>CAHIKZ030000022.1:922500-997500 GCA_903632075.3 Acanthosepion pharaonis
AAAATGTCTATGAACACAAAAAGGATCTTATACGCAACAATTTATCAAATGCATTAATTAAACATAGAAATAAATTAAAACACAACTTCGACCTAAAGAATGTCACATTTATTAAAAGAGAAAGTAACTTATTTAGACAGAAAATTCTTGAGAGTGCCGCTATCGAATTTCATCAGATTATAAATCTGCGTCCCGGATTTTTTCAAATATCTCCATTCCTGAAAGAATTACTACTTTCTGAAGACAACATACATGACTATAAAAATGTTAAAAAATTAAAAGAAAACGGTTAAATTAACAACCTTTTATTATTTAAAATATATAATGTATAAATTAATCACAGACTAAATAATATAAAAATTAATTACATTATTTAAAAAAAATTACTTTTGTTTATTAGACCTTAAATGACGCCATTAGCATCCTCCATAATTTATATAAACCCTTCAGTTAGCCTGATGAATATTCATGAACGTTCTTAAATTCATTTTTTTTTAGAAAAACTAACGATACTTTTATTTTTGTTTATAAATACATGTTCCAAAATAAAATCCTTACATTTGCCTGGATAAGATCTATCAGCGGACGAAACACAATGGCTAAGATAATTTCCCTTTTCTCTATATATATCTATATTTTTCTCTCTCTCTCTTTCTCTTCTTTCTCTCTCTCTCTCTCTCCCTATATATATATATATATATATATATATATATATATATATTTGTGTGTGTGTGTGAGTTTGTGTGTGTATAGTCAAAAAAGTCAATGGTCAGAGTTGAATTAAACCAGGAAACAGTAGTATTAAAGAGTGCTCAATACACGTATAAAAAAAATAAAGAATACATGTAGAGCTTATAGGTATAACAATGAAGAGATTAACCAAATCCGCTACCTTGGTTTCAACCTTTCGGTATCTTCAGGCTATGGTCGGTCATTTGGTTTCCTAAGGCTTTTTTCTTTTTAAAAATTAATGAACGCTTTATTATTTCAAAATAAATTAAACGCACGACGTGATAGAAAAGGTGATTATATAGTTCTTGATAAAACTGAATTTAGTTACTGAAATCATAGCGTTACTTGAAAAACTAATTGTAAGTTTGTTCTTTTTTAATGATTTTATTGAATGAAGTGAACTACTTGGATATATTTAGGTTATGATGTTATTATCAAGACGCCTGAAAAATTGATGTAATCTTCACGAAACTTAAATTAGTGACAGATAAACGAAGATTGGATTTTTTTTTTATTTTCAATGCCCTTCCTCATGATAGGGATCACTATAATTACACAAACGACTTGCCTTGAAAGTGTTATCTTCTCGAAATACACCGGTCGATAGTGTGTTTTGTGAAACACAATCTTTCTTACGCACACACACACACACACACACACACACACACACACACACACACACACACACACACACATACTTTGTGCGATTATTAAATTACCGCCATTTTATATTTTAATTTCGCGCATGCGCGTTGTTTACTTTTGATTTTGTCGATTGCAGATTACAATAGGATCAGTTGGGCACCGTCTGTGAGAAAAGAATCAGTGACGCAATTACTCAGTATACTGTATTGCTTGGCGTTCGCGCCTGAAGCCGAACATTTCAGCGTGTTGGGTGTCAATCTGAGGATAGTACAGCAGGTTCAGAAAGTGTTGGATGAGTCTAATGGTGATTACGAAGTGATCACTAGTGGTGGCGACGTTACGCCATCATTCATTTTCGCACAAGACCTTGGGAAACTCCTTTGGAAAAGCACTCCCGAATTTGTTGATGTGGGACTCAGACTCAACACGGGGGCCTACATCAAGTGTCTTGGGGAGGTAATGCTGCCCTGTGTCAAGAGAGTGACTGCTAGAAGACCCTATGCCTGGCAACAGGACTCTGTAACATGCCGCACAAAGAAAAATACTAAAATTTTCACACACACACACACACACACACACAAACACACACACACACACACACACACACACACACACACACATATATATATATATATATATATGAAAATTTTGGTATTTTTCTTTGAAGATTAAAATGGCTACGTATGATTTTCAATTATTCAAACTCAGAGTATCTCCTTGCGATAACATTATTCGGAACCTAATCGTTCCGTTTGGAAGAACTGGATCAGTCACCGATCTTCAGGGAACATGTCCTAAGCACACTGTGTGCACTCACGCAGCTGTGGAAGTTGTACGTCAGAGTGTCCTTGAGGATCCATCAGCTTCTACTCACCATCGTCCTGCTCAACTAGGCATCACCAGAACATCACTTCAGGAGATTCTGAAACTGGATTTAAAAATGTTTCAATACAAGATTCAAATGGTCCAAACTTTACTACCCCAAGATATTCATGTGTTTGTAAAAGTTATTTTTGTTTTATATTATTCAGTCTTTCAGCGGCCACCGCGTATAAACGTTATTTTTAGAGGGTACACATGTTCTTCTTGATATATATTATATTTTAAACAGTGAAATTAATATCATCTGGTATAGAAATCGAGAAGTCCTTACGAACGAAACCCGTACCTCCCGGCATGAATTCAATCTGTACTCTTTTCTTCCATCGATTTTTCGTTAGTGAGTACTTCTCGACTTTTAGGCCGGTTGACGTTAATTTCTCTAATATGAAATAATGTCAGATTTTAAAAGTTCATTAATATAAATATATAGGCTTGAACCATATTTCTTGTACTTTTTCTTCTAAAATGAACTTAGGACAATTTCTGATGGAATTTTCTTCTGGATCTGAGAAGGATTGTTCGTAATTTGAGAAAGTTGATCATTAAAATTAATCGACACAAAACATCATGGTTTCTTTAATTTGCCTTTAAGACCATTTGTTGCCTAAATACACAGAATATATATATATATATATATATATATATATATATATATATATATATATATATATATATATATATATAATTATTATTTGGGCATCAATCCCTCTTTTATGCAAGTTATACCAGTTTCATTAAAAACAACTGACAAGGTACTGCGGTTAAGTTTTTTTTATTAATTTTTTTATGTTCTTATAATTTTCTTCTTTCTGGGCGTAAGTTATGTAAGAATTGTCCATATTTTGTGTATGTCCGATCGCTTTCGGCTATACTTTTACCTATTATCTATATACAATATCAAAGTCACCTAGGGATTTAAAAAACCCACCAACTTTAACATTTGTTTATTATTTAAAATTAGTTTTATACAAAATGAAAATTCAAACACTGGAATTTTATTCTCCTTTAATTATGAAAACGTATCCTCTATTTTTGACTTCAGACGGACGCGATCTTTCGATTTTGTTTAATTTCCTCAGAGACATTATCCATGTGTGGCTGAATTGCCAGTAGCTTATTGCTGTATACATACTTGTTTAAGCATCCCCAAATAAATTAATTGTGAGGAGTTAGATCAGGAGAAATTAGTGGCTATAAAATTTCGGAATTTCTAGTAATTATCCAATGATCAAAAGTTTGGTTAAATCCAAAATAAAATTATACTGCTTTGGCTTTTTACTAAGTTGTGAATTTTTCCATGGGCAATTTCCCGATTATAATCTAAGTTTAGACAAAAAAATATTAAAAACTGACATATAATGACATTTTAAATACCTAAGTGAGCTTTGGGACATCCTGTATGAGAGATAAATATATCACATGATAATTAAGACTTACGAAAAAATGTGTCTAAATGCTTATTAATATTTTTTTTATTATTTCTAACCAAAATGCAGCAACAAAACATGCAAATCACACAAACCTCAATAACTCAAATTTGCTTTGAAAGATTTTTTGTAAAATTGTAACGGAATAGTTTAGGCGTCAAAATAAAACTTGAGTTAAATTTTCCACGTAGCTTTAACATATTTTATTAAAGTTATTGGAATTATTATAAAAACTGCAGCCTGAAATTATCATGCAAAACCAGAAAATCAATTTTTACTTCAATAACAAGGTAATAAAATCTTCAACAATTGAGGACTACCTATATTAGAGTAAATGATAAACATATATGCTAAGTATTTGAAGCCTTTGAATCTTAATATAGTGATCCAGCAAGGCCAAATGGATAAAAGTGTTGGTTGAGTAATCCAAAGAGCGACTTGGCCCAAAGAGTTGTGAGTTCAATACCTGGACACAGCAGAGGGAACAAAAGCTAAGAGTTGAGTTACTAAAAGGAATTATCTGATACTGAGATATCCCTCTCCCCACAAAAAAGGTATGACATGTGGAATCTACCCCGTGGACTAAATAAAGGTTTTGGTTCGAAATTTCAACGTAAATCACCTGAAGAAGGCCGGAGCGTACAACGAGCGAAACGTCGTAAATATGGCAATAAAGATGAGGACAACAGTGCGATCGTTGTAAATAGTATAAATAACTTCAAATGGACTTGTATGCTTGGAAGATCTAGTAAAGATAAAACTCTCTGCGGTAGTAATGTGTTTTGCGATCAGTTTATTAAGCACTACCCAGAGGCAAAGCTTAACTTGTCTACAGATTGGTGTTTATTCACTGAATGAATTCTTTCGAAATTAGAAATGTGTTCGACTTTTATTTGCTTCATGTATATAAAAGTTTTTATGACTTAGGGGCTTGTTTCTCTTCACCATCAGTTTCATGATTTCGTTCTTTAAAAACTGATCGCGCGGTGAAAAACAAATTGCAGATCAAGATGTTTGCGATAAAGAAACTCGTGGAGGCATGAAAGTGATGACTTCCAATATTCATATTTTTCCAGCCAGCCAATGACTGCATTTTGATAAGTAAAACATTTACCTGAGCGCAGACAATTAATTATTCATTGATTCGTTTCATTTCTTCACCGGAGACCATCAACGAAATGAATGAACCCAAATATACAATTACGTCTCCGGTAGTTCAATGTTAGGAGACGTCAAGGCAAACAATTTTCAGAAAATGAAGCTGAATTAGTAAATAGCTCGGTATTTATGGAAAAATAGAGGGGGGGGGGATGAAGAATAAAGAAAAAAATTACCCAAGAGGCAGGTAAAATACACTTATTGAATGTCACTGGCAAGAAATAGAGATTACAGCGATAAGCGTGCGGACGCACAATCATATACACACATAGATAGATAGATAGATAGATAGATAGATAGATAGATAGATAGATTATTTTTCCACCTTCGCTAGAACGCTATTCATTTCTCTCGTGGAAAACAGATGTAGGTTGGGTACATGCCGTAGTATCAAAATTATAATTATCAAACTTGTCATTTCAGTCCTAGCTTTTTCCTCTATGATTTCCTTTTGTCATATATGAAATAGAAAAATTAAAAAAAAATAAAATAAAATAAAATACAAGATGAAACAATAGCAAAAATAAATTGACCGAGAAACGTTTTTGTACGGGGGGGGGGCTTTCATTAAGAAAAGGAAACAAGTTAATATAACGGATAAAGAGATAGTGAGGTCAAATTTAAAACTGAGTTACAACAATGTGTTGAATAAAGTTCACAAAAAGAGGTAGTCAAAGTGGTGTCTGTTTAAACGGCATCATCATCATCATCATCATAATATTAATAATAATATCATCACATAATATTAATAATAATAATATCATCACATAATATTAATAATAATAATCAAAAATAAAAAGATTTGATAAGAAAAATATATGATATATAATATATACATACTAGCAGCATGGCCCGGCGTTGCCCGTGGTTGATTCAAAAATCGTACAACTCATACAGCAATCGCTATCACTTGCCTTTAAAGGAGTGCCCTTTGCCGTGCTGATGTTACTATATGCCTTACTTCTTGCCTATCTCAAATTGCGAATTTTTTCTAAGCTCTATACTAAACATTAAATCTGTTAAGAAAAAAGAACTAAACAAAATGAACACAAAACGATCAGCTTTAAAAAAGGACTCGTAAATAGAAAAACCAACAAATACTTTTTCACACCCAACCCAGTTCTGCGGAATCAGAATCAAGCGAATGAGTCAATTGGAGTAAAGTGCCATGCAGATTTAAATTTTTCCCACTTGTGACGAATGCAGCTATCGATTTTTTTTGTATGCTAGCATGCTAGTCAACATTCATGTCAGTCAGCTGTTGGCTCTCACGCTGGCCAATAGAATCTTCCTGCCTATTCGTGGCAGCCAGCTATAGACTCTCACTCTGGCCAGTTCAAAATGGCCGCAAACTACATGAAAACTGTCGTAGAAGCATGAAAAAATCGATTATTTCCACTATCGATGAGAGTTGGGAAATGCAAAGTCGGTCTTGGCCTTTCCGCTAACTTGGAGCATGTGCATGTAAATTTTGTTGCAAATCCGTCGAAAATTGCGGCCGTGCATTCGTTACACACACACATCCTGCCTTTTATATATATATATATATATATATATATATATATATATATATATGTATGTATGTATGTATGTACAAAGAATTAATAGATTTTTTTTATTAATTCGACATATTTTTATTACTTAAAAGTTTATTTTTAGTGGATATACGTATGTGAGTGGACGCTCCGTTTATTTTGTCTTCTAGAAAACTTGACACCTTAATTAAATTTTCTCGGGCACGCACGCTAGGAGACGAAATAGTGTTTAATATAAACGGAGCGTCTACTTAAATACGAATATCCACTAAATATGACGTTTGAAGTAAATATATATATATATATATATATAATGAGAGAGAGAGAGAGAGAGAGAGAGAAAGAGAGGGGTAGAGAGAGAGAGAGAGAAATCTGTTGCCATCGAAAAGTTCTTGGATTCTTTGTGCCATTTAACAGAAATGTACATGTAACTAGCTCATGTTGGTAATCATCCTACTTAATCCGTCTTCCAAAATGCTTGGTGCTTTCTACTTTTAAGGGTTGACCTGTAACCATGACCATGTTTTTTTTAAAACTTTTTAATGATTTTTCTATCTATTTCTAAAGTCTCTTTCTTTATTGATTTTTTTTTCTTTTACATTTAATCGTTACGTGAGATTTTGAAACGTTGTGTTGTAACGGCTCTGCAAGCTTTAGTGTGACTGAAAAATTCTCACGTAGTATCTGTATGTAATTTTGCGTGAAACTCGGTGAAAGTCTTCTGCTAAACCCCAAAATTGCTTCGCCAACGTCTTGGTGAACATTTTTAGATCGAATTTTTCTTTTTATGTCGCACGTGCGTGTCAGAAATTATCGAGTGTTGGTTTAATATTGGTCAGGAGAATTTAAAAAGCAACAAGACGCAAGATAATATGGAAAAATTCGGGAAAATGTTGAGCGCTATTGAAAAATTCATACGTTTTGCTTTATTAATGGGGTTTTATTTTTAGGCGTAGCACGGAAAATTTCCGATATCGCTTCGTATATATTCCATTCATTTAAATTTAGAACATGATCAGTTACTCTTTAAAAGATTTGGCTTCCGTTTATTGTTATCTTTCAGTTAAATTGTGTATTCCATTGTAAAAGAACAATTTCGGTTTTAAATAAATGGATTCTTCCAGAAATTGTTAGATGTTTTGTATTTGTTGAAACTGCTTATCTAACAGGGAATGTTACATGAAGCGAAACGAGTGTCAGTTTGGAGGTTGACATGTTTTTGGGTATCTCGCAAGTAGAATATCTTATACTACTAGTAGCTCCACACTCCATCAGCCTAATGAGCCACATAAGAAAACTCATCATCCGAATTCTTATGAACAGAGCGCGCAGTAGAATTTTAACCGGAAATAGGTTGAGAACGGTACGGTTTCGTTAAAGACACTTGAACAAGGAAAGCAATATTTATGCTCAGAATGATATAAGAAAGAGCAATAAAAATGCAAAACGTTCTATAACTATATTTTATAGATTATGCAAAAGAATTTGACAAACGTCTCAAAGAACTGTCAGAACTGCTATATAAACTTGATTTATTTGGGAAGGTTTTTAGAATAATCTAGAACCTATATTGGAAGCAAACTGCCTGCATGATAATGGAAAAGGAATTCATTAAATATACCAAAATAGAAAGGGGTGTAAGACAAAGATGTTTCGTCTCACCGGATTTATTCAACCTATACAGGGAGACGATTCTGAGAGAATTAGAAATACTACTAGTGTTCACTACTGGCAGCCACAATTTTAACAATCTTAAACGAAGCTATGTCGAAGGGCAGAGTCTCGTGTCGGGAAACAACTACCCGACCCAGTTTATACGGGATCTACGGGGAATATGCTCCCATATTAAGTTTGGCCTTGTGCCACATCTGACCGCGTGGGACGGTTGATAGATATATTGCAGTTGGAGATCCATTGTGGAATTACTTAATTCACTACTTTTTCTACGCACTGCTGGCGAATCTTATATGCGTTGCTCTTGTCCTAAGTATTATCGTTTATTATCAACCTTCGTTTGATAAATCTATTCAGTAACCTTCCCTAGGTTACAACAGTTCGAAACATTATTTTGAATGTGTAGATTCGTATTTGGCTTAAATTTTCCTCTTACTTTTTTTTTTACATTCTAGGTCTCGAGATTTTCTATCGCTCCTGCATTCTCCTCAGTATTTTATGCTTTCTTATTAACATTGTCTTATGGACGTTCCATAATATTTCTCTGATTTTCAGTTTCTTCAAGCTTTTCTCATGCACTTCAGGACCGTTCCTAGTGCTCCTATGACGATCAGCATAACCATCACCTTTATATCTCATAGTTTATTCGAATGGATGTTCCCTCAGTTAGACCCCGTACCCTGGACAACTATTGGGCCTTAAACTCACCCCAGACCTCAAGTGGAACGCGTACATATGATCCATCACTAAAGATGCAGGAAAAATGGTCAGTTCCCTGTAACTCTCCAGTAAGTACCTGACACCTCTTGGTATCCTCTACTTTTACAAGATCCAGATCAGACCTAAAGTGGAGTACTTCTGTTCTATCTGGGCAGCAGCTGCTCAGTCCTCACTTTCCAGTCTCAATAGAATCCAAATGCATCTCTGCATCATTGTGGGTGACAAAATAATTTTCCACTCTGCAACTCCTCTCTCATAATCGAGATATCGTAAGCTTTTTACTGCTCAATCGTTACTTCCATAGAAAGTGCTAAGACGATCGACCTTACCTTAGTTCCGCCGGCTCCAACATTCACAGCTAAGACCCGCCATGTAACGCGCATTCCCTCCGTATTCCATTGGTGAGATCTAAGGAATTTACTCGAGCAGCTTCTTCTCGCGAAGCGTTTCTCTATGGAACCGACTCCAAAGATGATGTTTTCCCGATCACTACAATCTGAATCGGTTCAAGTCTAGCGTTAGCCGTTATCTTCCTCACATATCTACATAAACTGTGCTTCTTACTCTCTAGCCCTCTACCTCGAGTGGCTCCTGGACCTTATATAGGGTGAATTTCACTGTGAAAAAAAAAAAAAAAGAGAGAAAAAGTCTTTGGTAAGGTCGAGATACTTCTCCATCTTTTTTTTTAATTTTCTGCAGAATTTTTTTTCCAGTGGAGCGAAATGTGTTTAGTGCATATAGCATTAATGTATACGACCAAAATGCTTGTCTGGTTCCCAGTGGAACAACAATTCCAGTTGCGCCTATTCTTGTATTTTTTCTTGGATAATTGCCCATACTGGTTAATGATGCGATTGATCTCCGTACAGTCTACACTTGTTGTTCTACTATTAAAGCTCAAGGCATTTTGCCGCTACTAAAAGTGATTCAGTTTCTTCTTTTATGCACCCCCCCCCACATAGCAATCCCTCTGTCAATTTATTTGTCTTTCCCTTGATTTGTTTTCTGGAGTATCTGTTCATTTTAGAGCAGCTTTTCCTTGTTTTCAGTATTCGTTCGTAACTCCGTCTTGTGTATTCTAATAGCCGCTGTTTTCCGCGTACAAGAATTCCTTGATAATAAGTTGTCCGCTTCCTTCTTCTTTTCTATTAACAAATAGCCTCTTACTTCTTTACCATACAGTCTACGTTTCTCAGTTCCTCTCTTGTACATTTTAAGAAGAATCCAAAATACCTCACAATGGAAACTGCCTTTATATTAATGCCATTGATTAGGCTTCTATAGGCACGGTAGAGTAATGGATCGCGGCTCGGATTGAGGAATCTGTGAGCCAGGTTCGAATTCCAGTCGAATCCATTACATTCACTTACGTGCTAATACCTTTGGGAAAGGTATGAATCAGCTTCTTTTCCCCGCAGCTATGAATAAATAGCAGGACAGACTGGGTTCCATAGCCTTGGATGGCAATTGGTCTACCTCAGAAAGAAATAGCAACCTACTGCGGGAAAAAAATCTGCCTCGTCAGTCATGTATCACGCATGGCACATAACTGACTGATAATTACACAGTCTCTGTTGATCTATAGTTTTTGCTTACTTTATCTTTTGTCACTTTCAGCCTGACAGTATCTTCTCGTACGTACGTTTTCTCTTCAGAACTTGGGCGATCATGGCTCTCTACAACTTCCTTTCCTTTGTAGCTCTTACTTTTTCCAATGCCCGAGCATTATAGAACATTGAAACAGCTATAGATTCTCTTTGTTATTTTTTTTTTACATGGTCATGAAGCCTCATATATTTCGACCGACGGTAACACTGACTCAAACTTGCGAGTGTCATTACAGTAAAAAACTCATGACAAAAGAATTGTTTATTTCCACATAATTTTTTATTGTTTTATTGAATCAAGAGCCACTCAATGTAGAGGGTTACTGAATAAGGTTGTTAAAAAACTATTAACCTGAAAGTTGAAGAGTTTAACATGAGCGTGGACGAAACATCTACGAAGTTTATACGCCAAAGTAGTAGTTACTGGAAAGAATCTGATCGAATGAGAATTCTTAGGTATAGAATTATAAAGGCATGAGAATGATTAAACTTTGTATACATGGCTTGGCGGACCTTAGATGTAATGGTCTGGACATGTTGAAACTAAGGAATGTGGAACGTTGCTATGGAAATAGTGATAGTGTAGCGAGAGGCTTGCGATGTTATGTCTTTGAAAAAGGTGGGAAATAATTCTCCTAGAAGACCATGTAGACACTTTTGAACTCTGTTTGAGCAACTCCAGTCCAGATATGGTAACAATACTGCAGTTTTGATATGATCTGCCATTTGGAAAGGGAGCCTGTACGAATCAGGTTTGATTTGATTTGGTTTGTTTTTGATATGTCCCGGAAAGGGATATATTTGTTCGAAGAAGCAAAGTGGTTGTTGACTACTGTAACCGAGTAGGACAATCTAGCAGGTAATCATAATGGACTGGTCCTTGTCGTATTGGTAGGCAATAGGCGTAGGCAATAGGCGAAGACAACAGGCGTCCCCTTGTACCTCTACATCAGTCCGTATTTATGGCTGACACCAGCCAATCATATTACTGTGAGGGGGGAACCCAGGTGTATGCATATTCATTACATCAGTTTTGTTTTACGACACAGTAACCTCAATAGGTTATTTAATGCCGACAAGATTTTTATATCTGGTAATTTTTAAAAAATCTATTGCTGGTAATATTTTTTTTCCAAAATTGAATTGCTTGTATTAAAACTTATTTTTACACTTTCATAGCGTTTTGAACCCAGTTTTGGGGTTAAATATTTACCCATATCTGAGACCCTAACAGGTGCTACCACCCCCGGTCAGGGTAGACCTGGTAACACCAGCAATTAAGAAGTGGTTCCACGCTCTTCAAATCTTCCTGATCAGAGGCCTTGCTGCCGGATGTAGTTTATCGTCATATCCAGGACGGATATGAGTCAGATACTCTCTGAAGCGTTAAAAGGAACTGGACATTTTTTTTTAAGCATCCTAGCGAGGGACTCTATTTATAAGTTCCACTTCAGGTCTGGATGGATCTTCAGTGCCAATAGATGTCCCATTAAGCAAGGATCCTCATTAAGATTAGAACTGTTCATCTTAAGAGGAGAAAATTCAGTGCCTGTTCGGTGAGATGATAATGAAGCGTAGTGACAGCGGTCAGTGTTCGAGCCGTGGTAAATGCTTGGATTTAAGATGTTTTTTTATTTATTTATTTATTTACTAGACAGGATCTCTCCTCTTGAAAGATTGGCGCATTACAATCCCTTTATCCCCGGTACTTGTTAAATATCAGTTTGCATTGTTTTGGAAAAGTCAATTTGTATGATTGTGTGCCGAGAAAACTCGCCTTAAATATAGTATCCTAACCCTTTGTATCGCAGCATTACGACCGGACAATGCAAACAAGCTAAGTATAACTAGTCGTTATAATTATCTTAGAAGACGTAGTCGAGGTGATGAGAAGTATCTGGGTGTTTAATCAATGGTTGTCCTTTAATAGAAACCTTATCACTAAGCAGATTTTCTTTAACCGATAGACGTTATGTTGTATCTTTACCTTTTTCTTTCCACTTCTTTTCTCAACTATAAAAACCAATTCGCACCACGGAGTCTAGAAAAGAAATTGCTTACCTGTAGGGATTTATGATTATTGGAGAAGAACATTTCTTCTATGGATGTCATTGGTGGTAACGTCATAATTCTTACACTCGTTGTCTCCTCTTTCCTTATTGTGTGGTAAGTTAGAACAGACATTTTGTTTATTCGAAACACATATTCTGTTAGGTTACAATCAATTTTCTGTGGTTGCTGATACTGTCGGCCATTCACAGTTTACGTTGTTCTTTATATTTTTTTTTTTTTCTTTCTTTCTTTCTTATTATTTTTCTTTTTTTTTTATTTCGTATTTCTTTTCTCCGGAGAAATTGGTCTGGCAAGCAATTCCAGCAGCGAAGAAATGGGAAGTAAAAACACGGAAGTACTAAGCAAAACAGGGAAAGACGAGGAGATAGACAGACAGGCAGATAGATAGATAGATAGATAGATAGATAGATGGATGGAGATGGATGGATGGAATGGAATGGAAAAGCGAGAGATGACAATGTACGTCTAGCCCTAAGGAAAATGAAAGTCATAAAACAAATACAGAGACGATGTCTGCACCTGCCGAAAATGGAGAAACACGCCGCAAAATGGCGACTCAACTGACTGACGTTGTCTGTTTAACGTTTTCTGTGCATGAAAAACCCTTGTTCGAATCCGTCGTCTAGCTATTACTGAGACAATCACCATTAACTGCCATATTCCTATTCTTTAAAACCGCCCTTCGTATCGCGTTAGTATGTAGCTTTTCTACTCGCTCTAGCATCGTTTGAATTTTTTCTTTCTTTTCTGTTTTATTACTATGTCTAAAAATCTCATCTCATCGACGTTTGATAGATACAATTATATATAAACGAAAAAGAAACTATTCATTCGTTCTAAAAGAGAAAAATTATATAGTCGGGTTTCGATATTTTGTTATGGATTGGTATTACGCTCTTATTAAAAACTTATCATTCTCGTTTCCATCTGGTATTTTACGGGTTCAGTTACTTTCCCACCGCCGTCAGGTTGCCCCCCTCCGCCCCGTGTCTTTTCTATAAATACTTTGATAGTAATTCTACGGGTGATCTTTTCACAATGGCGCCTAGACTTTATGAATTTAAGCGCAGTACTAGACAGGCGTCGAGATCTCATCAATTTACATTTGAGCTGGCTAGATGCAACCGTAAATTCTAAGTTAACAGTCTTTTTTCTCGCACTTCTCGCTTGTGGAACTCACTTCCGGCTCCAGACAACTTTAATCTGGAAAAATTTAAATGCAATGTCAAACGCTATCTACTGTTCTTCTGATTACTGTTTTTCTCATTATTAATGTTTCTGTTCCTAATTCTTTCGCACCCTGTAACCCCTTGTGTTTCAGTGGATTTACTGACATGGGGTATGCAGATAAAAGAAGCAACAAATTAACATAAAATCCCAAACCATCTTTGTTCGGTGGGTGGAATTATATGTGAACAAGAAAGAAGCTATTCCTTCGACATATTTTAAAAGCAAAACAAAACAAAAAAGATGTTTGTGTTTCGATGTTTTATTATGGTGTATTATTATGCCGTCATATAAAATGTATCATTCTCGCTCTTAGCTTATATTCCATGGAACAAATTAGAATGAACGATATTGACATCATTAACAAAGGTGATTCCACTGTACATACAATTAGCGCTGCACTGTACATTTAAAGGTAAATATTGTGTTGAGAAAACAATTATCGAAAAAGATGGACGATAATCTCTTAATTTCAGAAAATATACAAAAAAAAAAAAAAAAAAAAACGCAACTTGGCAACTAGTCGAAATCGTTACGACCGACTTGGTGAACGAGACAACAAACCTACTGCAGGAAAAAATCTGCCTCGTCAGTCATGTATCGAAAGACACATGATCGCCTAAGTGTGTATCACGCATGGCACATGACTGACTGAACGAGAGAAAATCATGTTGTGCCCTGCGCTTTCTATTCATTATAATCCTAACGATAGTATCTGACTAATTAAGTTGATTACCCAATGAAAATTGCCTTCATTTGCATACACCTAATTTCTCTGACATCACTATGAAGATGGATCTACTGAGATCTTCCGGTATTTCGCCGTTATTATTATCTCTATATTTCATTATTTCAGTTATTTTATAGATCCCGAAATCATCTAAGGCTGTTAGCTTCTTTATCATAATAACATTTGGCTGTCTTTAAGCTTTTCTAAATTTATTTCATGTGTGGTTCTCTAAGAAAGCGTTTCACATGCTAATATATTGATCTTTATGTGTAGTGCAGCAGTTATAGCTAAAAATGACCAGTGACTGATAAAAGATCACGTGTATTGTACTATATTTTATCTTATATTTTTTCATGGTACCTTTTCTTTTAGTAATGAGTGGCAAGATGCATTCATAGATTATTACTATTGAATAGACTATTCTATGCTTGCAGTCAACAACACTGCTCTTTCGGAAGGTTTCACAAGAATATGTCCTAATAATGTTTGAAACCAAAAACGGTGTTTGTATTTTCTTACAATGAAGGAATTGAAATCTTTTGTTGGATATTTATACTCACCGGTTACTTTATAAAGTATACAATTTTAATTCAAAGTTGAAGCTCCTTTGCGTTTAGAATCGCTTCAGTTCCTCTTGGTATGGATTTGGCGACGTCCTCAAAACATTCTTGCGAAATTTGTGTCCATGCAGTCATTACAGTATCTTGCAGTTCTTCAAGATTTGTTGGCTGCATATTCAAGATCGGAATCTCTCTTTGCACGATGGGATGAAGATGCCATGATTCTGGGAACCACTCATTGCCGTGTTCCACGAAGTAATATACAAGGTTTTTATTTATTTATTATTATTTGTGACACAATGCGTTCTTTTGCTGTAAGTCGCCAGCAGTGGATGGGTTCAATGGTGTCATAAATTGAGGCACATGTTCAGCCACAATGCTTACACAAACTGTATTATGTAGATGATCTTTTATTGCTACCAGATGTCTCAAAGTATGCCAAGAATATTAAACCAACAACAACAGCCTAAACCATTGATTCAACACAGGATGGATGCATATTTTTATGCTGTTTAAGTCAAATTATGGTCCTATCATTCAAATGTCGCAGTAAAAACAATGTAAACGTTTTTTCTTGTCTAGTTTTTTTTTAGCCTTAGCGAATTTTTAGCTTCAGATCCTTGTTCTTATCTGATAGTGATTTTCTAAGCGCTGCTTAGATGTGGCACAAGGCCGGGAGTATGGAGCACCCAGTAAGGATCGAACTCACTCGTAATTGTTCTAGCGAGACAAGCTTGCTAACCATTACACCACGCCGAGGTGCCCAAAAGTGATTTTCTAAGTATAGCTTAGATGTGGCACAAGGCCGAAAGTATGGGGCACCCAGTGAGGATCGAACTCACTACTCAGTCGTAACTGTTCTAGCGAGACAAGCATTATACCGCCTTGAGGTGCCCATGTTCTTATCTGATAGGAATGGCACCAGTGTGCTTTTCTGCTGCTGTAGCTCATCTGTTTCAAAGCTAGACGTCTTGTACGTTCAGAGACGCTCTTCCGTATACCTTGTAAAGAGTGGTTGAGCCAATGTTGGTATTCTATCAGCTTGGATTAATCTTTTTAGAGACAACTCTAAATTAAAGACTTGTAGTAGATGTCATTTCTTCCTTCAATTTTGATCTTTAATCGAAAAAGAGTAGAAAATAGGCTTAGTAATCGTGCTCTATTTCTTAAAATATGGATCTACAGACATCTCATGTTGAAATACCAGTTCTAGTACAATCACCGAAGTTAAGCAACGTCGAGTCTGGACAGTACCTAGACGGATGACCGTCTTGGAATATCAGTGCGGGTGGTATAATGGATGACGGCTAGATTGGAAATTGGAGAGTCGAGTTGCAATCATGTTCGTTACATTCTTTTACGTGAAAATAACGTTGGGAGAAGGTATGAATCCACCTCTTCCCTCCCCAGATATGGGTTAATTAGTAGGATTTGTGTCAGTAAATCATTATTATATTTCAAAAGAATTCTTAGAAGTTAAAAATATTTTCTGGCTTTAAAGGTTGAAGAATAAATAAATAAATGAATCAATCAATCTTGAAATATTATCGATACCCAGATTCAGGACAAACCGAATCCAGAATCCAGGTTAAAAAATAAAAAAAAAACTACAAATAAATCAATTCACAAGTTTCTGGACAAACAAGAAGAGACTTTTAATTATTCATTTAAAATATTAAAAACAAAATCCTAAAACAATCATAGGTAATGAAATAATTTTCATTTGTTAATAGCAATGGTAATATTAGCCGTTTTCTTATAAGGAAACATTTGGCATTTATTGACCGAGCAGCCAGTTCTGCTTTCGGTTTAAATTCATAAAACCTTTCTCTCTTTTTCATGAAAATAGGTTTCTCAAGTCACGTAGCTGTTCTCGTTCTTTCCGATATTGATAGGGATTTCCTTCCTAACGTTTCATGCAAAGTAATGTGCAATGTCAACATTTTCATTATGTCATTATTTTCTTGTAGAGTCACATGTGTTATACATTTTAGTTGCTGCCTCTGTTGGAAGTCATCAAGTGATAGTATTTCTGGCATTTGGTACAATTCCTTGTATGTGATTCTGTAGCGCAGATCCGCAATGTTATGAAGAAGTATGGTCTTTGCCAAAACCCTCAGACTTCACTCGTTTAAAGTCATTTTTAACCATTGATCTTAGAAAGCGGTTGTATACAGCTGACAGTTCAGAATTAGAGCCATACATGACATCCATATGAAAGTCTCGAGCTGACTAGGCAGAACCAGAAACGAAGCATGGTATTTATTTTTGATTGCTTTAATTTGAAAACAAACGTAAACAAAAGCAAGCCATTATGAAAAACGTACAAGAGGTGGCCATTAAATATTTGTTGTATTATAATAGGTTAAATTATTAAAGCTCCTTTAATGGTATTAATAGTCTATATTTACTAATCATAAATGGAAAAGCTTACTACAGTTCAGCGACCGCTAATATTTTTCAAAGAATTTTGAATATTTTTTTGTATAAACGTGCCGATTTATGTAAATACATGCGTCCATACACGACATTATCAGAAAATAAGATGATAACAACAGTAAATTTAAAGCCAAATTACTAAAACTAAAAAAAAAAAAGAAAAATACATTATGAAGAATATTTTTCAAAATTTTTAACTGTACTGGGTAATTAAAAAATATATAAAAAAAAGGCTTCACGTTATTTTCCTCAAGCAATTTTTACAGATATGTCCATCATAGAAAAAATGCATAAACTTCCGTCTGTCAGTCAAGCTATCAACACCTTAAAAAAACACCTACCGCCGTGTTAAAAATGCAAAATTTAAAAACTTAAAGTAATATTTGTTTAAGATCAGATAAATTAACCCTTAAATCAGCAAGCATTCTTCAAATAATTTTCAGAAAAATATTTTTCATTTTGAAAGATTTTTTTTTAATAAAGACAATTACATTCTAATGACAACTAACTAAAAATGGCGCTAAAATCAGCGACTTTTACGATTTCAAAACAAAAAACAGTTTCCAGTCAATTTAATTTAGTTTGGAAATACAGCAAAGTATTTTGCTTATTGGAAAAAAATTATTTAATTCCTTAGCTTGAAATTAAAACTAAAACAAAAGCTTGAAGAAAGTATTTTTCATTCATAAAATTTCATTTTAAACTTTAGATATACCGTTTCCGTAGAGGACATACTGTTAAGTATCCCTACAAAAATATCTAAAAGGGATGAACGAGGAAGATATTCTACAGAACTGTCTTGCAGTCCATCTGCTTCCAAGACTTACCGTATTTGACGGCATTTAAGACGCACTTTTTTTACTAAAAGTATTTTTCAAAATTCCCCTGCGTCTTATATGACATGTAGTTTTGAAATTCGTGATAGTCATCCGAAATTAGCTACCCGGCAGCTCCTATTAGCTTAGACTTTAGAGTAACTTTTATATACCTATTGTCATTATTTAAAAGACTATTATGTAGATTAAGTGTTATTGATAATATTCATTATATTAATTTCATCAGATTTAATATTAGTACTTTGTTTCACTAAAATTATATACAATAAATTCAAATATGATATTTGTAAAATATATTTGTTTCATTAATATTTTTCTTGCTATAACTTTCGGTTGCATTGTATAAATACAATCAGAATTTTTATATCCTAATTATTCCACTATGACGTTTAAAAGACGCAGGTTGTACAGATTATATAAAGGAAAATTTTTGATTGAATTTTAATGGTAACTGTACTGTTTTGCTCAGTTGTAATAATTACTTGATTTTTATTTTGTTTTCTTACCTTTGGATATAATAAAGTTTTTATAGGCCCGTGTTCTTTTTTTTCCTATTATTTTTAGTTAAATTGTAATCATGGCCTGTTCAACCAAAATGATACCTCATAAATATGGCCTAGGCTATACCATTTACTAATAAGTTTACTAATTGCTATTTTTTTTTTTTATTTGCCCTGCTTAATTTGGGGTGCGTCTTTTACACACGTAGGTCTTATATGCCGTCAAATACGGTATTTATTTCTTGGCAAGGTTAGGGTTAATATCTATACATGTTTAGACACCCTGTATTTAGCTAATTTTACCTAATTTTGAAACAAACAGCTATAATCATGTCTGCAATTTTTGCTATTTAGAAGTGGGTTTTTTTTTACTTTTTTTTTTCTTCTTTTTTTTATTTTTTTATTATTAGCGCTGGCTTACGTTGACATAGACTCACTTGTTACTGATATTCTTTCCCGAGCGCTTTTCTCGTGAGTGGCTTATTTTTCATGCGCCGTTCGTCGTAAATGATATTTGCGTACGTTGGCTAAGTTGTCAAAAGAAGCCTAATAGTCTGTCATTTGACGCGTGCCACGAAACACAAAATACGATATTTTTACGCGTCTTTCAAGCAACGCCCGCCCGTAAGGGACGCTTCTCTTCAACGTTGGTTAAAAACTCTCATTGCCTGTTTGTCATTTATCGCCCCCTGGAAGTGGACAAATTACTTTTGATCTCTAGTTTCTCTCTCTCTCCCTGACTCTCTCTCCTCCTGACTCTCTCTCTCTCTCTCTCTTTGACACTTTGTTCTCTTTCCCCTGGGGCACACTTGTCGCTCTGCTGAACCCAGGCTCGCTTTTTACATACATCTATGACGCATTTTTCATCAAAGAAGCCGCCATTTTTCTGATCCAGCCGCCATAATCACTATAACTCTTACCGTCGTTAACGATATCATTTTTTTTTGCTTCCTTTTCCTCCCATTCGTTTTGTTATATATTTTTTCTTCCATTTATTTATCGTTTTAGTTGCAGCATAAGCTCAGTGGTAAAGTTTAGGTCTGCGGATGAGCTGACCTTATGTTCATCCAGCTGAAATTCTTGCTGATTTGCTTCAGCAAAATCATAAAACATATTGTTGGTATTTTTTTTTTTTTGTAAAAAAATCTATTGCTGGTAATGTTGCTGTAAAATATATTCTTGGTCATTTTGCTATAAAAATGTATTGTTGATTTTTGTTTGGGGTTTCACTATTTACCCATAGCTGGGACCCAAACAAATGCTACCACCCCAGGTCTATGTGGACCTGGGAGCAACAGAAATTAAGAGGTGGTTTCAAGCTCATTAAAACCTCTAATCTCTCGATCAGAGCCCTTGCCCCTAGTCCTAGTTTTCTGTCATAACCCCCTTGAGAAAATAATGAAGTGGTTTCTCCACGGCTCGGAATTCAGAATTTAAGCCATAGAAGGAAGAGATTTATGCCTTTTCCGAGGGCGTTAGTGCAAATACTAAGTAAACGACAAAGAATGTGGCGTGGAGAAAACGAAAATGAATTAAATAGTTTTGATTCCGTTGTATTTGGTGGTATTCATTTTCAACTAGGAAAAGGTATCGCCAATGCCAGAGGGACGTCCAAGAACATGGAATGCAAATACAGATTTACAAATATTATTATCATATGATGATCGAACACTCGAAGAAAGATCCGAAACCACATACCCTCGATTCGGCCGACGTTAATGTGACAGAGTCCAAAAGTAAATAAAACAATTATTTTATGCAGTTTTGCATTCTCCTCAAGCGTTACTAACATTAAATTTTATATCTCGTAGGTCTTATATATGAAAGTTTTTTTTTTGTAGATTATTTTTCAGTCATACGCTGTAGAGTAACCTTACTTATACCGCGATTAACTTCTTAATTCTGCAATATTTAATGTAAGTGGGTGGGGCGCCTTATATGTTAGCAAATCCAGTAAAGAATTGATCTGCTATAAATCGTTGACGATTATCTGTAGTGTGCTAAAATTGTCTCCTCTTTCTTATTTTCTCTATTTCTGTGTCTTGTTCGTTTAGATAACTGCCCTCCACAGCGTCCATTTTTGTTCCTTTTATCAATTCCTGTCCATTTACAACTACTTGTCTTTGTGATATTTCTTCCGCTATCTTAATCTTTTTCGCTGTTTTCTCCTGTTTCATTTCCCTTTTATGAGTCCTGTAAGTGTTAAATTCTCCAAGCCTTCTTTCCTTATGATATATTCCCAAATTTTCAGCTATCTCTTCCTGATTGTTAAAAACATTTTTTATATACATTCCCTTTTTTAATCGTTCGTCTCTTAATTGTTTTGTTGTTTCGTTTTTTTACGATTTATCAACCCTTTACATGTCATTTAAACTTAAAGATATTTTCAAATTGTAAGAATTGTTTTTTAGATAATACTGGTTTAGTAATACAAGTCTTACTAATTAACCTATAGCTGGAGGAAAAGAAATAATTCATACCTTTCCTAAGGGTATCTGCACGTAAGAGAATATAATGGACACCACGGAAATTCTAAGATAATTGTTTATTCATCGATGGAGGGTATCAAATTGACATCGCCCGAATCGGAGGTATGTGATCCGGTCTTTTTTCGAACGCTCGATCATCTTTTCGCGTGTGCAGGAGGGATTCTGCCTCCTCCTCGTAGTCAGGGCGTTTATATAACATCCCCTATTTGTAGCTCCTATTCTTCTTTAAAAGTTCTTTTCTCATATAGTTTGTCTATTACATTATACATGCCTCTGCTGCTTACACTGTTTTCTTCATCCATAACGAAATACAGTGTAACCCGGATATAAGAGACCCGGATATAAGAGAAACCCGGATATAAGAGAGATTTTCTCTGGTCCCAAAGTGTTCCCATACATACCTAAACAAAATAGACCAAACCCGGATATAAGAGAAACCCGGATATAAGAGACTTCTTCTCCGGTCCCGACAACTCTCTTATATCCGGGTTACACTGTATTCATAGAATATTACATAGGAGTTCAGCGTTCTTTTCTTTGTTTCTATGGATATTTTCGGTTCCAAAATATCTTGCTAAATTTCGGAAAAAAACATTCTTCCTCATTTCTACGAGCCCTTAAATCTCTGTGTCACAATTTCCTATCCAGATAATTAAATTTCCGCGAGGGCTTAATTTTGACTTCCCTGACACGTAATTCACACCTTGAGTTGTTCTTTTGACTGACAGTCATGCATTCCGTCTTCTAACAATTAATGGTCCCTTCTTATGGCTTTCATCAACTATCATCTCTAAAAGATCTTCCAGTTTTTCTTCAGAATCTCTTCTCAACACATTGCCACTTGTGTAGCCTATGTTCGTAAGGTTATAACTTCGATAATAAATCTCATAGAATTATCTTGCAGTACGAGTTAAATAAATCCACTGAGGAAACACAATAATGCCTTATTGCCTCACAATTTCTCATGCCTGCTATTTTCAATGCGACAAATTGATCACGCTTTGTTTGAGACAATTTAATTAAACTAGAGATATAAAACAAAATATTTGGTAGCAAAATTTGGAATTATTTTTACAAATAGGTAGCGGCTTAGATTGAGAAATCGGAGAGCCGAGTTCGAATTCTAGGGAGATCTATTATATTCACGTATGTGCTAATACCCTTGGGAAAGGTATGAATCCTCTTCTGCCAGCTATGGGTAAATAAAAGATCAGACCGAGTTGCCTTGGATGGCAACTGGTCTACCGCAGAAAGAAATGGCAACCTATTGCGGGAAAAATCTGCTTCCTCAGTCATGTATCGAAAGATACACGATTGACTGAGCGTGTATCACGTATGCTACTTAACTGACTAACTGATGTTTCAATTTGGGTTTAAATAATGGGTAAATAGTTATGCCACATATCTGTTGTGTTTTCACTCAGTTTTCTTCGCATATAAAGCTGTTTTTCTCAATAATCTTCTTTGTTCCTTGTCCGTTCAGAGCGTGAACGATCATGGCTTTCAACAATTTCCTGTCCTTTGTAACTCATAGTAAACTTGATCTTTTTGCTGTATTGCCTAATCTCTCTTCTACCAACCGTTTCTACAAACTCGTTAAGTAGACTATGCGATCCTTTCCTCTGTCCCTCTTACCTTCAATATTTCCTGTGAGTGTCAAACCTTTTAAACCCACTTTCTTCATTATGTGCCTTAACAATTTCAACTATTTCTTTCTAATGCTACATATGAGTATGCTTTTTTGTTTCCATTTTCTCTAAAACTTCTAGTTATTATTATTATTATTTCTATTTTTATTTCCTTTGATTTCTGGCGTTTACACATATCTTTCCGGGTCCCGCCCAGGGACCTAAGGTTAGAAATGGCATCATGACACTTTCCACTGACAAAAAAAGAAGCCCTTCGTAAAGTGTGGGCTGTACTTGTCAGAACAATTTTTTGTATCTCTTTGAGGCATGGACTTCCAGGAATCCCATCGATTAGTCTACTGGAATCTTTTCCAACCATTCCTAGGGCTCCAACTACAACAGGGATTGTTGATGTTCCCATGTGCCACATTTTTGAGATTGCAGTCTGCAGGGACTGCCATATCAATAAGGAGACACTTTTATTATTATTATTATTATTATTATTATTTTCCTTTGTACACATTTCTTTCCGCCCAAAAAGCTAAGATCAGAAATAGCATCATGACATTTTACATTGACCAATTAAACAACAACAACAAAAAATTATTATTATTATATTTTTATTTCCTTTGATTTCTGGTGTGTACACATTCCTTTCCGGGCCCCGTCCAGAGACCGAAGGTCAGAAATGACATCATGACATTTTCCACTGACCAAGAAGGAAAAAACACACATATTTTACATACATAAAAGCTCTTCGTAAGGCGTGGGCTGTACTCGTGAGAACAATTTTTTGTATTTCTTTAAGGCGTGGACTTCCAGGAATTTCTTCAATAAGTCTACTGGAGTCTTTTCCAACCAATCCGATAGCTTTTTGAAGATCTTCAGAGATACATTGCAGTCTGCAGGGACTGCCATATCAATGAGGAGGCTCTTTTTTTTTTGTTTGCGGTCTCTGATAACAATGACTGGGCGGTTAGCTTTCATTGTACTTTCTCTGTGCTTTGTGTCGTCTCATAAAATTGTAACAGGTCCTATGTCCGTAACTGGGTCTGTGTGGTGTTCATACCAATTTCATTCAGTTTCCTTCCCGTAGAAGTTGCAGATTTTCCAGTGCAGATACCGGCCCTTTCTGTTCTGCCGGGCTTTATATTAAGTGGGTTCCAATACTATGCAACCTGATACAAGATGATCCATTTTTTTCTGGATATTTATCACAGAATCTGCATTTTGGGCTAACACAATATTTTAATATGTTTGCTTGATAATTTCTAGTTAACAAGCATTGTTCCTGTGCAACAAGGATAAAACCTTCAGTTTCAGCTTTTAATCCTGCACTATGTAACCACTGATGGATACGGAGTTTGTCTACGTCAGCTTTTTTTTAGTAAGTGCAGGGTATTGACCCTGAAGCGGTTTATCTTGCCATTGTTTCTGCATCTGGTCGGTTGCATTTGTCTTTGCTCTTTTTTTTAAAAAAGTATTTTGCAACTTCAATCGGTTTATTGTGCTTTACTCCATGTTGAACTTGTTAGCTTCCTTTATTATTATTATTATTATTATTGTCATCATCATCATCATTCGATTTCTGCTATGGACACACTACCTACCAAGTCTGCGGAAAGACCTAAGGCAGGTCGTGGTGTGTTATTAAGCCACATTTCATGTTAATTTTTTTTTTTTTTTTTTTTATCTCCGATGAAGTTGCTAGCGTTACATAGACAAAGTTCTCCTTAGTGTGTTGCTGTACTTAATAAGACAATTTTCTGTATGTCTCTTAAGCTGGGGTTTCAGGGATTCTTTCAATGTGTTGTTTTGTTCCATTTTTATAATTCCAAGTGCACCTATTACCACTGGTATTATTCTTGTTTTCAATTTCCACATTTTTCTATTTCAATTTCCAGGTCTTTGTATTTTGATAGTTTTTCAAATTCCTTGGTTGCTATGTTACAATCCGCTGGACAAGCCATATCAATTAGTAGGCAAGCTTTTTTTTCTTTCTGGTTTTTGACAATAATGTCCGGCCTATTTGCTTCAATTTTCTGTCTGTGTGGATGGTATAATCCCATAGAATGGTGACATCTTCTATTTCTGTAACCGGCGCTGGCCGATGTTCATACCAGTGTTTGCTTACACATTTTCCAAAGTGTTTGCACATTGTCCAGTGTAAGTATTGCCCCACTCTATCGTGACGATTTTTATATTCATTTGGGCAAGTATAGATCATCCTGAGATTAGATGGTCTATTGTTTCTTGGTATTTGTCACAGAACCTGCATTTTGGATCCACATTATTATGTATGATATTTGCCTGAAAATTCCTAGTTTTTTGGTCTTGCGCTGCAAGAATAAAGCCTTCAGTTTCAGACTTTAATCCAGATGCTCGTAACCATCGATGAGTATTAACTTTATCAACATTGGGTTTATTTGCACGTTCTGGATATTGGCCATGCAGAGGTTTGTCTTGCCAGCGTTGTTTCATCTGTTCAAGGGCTTTATCCTTGGCTTTCTTTTTTCATATCTTTTGCTGCAATAGTTGGTTCTTGGCTTCTGTTTTGATTTACTACAGAATCTACTAAATGTAAATGTTGTTTGTATTTACTGCCTTCTTTTATTATTGAATATTTTTTCTTTCTGTTTTTCATGTTGTTTCACTAATTTTATCATCCAGTCATTTGTTGTTTCCATGTAAGTTAGTAAGCCAATAGTTGTTGTCTTGTATGACAATTCTAGCTGAATAAGACCTCTTCCACCTTCTTTGGGGTATGTATAGACGGTCTACATCAGCCTTTGGATGATGCATCTTATACTTAGAAAGAAGCTTTCTTGTTTTAGAATCCATTTGTCTGATGTCATTTAGAGTCCAGTTCAAGATGTTGAAACTATATTGGACCACTGGGATGGCTAGGTTATTAATGGCCATAATTCTGTTCTGAGAATTCAATTCAGTTTTTAATACCAGTCATTACCCTTCTATAGTACTCTTTACGCACTATTTCTTTCATTTTCTTATGGTGAATTCCTTCACTCTCATTTACACCTAGGTACTTATAAGCTTCTCTCCTTGTTCTAAATCTTTTATTGTTACAGCAGGGTCTAAACTAATAGAGGAAGTTTGTTGTAGCGATCCTCGTAAAACTGTAGCTTTAGCACATTTATCCAAATTGAATTTCATTCCGATGTCTTCACTGAAGCATTTTACAGTTTGCAGAAGACCTTCCAGCTCATTGTCATTCCTAGCATACAATTTTAAGTCATCCATGTAAAATAGATGGTTTATTTTCTTTTGAGCTATTTTGTAACCGCATTCTGTCTTGTTAAGTTGGCTGGTTAATGCTATAAGTGATATGCAAAATAATAAAGGAGACAAAGAGTCACCTTGAAATATTCCTCTATTGATGTTTATTTCGCCAGACTTATAGGTTCCATTTTTATGATTTAAAGTGTAGTTTTCCATATCGACATACATTGTTTGATGAAATTGATGATAACGGGTGATACCTTGTACATACTTAAAGACTTTAAGATCCAGGAATGTGGTACACTATCGAATGCTTTACGATAATCTATCCAGGCAATACTAAGATTTTTTTTTTCACGGAAGCAGTTTTCCAGGATCATCCTATTAATTAATTGGTCTTTACATCCGTAGCAGCCTCGTTTGCACCCTTTTTGTTCAAGTGGTAGTATGTCATTTCTTTCCAAGAAGAAATATGTCTGTTTTGTTAAAATAGATGTTAACAGTTTGTATGTTGTTGGAAGACATGTAATTGGTCTATAGTTTTTCGGAATATTTGTGTCACTATTTTTGGGTGAAGAAAGGTAACTCCTTTGGTCATCCATGCAGGAATTTTAGTTGGATCGGTAACCATTTCTTGAAGTTCTTTGGCGAGTTTTTTGTGTGCTGTATTTAAATAATATAGCCAAGTTAGGAATTTTATCTATTCCTGGAGATTTCAGTTGTGTGCTTTTTTCAGTGCACATTTAACATCTTCTTCTGTGATTCCCGCCCATGTCTGTTCTGGTTTATTTTTCATTCGTTCTAACTCTTGCGCAATCCAATCTGCCTCTTCGTTGTGTTCTTTAGGGCAAGCCCATATTTTTCCCCAGAACTGTATAACTTCTTCCATTTTAGGGGGACTGTCACTTCAATTCTTTGTTTACCTATTTCCTGTAAAATTTCTTTGCATCGGTTTGAAAGATCTTGTTCTGTCTATAGAATCTTGATCTTTTCTCGTAGCGTCTTATTCTTTGAGCCTTCAGTTGTATTGTTTGCTTTATTTTTTCTTTAGTTGATAGGACTTCATTTTCATTCCTGATATTGTATTTTCTTTCGACTCTTCTGCCTTTTCTAGTTCTTACATTTACTCCTCTTGCTAGTTCATCGAGTACTGATAATTCACTTCTAAGGTGTTCAATTTCTTTTTCTATTTTTCTTTTCAAGGTGGATCTTCATGTCTGTGAGACTGCCTTTTTTTACTTTGATGTTCAGTTTATTTGTTGCTGCTATTTGATGCATATATTGCTTCATTGAGATTTATATGAGTGTCTTCTTCATCCAGAATCAATTTGAGTGCTGCATTATAGAGCTTAATAGTTTTGAGGTTATGCTTTGTTGGTTGTAATTTTGGGAGTTGTTCTCGTTCCTCCATTGCAATATTCTGTATCTGACTTATATGGCTCATGATTTCATCCTTGGCTTCTTGTATATTAATCTTGTTTTCTGTGAAATAATTCTGTTCGATGAATTTTGAACTCGTTTTATTACCGTCTTGTGACTGACTAAGATCATACCTTTCCAACATTTCTAAATTTTCAGCATTATCTTCACAGTGATTTTGTGTATTTCGGTTTTTCATTATGACCTGAGGCTTGTGTGATGTTACTACTTTTTTTTTCCGATTCCGGTTCCTTTTCATGTTTTGTTGGTTCATCTATTCTTGTTGCAATTCTTTTTATTTCATTAATTTCAGCCTCTGTCAATCGGTTATTTCGCATGATGTCCCTTCTTACATTGGCTAGTTTATTTTTGTCTATGTACTTTCTAATTGTTTGCCCAACCTTCTCTCGCCAAATGTCATATGTTTGGCGAGTGATTTTCTGAGGTTTGAGTAACGCTTCATGGAATGCAGTCATAACAACTTTGTACTCCTCACGAGACCATTTTTATTTTTTCTTTCCTTAAATTTACGGTTATGGATCTAGCTGGAGAATTTACAGGACCATCATTGGATTATCCTGGTTGTGGGGTTTGAAGATTCATTCTTTGTGTAGGAGTTTGTTCCTATGGCAGATTTTTTCGACCTCAGGTAGGTTCCCTCCTGAAGGACGGGCTCCCTGTTTATCCACCACACATATTAATCCCACGAGTGACGCACGGGTCCAAAAAGTCCACCCAAAGTTGCCCGGCACGTTGAGTAACGGTCTTTTACAGACAGGGTTCCGAAGCCTGTAGGGGATCGTTCGCGACCTCATAACGCAGTAGCCATTCACTCCTCGGCACGATTAACACCTTGAGTTGCGGGTTGTTGTTCGGAGTTTTCCTTCTCTAAATGGGTTAACAATAGACAGAGACACGATTGGAAATCAAAGAGAATGACGCTGGTTAAAAAAAAAAAAAAAAAAAAAAAAAAAAGTTTACATTCGTTTGTCTTTGCTGTGAAATTTAAAATAATTTATTGGCCCATCTGTAAATTATTATTATTATTATTATTATTATTATTATTATTATTATTCCTTCCTGTTGAAATATACATGTTGGAATTAAGTAGTACTGTTAAATTTGATCAATTTAAGAAATATTTGTCCACAACTAGCTATGTTTACATATCTTATTTGCAATATGGCTGGTCATTTTTGCTGTCTGACGAATGTATAAAAGAGAGGAGGAGGAGGAGGAAAGAGATTGAGAGAGACTAAAAGAAAAATGCCTCGGGGTGGATTCTAAATAGTTGAAGAAAGGTTTTACATACCACTAAAATTATAAATTCCACACACGTTGTGAATCACTGTATTAAACTAATCCGGGAAGGATTAACTGGAAAAAATAATGTTACACATTAAAAATAAAACGAAACTAACGTAAATGAAAACATGGAAACCGAAATCGGCTAACGGGATTCAAATTCTGGCCTAAGCTTGGTTGGCAGCCAGTCTAGGAAAATGAATACTCGAATTTGAAACCATGGAAAACGCAACAAGTAAAGCCCTCTACTATCTTTCCGAAGAAGTCATAGCAGTTCACAGATATATATATATATATATATATATATAAAAAGGGATCTGTGTAAAGTTTTGAACGGCAAGACATTTTTAAAAGTCTAAATTAAAAACACTAAAAATCATTTATTTTCTTTAGCTAACTTAGATGTTGTCTCCAGCTGCCTTTCGTTCGATGTCAGCTTACTTTCTATTTATTGAATAATAATTATTTGTAAATGCTAAATGATCCCCAATGTTAATTATTACTAATGTATCATCATTAGTATGCAACTGAGGCTGATGGAATTAAGTGACGACAGGTCAAGAAGAACAACTCTAGTTAGCATTTAATAATACCGGAGTTATCTACCTAGGGAAAGTTACTGAATAGGATAATCCAACGAAGGTTAGTAGTGAACGATAATACTTAGGATAATACGATAATACTTCGAATAAGAACAACACATATAAGATTCGCCAGCGGCGCGTAGAAGTAGTCAACTACTAGAAGTGACTCAAGTGAATCCCACAATGAATTTCAAACTGAAGGATATCTCTCAACCGTCCCACGCGGTCAGATGTGGCACAAGGCCAAATTTAGTATGGGGTATCCGAGCCCGTAGGCTCAGCCAAAAACTCCCCGTAGATCCCGTATAAAACGGAGTCGGGTGGCTGTTTCCCGACACGAGACTCTGCCTTTCGACATATCCTCGTCTAGGGATCCCCTTTGCCGGGAGGCAGAGAGTTTGACCAGCACAACTGGTGACGAATATTCAACTGCAGGATATCTATCAACCGCCCCATGCGGTCAGATGTGGCACAATGCCGAATTTAATGTGGGGTATCCGAGCCCGTAGGTACGGCCAAAAATTCCCCGTAAATCATGTATAAAACAGTGTCGGGTAGCTGTTTCCCGACACAAGACTCTGCCTTTCGACATAGACTCGTCTAGAGTCCTCTCTGCCCGGAGGCAGGGAGTTTGACCAACATAGCTGAAGACGAATATTCAACTGCTGGATATTTGCCAACCACCCCACGCGGTCAAATGTGGCACTAGGCCCAATTTAATGTGGGTATCCGAGCCCGTAGGTTTAGCCAAAAATTCCCGAAGACCCAGTATAAAACGGGTTCGTGTAGTTGTTTTCCGAGATAAAACTCTGCCCTTCGGTAGAGCTTCGTCTGGGGATCCTCTTTGCCCGGAGGCAGAGATTTTGACCAGCACAACTGGTGACGAATTTCCAACTTAATTAACTTAATATATATTGGAAAACTGTTTCTCGCCTCGACTAGAAATTAATTTATTCCCCATGTTATCGTATTTTAACGGTCTTGCGCGGGTTAAAATTGAACTACGATGTGCTGTTGCTTCTGAGTTACAGTAACAAAAAAGTAAATACAGAAATCGGATCTTTTTATGGATAACTATTGATTAAAAAATTTATGATTCAAAATAAATTTAATAAGTTATATGTTATTGGCTTTGATTGTGCGAACGAACGGCTAAAAAGTAGGCTTTCCAACTGTTTGCAAAAGATACAATAAAATACTTTAGAAATAGGAGAAGGATGATTTTTGTTCGGAAAAGATTATGATGTCATATTATTTATAGTATAAATCAAAGGCTCGAATTTTTATGTTTCTATAATAGCCATGATATAAGAGAGTGTTTCCCAAACTGGGCGATATCACCCACCTGTGTGCGATTTCAAATGTTGGCTGGGTAATGATTATGTTAGAGAATTATTGGGTGGCTGTAGGAAGTTGTTAGGAAGATGATCTGTGGCCACAAATCTGTTGGAAACGATGAAAATCTGAATATATAAGTAGTGTAAGAAGATAGATGAAGAAAGAAAAAGCGATGTACAGAGATCCAAGGGGTATCAAGAAAAAAAGAAAGGTAGAAAGACAGACAGAGAAAAGAGAGATTTTTCGAGAAATAGCAAAGAAAGAGATGAATGAATATAAAATAAGCGAATGATTTTTTAAGTTCATTTCACTCTCTCTCTCAATTTCTCTCTCTCTCTCTGAGAACGCGTCTTTTATTTATTGTTCTTTTATATTCGTCATTCTCTCCATCGCTCAAAATATACCTCTTCTATCTATCTAGCTAGCATGATAGAGTAGATAGATAGATAGATAGATAGATAGATAGATAGATAGAAGAACGATAAATAAAAACGAGAGAGAGAGAGAAAAAAAGATATTCTTAAAAGAATTATTAAAGGGACAGATAGATAGATAGATAGATAGATAGATAGATAGATAGATAGATAGCAGAAGTATAGTCTGAACAGTAGGGTGAGAGAAAGAGCTAGAGGTGAATATAAAAAAATGATAGATAAAAGACGAGTTTTCCGAGAGAGAGAGAGAGAGAGAGAGAGAGAGAGAGAGAGAGAGAGAATGGAAATAAACCAAAGAAAAAGCAAACAGATAGATAGATATTCTTGAAAGAGAGAGAGAGAGAGACAGAGAGAGATTAACACGAAAGAAGGATGAAAAATAACAGATTGATAGACAGCAGAGATATGGTCTGAACAATAGGAAGAGAGAGAGAGAGAGAGGGAGATAGAGAGGAAGAGAGAGGGAGAGAGGGGAATATAAAAGAATGATAGATAACAGACGGGTTTCTGAAAGAGAGAGAGACAGACAGAGATAGAGACAGAGAGAAGTAGTAAAATAGAGAAAGAAAGAGAGAGAGATGAACATAAGTAAAAGAAAAAGACCGATAGATAGATAGATAGATAAAAGAAGTATAGTTTGAACAGTGGAAAGAGAGAGAGACAGAGAGAGAGAGACAGAGAAGGCAAATATAAAATAGAGATAAAAGGCGTTTTTTCTTAGAAAGAGAGAGAGAGAGAGAGTAAAATAGAGAGAGGAAGAAGTATAAAATAGATAGATAGATAGCGGAAGTATAATCTGAACAGTGGGCAGAGAAAGAGAGAGTTAGAGGCAAATATAAAAGAATGATAGATAAAAGATGCGTTTTGCGAGAGAGAGAGAGAGAGAAAGATAGAATGAGAAAGAGAGATATACAGAGATGAACATAAATAAAAGAAAAAATAGATAGATAGATAGATAGATAGATAGATAGATAGATATGAACATAAAATAGTTCCAAAGTCGATGTCGCACATACGTGTTGCAAGTAATAAAAATAACACCAATTTTTCTTTTTTTTATCGGAGTAATTTTCATTTGTCTAACTGGCAACAAGCCAATTTTGTACCTCGCTTTGATGTCTTGCAAATAGAGAAACGAACTGACGCTTCCGTTTCCAAAAGAACGCTTCCACGTGAAGATAATTGCCTGAAGTCTGCGGACACGCCTTTAAATTTCTATTCTCCAAAAAGACTAATGTAATCTCCAAACAGTTTGATGTATTAAAGAAGATAATATCAAATTATTATCAATCATTTTTTATCATTGAATCAGATTAATAAAAACAGTGCCTGGAATGGTTTTCGTGATTTGATTATTTTTTGAAAATACAAGTCCGAATTTATGAGTTATTTACACGCGTTAGGGCAGATATTATGCGACCTTTGTACAATACTGTCAAACCATCTTTCAATTAACAATTTTTAAATATTTAAATATTCTTAACGCACCACAGAAGCTAAGATAAAAGTAGTGACTGTGCGTGCCAAAGTTTTTAGAAACAGGTGAAAGGGAGAAAAATTTAGTGCCAAACTGTTAGCTTTACTGCTGCCTACTTTCTTCGCGAGGTTAAAGCATGAAACAAACCCGCGGAGAAGAGGCATACAATAAAGATACATTATTAAAGGTAGTTGGGACTAGTTTGTTAACCTCGATGCTAAGATATTCCCTCAACGCATCAGTTTGGGCACAAAAACTGACATATATATATATATATATATATATATATATGTAAGCAAATGTAAAAATGGATATAGATCCGACAGAATGAAGAAAAATTTGGAAAAAATTATTATTAAACAAGAAAATTTGGAAAAAATTATTATTAAACAAGTCTTATCCAAAACAGATAACTGAAAATTTTCAGTTATCTGTTTTGGATAAGACTTGTTTTTATGTCCATCGTCTTTGTCAAATTGAACTGAATTGTATTTTAATGAATATTGTCCTGAAGAAGGTTTATTAAACCGAAACGTCAGACGTCGACATTTCATTCATTTTAAACAACATAATTGCATGTAAGGATTTTTGTTTGTTTTTTCCAAATTTTTCTTCATATATATTTGGTTGGATAGATGTGAGTTTGTGACCCTGGGTTTCACGCTTTAGCAAATATGTTAACTCTATCTCTGATATTGAGCGCTTTCTAATAAGTACCGCGCATATAATATATAAATAATTGTACATATATATATTTATTTATATTTATATACACTTTTCACACACACACATATATATATATATATATATATATATATATATATATGTGTGTGTGTGTGTGTGTGTGTGTGTGTGTGTGTGTGTGTGTGTGTGTGTGTGTGTGTATTTAGGCAGCAATCCTTCTTTCATGCAAATTTCATTGAAAACGACAGACAAGGTGCTTTTATTTAGTTTTTTATACAGTTTCTCATGCGATCTAATAATTTTTTCTTTTCGGATGATAAATTATATAAAAACTGTCCGAATGTTCTTTTTATCCGAGTGCTTTCGGCTATACATTTAGCCATTATCAAGGATTATATTTTAACTGTTAAAATAAGAAATAGTTTCTTTTATGTATGTTTTATAAAATGTTTTCATTTTTTAAAACACGGTCAAGACATTATGACCATGTTCAAAGTTAATATTATAAAGTATTTTTTTGGTTTTTATTAATAAGGCTTCCATTACTTTTAGCCTTTTTTTGCATGTTCATCTAGGTGACGCAGCTTCCACTGTTCAGCCAGGTGACGCAGCTCCCACTGTTCAGCCAGGTGAAGCAACTCCCACTGTTCAGCCAGGTGAAGCAACTCCCACTGTTCATCTAGGTGACGCAGCTCCCGCTGTTCAGCCAGGTGACGCTGCTGCAACAGTTCATCAGGTGACGCTGCTCCCACAGTTCAGCCAGGTGACGCTGCTGCAACAGTTCAGCCAGGTGACGCAGCTCTCACTGTTCAGCCAGGTGACGCTGCCTCCACAGTTCAGCCAGGTGACGCTGCACCCACAGTTCAGCCAGGTGACGCAGCTCTCACTGTTCAGCCAGGTGACGCTGCCTCCACAGTTCAGCCAGGTGACGCAGCTCCCACAGTTCAGCCAGGTGACGCAGCTCTCACTGTTCAGCCAGGTGACGCTGCCTCCACAGTTCAGCCAGGTGACGCAGCTCCCACAGTTCAGCCAGGTGACGCAGCTCTCACTGTTCAGCCAGGTGACGCCGCTCCCACTGTTCAGCTAGGTAAAGCAGCTTCCATTGCCACTCCATATAGCGACCGGTCTTTACTATCAAACATCAGTTATAAGTATTACAAAGATTGCAATATTTATGAAGGTGCAGGCGACAACTGACTTTTGTGAACATATGCAGTTTTTGTCATATGGTTTAAAAATTATAAACATTAAAATAATTTATTTTCACAAAAGTCCTGCCGGCGAGATAAGACATTAATTGTTTGCGTTAGACAATTACCGTATTAGATTATCTTCTGGGAATGTCGAACTGAAACCTTTATTGAATCCACGAGCAGTGATACTTCTTTTGTTGTCCATGCTAATGGACATCCCGTATCATTTGATCCATGCCAGTTAATTTAATTCTTCTTTTGTCATTGTGACGTTGATTTTGCATTTTTGTTTTCTCATTGAACCAGAGTATATGACTTTCTCCTGCTTGACCCCGGTGAATGAATTTACGGCCGCTTGGTATATGGCATGCCTACCTAACGACACTGCCCCAAAGGACAATAAGATACTGTAATCTCCCTGCCTTACTCCTAACGTTTGTTATTTCCTAAGCGTTAATCTTGACATCAAGATTGTCTTTTTGTTGCCTGTTAGGAAAGAAATGTTTATATTTACTGGGCTTGAGTATCAACATTTTCAAAAACGAAGATCTCGCAGAGATTCTTAAATAGCTCAGGTTATAGATTGTGAGACGTTCGCCCGCTGGGGAAAAGTTAAAAGGGATTACGCCTTATCCAGGCTTGTTCTTAATCAAATCTGAACCGAGATAGGCGATCCTTGTAGAATTTCACCATTCAACTCTTGTCAACGATAATAAATTTGCTGACGAAAGAGAGGGATTCGCAAATATTTGACACAAAGTAGACTGTAAGATTTTTTTATCGAATTTGTCTGTCTCACTTTCTTCATATATATATATATATATATATATATATATATATAATCATAATATATATATATATATATATATATATATATATATAATCATAATCCATCGAGTGTAGAAGAATCCTCAAAAGAATGCAGAAACTTCTAATTTTGAGACTCATCAGCAGTGTGTATCCACTGCCGAGAATCGGACCCGGACCGTTACGATATGACTCAAGCGTCATACCCACTAAACCAACCGGTCTCGGTGACGAAGAGATAACATACTAGACTCGATACAGCGCCAGCTCTTCACAAATTCTTTTGTGTGACTCGGACTGTGCCCCATGAGTCACGTCTTTTATCCCCAAGCCGCTTCATTTCAGCATTATATATATATATATATATATATATATATATATATATATATATATATTATAAAAACAAAATCCAGAATTACATCATATGGGGTGGGGAATATAGATCTTTTTCAAACCAGCGAGAAGTACGTTACTCTTATTCAACCCCGGTGTAAAGACTGCGTTCTTGTCGGAAATAGAAATTTAAAATTTAACTTTGACACCAGTCGAAAAATTGATTCATTTCGATGTTTCAGTCAAACGAAATGCGCAAGTCGGTGGTAATAGTATATATATATATATATATATATATATATATATATATATATATATATATATATGTGTGTGTGTGTGTGTGTGTGTGTGTGTGTTTCATGCTATATGCAATCGTCAGGCCACGTGTGCTGTTATTTTTCTCGGCTATTTATATATATACGGGTCAGTGGTACATTGTGTGTAGTCTATTATGGCGGTTATTTACCGGAAGTCGTTTATTTGTTTATTTGGGTTAACTTATTTTGCTTGTTTTTATTTATTTTTATTTTTTGTTTCTTAACTTATTTATTTATTTTTTAAATCGGTGTATTTTTATTAACGTAGTTTATTAACTAAAAATCAAACCAAAACATCGGACAAAAAATAGCTATATCTGTTGTATAACGACAATATATATATATATATATATATATATATATATATATATATATATATATATATATATATATACTAAGTTACTTAAAAATCGAAAACCGAAAAGAGAAAATATACAAATAAATAATAAGTCAAATATATTGACTTAAATTCATCCAAATAAATAAATAAACATATCAATCCCGATAAAGTTATCGTTAGAAACAAATAAAGATAATCAATCCAAATAAATACAAATTAAAAACTATTCCCGCCAAAACAATAGTTATAATAAACTACAACAACCAACCCCAAAACCGAACAAATAGCTTTAATTAAATTCTCAAGCCAAAACAAAACTATTAAATAAGTGGTATAAACAAATTTTTACTACGTTAATAAAAATACACCGATTTAAAAAATAAATAAATAAGATAAGAAACAAAAAATAAAAATAAATAAAAACAAGCAAAATAATTTAACGCAAATAAATAAATAAACGACTTCCGGTAAATAACCGCCATAATAGACTACCCACAATGCACCACTGACCCGTATATATATAAATAGCCGAGAAAAATAACAGCACACGTGGCCTGACGATTACATATAGCATGAAACAGACTGTCGCCTCTAAGTGTTGACTTCTATGTTCACTTTTATATATATATATATATATGTGTGTGTGTGTGTGTGTGTGCGTGTGTATGTGTGTGTATGTGTGTGTGTGTGTGTGTTAAATCAACACCATCACTTGATAAGGCACCAGATATGTTGAATCCAAATGGCTATTTTTGTACTGATTTTATAACATATTTATATTATAATTTTCGAATAAATTATATTTGCTCTACTCTGTGTTGAACACTCTTTTTATTCCGTATGCACCAATCCTATATTGGGTATATATATATATATATATATATATATATATATATATATATATATATATATATATATATATATATGCATTTAGATAGCAGTGCCTCATTTATACATGGTTCGTTAAAAACGACTGACAGAGTACTTCGATTAAGCTTTTTATTTAAGTTTTCTTGTGTTTGCAGCAGTTTGTTGTATTGTAATGGATATGGTCTAGGAATGATAAGTTGGAGAGCCGAGTTCGAATTCCAGTCAAGTTCGTTATATTCCCTTACGCACAAATACTCTTGGGAAATTTGTGTATCCATCTTTTCTCCTCCCAGCTATGGGTTGAATAGCAGGACAGACTGGGTTCTTTAGCCTTGGTAACCAGTCTAACATCATCATTCTGCGGAAATACCTTCTGCCACGTCAGTTACGTATCGAAAGATGCATGAACACCCAAGCGTGTATCACGTGTGGCACTTAACCGATTGACTGACTGTGTTAGTACAAGTATTTTCTATTTTGAATACAAAGAAAATGTGTAAAACCTGTCCAAATGAAAGCCCTAATAATAAAAAAAGAAAAAGGCAACACACCATAACATTAACTACGAACACAGTCATAATGTGCTGACCGTGTCTGAAAATAAAATATCACTATAATTCTAGATACATACACACAATCCATACATTCAGTTAAAAGTAAAATAAAATAATCCTTGATAATGGCTAAAAGTATAACCGAAAGTGCTCGGCAAGAGACAGAACATTTGGACTGTTTTTACTCATATGGTGTCTAGAAAAGAGTTGTGCATTTCTTAAGAGAGTAATTAAACTTTTCCTGACTATGAAAGCTTCCTGTTGCTTAGCGATCTAAAACAGGAAGGACATAACATTGATTTAAACTACAAGGTGGTAGTGCAGGTATCCACTAAATAAAATATTAGAAAACAGGGTGCAATGGATAAATTGTCTTCAAAATTACGCAAAAATGAAAATAATACTGATGTCTTATTTTAACAGAATCTCCTGCAACTCTTCTGATCGATGTCCTTGTTTATGCTGAATGCTGCCATAATCCTTGCCATTGGTTCATCTTTGGTGTTACAGGGAGTTTTGTTGTTCTCTTGCTCAACTGCGCCTCACACATAATAATCAAGGAGGTTGCAGTCTACGGATTTGTGTAGGTAGATGTAAAGGGTGATGTTGCCGCAGAAATTGTCTGATACGCATGACTGAGCTCTCCGACATGTGTGTCATGGTGCAGAGTCCTGTTGGTAAACATAGGGTCTTCCAGTATCACCATCTTGACCCAGGGCGGTACTATTTTATCAAGGTACTTGATGTAGACCTCCGTGTTGAGTTGGAAGCCCTGTGGGAAGTTGAATGGAGGCATAACGTCGCCATCACAAGTGATCACAGTAAACATCTTCATAATCACCATTAGACTCATTCAATCTCTTTCCGAATCCTCTGTCCTCAGATTGACAGCCAAACACTCTGAAACGTTCGCATTGGAGATCCCGGCGCGAATGCTATGTAGTACAGCATGCCGTTTCCAAATTTCTGGAGGTGTGAATTGCATCAATGTGCTCATTTTCTCATAGACGGTGCTGAACCGACCCTATTATACTGTGCAATCGACAAAATCAAAAACAAACAACGTGCAAGCTAAACATCAAAGTATAAAATGTCGACAATTTACTCATCGCACTCTGTATATATATATATATATATATATATATATATATATATATATATATGTATATATATATATATATATATATAAGGATATATAATTTTGTATAATTTTAAATAACAAACAGCATTTAGAAAAATAATTATTCAGAAAAAATGTGTCGATGTGGCATGAATACAATGTCATCCACGTTTCTTATATTGTTATGATGATTATGTCCACCAATAATTACTCCTGCGAAGACTTCAGTATTGGCTGAAGAAATCCTGTGCGTTGTCTAATAGTATCGTATATGTAGCATGTTAAGATTATGTCAGTAATAAATCTTGGTTGGTTTTTAACGTTCTCGTCAGGGTGCCTGTAATGATCAACAATCTCGTTTAGCTGACCATTACTTTCGGTCCGAGTTCGATTCTAACTCAGTAACATACATTAGTAACGCCGTTCCGTACAATATGAACTTTGGTAAATAACTTCACGACTAAGTGAAGTTGTTTCATATAGAATACTAAAAAATGTCCATGTTGCCTAAAATCTATGATCATTATTGATAGACTCGGTAATCTTACTTTGAGGATGATACCCCATTTCCTTTTTTCAATTCTTGATGTCCTACCACCCTGATTCTGGCAGCAAATATCCAAAGAGAAACGTTTATTCTTCTCTGCGTGCAAACTGATGAATTATCCGCCATTAAATATGTGTATTGTCATGTCGTAAGACTTTGTGAATTACACGCATTTCTAGTATCTTAATGCATGCATATTACAATTGCTTTCACTCTTTGTAAATGTATTTTCATCTGCAAATAATTCATTGAGAATGGCAGGCGTGCGTGTGCGCATGCGTACTTATTCATAGTTTACAGCAGACTAGTTTCACATGTACAAATAAGCAAATAATTCCGTGCGTGATGCGAAATTATTAGATTCGTGTTTGGATACGAACGAAATTACATGGACAGTTTTCCATAGTCCTCTTTTCCAAACAAACAATGCTTAGTCTGATGATAACAACACGAGGGAACTGTGAAAGATGCTTGCCATTGCAAACAGGTGGTAGAGTACTGAACTGAATGCCAAGAGGGTTAAAATTACAAATTTGAGTTGGAGTGGATTGTTAAAGATTTATATATCACGCACAAAAAGAAAAAAAAGATTGCATATCGAATGTCGTGAGTATTTTAAATAGTTAGCATAGAAATTCTTTCTTTTCCTAGACTGGTTAGCAACCAAACAAATCTATTGTGCTCTGCTATTACTCCCCAGGTCTTTTGAGAAATAAAGTTACTTTTGCGGAAATTATTAGGAATATGTATATTAATTCTGTAGACTCCGCTGTGGGCCACAGCTTCACTACATAAGGTACTGCTGTGGTTTCCATTGCAATACATTTTTATGGGGTGGAGGTTCTGTCTCTACACCTAACAGCGTTTGAATACATAGTTGTCCTTTTAGATTGTTTGCAAACAAGTCTGCTTCGCAATTAACTCTTAGCTTTAGAAGGATTCATACTTTGCTAAGGATATTTGCGCGAAATCGAACGCAATTAAATTACAGATATAACAGAATTAGGGTGTTCTTTGTAAGGAGAGAGAAACTTGGCTGAAGTCGGTCGATGTTAAAAAAAAAAGCAAAAAAAAGCGGTATTTTAAATGCTGACTTGCCAGGCAATATTTTAGGCTTACGGTCACATCACGTTGAATCAAGGGTTAAACAACGTCGGGTCGGGTCAGTACCTAGATGGGTGACCGCTTGGGAATACGAGGGTTTGTAAGCTTGGATGTGCGGGTGGTGTAATGGATAATGGCTTGAAATTGTTAACCGGAGAACCAAATTCCAGTTCCAGTTGAGTTCGTTTTATTTACTTACGTTTATTTACCTACTAAAAGGCATGACTCCAATTCTCCCTCCAACTAATTAGAAACCATCTCAATAGAACAAAAATAAAAATAAGTAAAATATTTAGATTTTGGCATTCCAAAGAGGTTGATATACCGTTAAAGAATCAAGCAATCGTAAACAGGCAACTTTTTCTCCGTTTATTACTATCGGAAGATTGTATAGATTTCAAAATACTTCTGTAGCATCTTCTTTGAATTGAATGATTAAAACTTTTGGTGTTTCGCAATTTGGACCGAAGACTCGAAGTTGATGTGAACAATTTGCCCTCATGGATCCTGAACTACCACAGTGATAACATTTTTGCAAGCATTTATTTTTCCGGGAATATATTCTCCCGTGAATTCAGCTGAGGACCACGCACTTCTTCCATTTCTATCGGGTTCTTCCCCTTGATTCAATGTAACATTCAATCTGTTTTAATATTTCTCCCAGAGATTTGAAATCTCCCGCAAGTACAAAAGTAACCACTTTGGAGTTTAACCCCTCTATAAATTCATCTCGCGTGCAGAGATCCAGAAATTGATCGAAGCTGGTTGCATCGCTCAACTCCTCCCATCTCTTTAAACGAGTGGCGTATTCTTTAGGAGTCTCTTTCTCCCCAGGTTTTCCATTTCTGAATTTTCTTCGGAAAGTTCCAGCGGTTAGGTCGAAAGCTCTTAATAGAGTCTTTTTCACTACTCCAGAGTCTAAAGACTGGTCTAGGGATAGACGGGTACCAACTTACAGCGCTTTCACCGTTAGCGTTAGACTTAAGTTGGCGGCATCTTCATGTCAGTTATGAATACAACAGTGCTTTTCAAATCGTATCAAAATGGCGTCCGTGGATTCTACTTTTTACACAATCGGAAAAGGGCTTGCTAATTGTGGTTCTTCCCAAGTCCCACTGAGAATTGTTTTCTTGGATTTCCGCCAATTCTACTTTATGGGCTCTCTTCCTTTTTTTTCTTCCTCTTGCTTTTCATTATAAACAAGGCGACTCTTTTGCACCCCATGGCTTCGCCGAACTTCCATGTGCTTTCTACCCATTCAAGGGTTATCCATTCCCAAGGTTCAATATTAATAGGAGCATCTCTGATTCCATTGGCTCTATTATTTTTTTCCAGCGAAATTTGACACTCTGCTTCAGTTTTTAATTTCTTCATCAACAAAGCCAACCAAAATATAAAATGTAAAAAAAAAATTCTTCAGGCGATTAAAAATTCCATTTTTCTGAAATAAAATTCCATTGTTCCGAAATAAAATTCCATTGTTCTAAAATAAAATTCCATTGTTCTGAAACAAAATTTCATTTTTCTGAAATAAAATTTGTATCCTATCGACGCAATACCAAACTAATTTTCGAAACTATGTACTCATCATTTTTTTCTTTTTATGCGTCAAAAAAGAAAAAAAAATCTGTTTTTTTTTTATTGATTATTTAAAAAACACACGGATTTGCGATAAAGAAAGGGAATGTTTCTGGTTTTGATTTTTACTATCGTCTGCTTACAAATTTTCTTGCCGCTTAAAATTATTTGCCATATCAACCAATTAGGCCACAAAACACTTTTTTTTAAATTAACGAGTCTCAAGGGAGATAGCATTTTAGTTTATTTAATTCATTTTTTTCATCAACAATGACTGTCACACTATGACAATATATATTATTTTTAAATTCTTCAATTTTAGAAAATATTTGTAAATATATATATATATATTTCTTTACATCCACAAATGCCACAAAAGAAAATTTTTCATTTAGCTTAATATTTATGTTACTTATAAGGACAAATCCTTGGAGAATTTAAATCATCATTTTTTTTTATCAAACAGTACCCCCTGTTATAAATTATCTAATCTGAATCGTGGATCAAAATGCAATAAAACCATTACTCCAATCCCTCCATGTTTCACGGTCGCCTACAGGCATTCAGTGTTCCAAGTCTCATTCTGATTTCTCCAAACATAAACCTGTCTCGAATTCGAATATTGACAGAATTTACTTTCATCTGATCAAAAGACAGATTTCCAAAATTCATAATCTTTGCTCTCGAATTCTCTTGCCCAGTCCATGCGCCTGTTCCTGTTAACCTCTGAAATCAAGGGCTTCTTTCTTGTAACCCTTGTTTGATAGCGTAGCTCTTTCAGAGTCTTTCTCACCGCTTATGGCGATATTTTCATGTTGTTGGTGACATCTTTGCCGCTCTGACGACGGTTTCTGATGACTTTCCTCTTCAGCGCCCTTTTAATTTAAATTAACAGAAAAATGGAATTTTAAAACAAACAGTAGCGGTGATTACGCGCTTTTCACCACCACTGGTCATCCCGAGTCGATATCCATTGCACCACAACACGTATAGAGAGTACACTTATCTGTTAACGCCAAAACCTTGCCAAAGTAAACTACAGCATTTTTGATAGTCTTACTGTACAAGCTATAAAGCTAAAATGCTAATATTGTATACCTTACATTGTTGTTACGGATAGAAATCTATGTAAACATTTTAATTGCTATTGTAGGTAGTTCGGTACTCTTTGGAAGGTTCAAATATAGGTTTGTGAATATCAATATGTTTCGGCCATATTTTCCCGTTCGTTAGGCGTTACTAATTACTCTTTTCTTCACTTCTTTCCTTCTTTTTTATTTTTCATTTCATTCTTTCAATTCTGTTCTTTATCTTTTTTTATGTCATGGTTATTTTCTTTCCTTTGAGTTTTCTTCTTTTCCTATATTCCTAATTTTTTCCATCTTTTTTTATGTTTTTCTTCTATAGTATCTTCTCTCTCCCCTTCCTTCCTTCCTTCCTTCTGCTTTCCCTCTTTCTCATTTCCAATCCAACCTTGTCTATATTCCATTTCTTTTCTTTCCGTTTACTGTCATATCCTCTTTGTCTTCGCGTTCTTTTTTCTTCTTTCATTCTATTTTTCTCTTTACCTCATCTTTCTTTCCTGCTGTATTACGTCAGTTTTTTTTCTCCCTATTTTCTATCTTTTCTTATTTTCCACCATCTTTTCTGTTTTCTGTTGTCTTTTTATACCTTTCCTTCATTCGGTTCTCCTTTTTTTTTTATTAATTCTTCCCGTCTTTTCCTACTCCTTCTTCCCTTCATTTCTTCCTATATTCTGTCCTTTGACCTCTTTCACCCATTTTTCTTATCGTATTATCTCCCTTTACTTTCTGATTTCCTTCTTTCATTTGTTTTCGTTTTTCTCAGTCAGTTTCTTTCGGCTTTCATTTTTTTTTCTTCTTTTTTTTTCTACCAGCATTCTTTATCTCTCATATTTTTTCATCTTCGATAAATCCTAGTATTTTTTTTTTTTGTAAACACCTTAATGCTTCCTTTATTTTATTCCAATATTTTTTTCTTTAATCTTTCAATAACCGCATCGCTACCACCTTTTATCTTCCTATTCTCCAATCTCTTCTCCTCTTCCTCCTCGTCGTCGTCCTCCTCCTTTGATTCTTCCTCTTGCTCTTATTAAAGAGTTATTCTTCGTAAAATCTTTCTGGAGCGAAAACTTAAGTCAACTATCGAGTGTCCTTTTACCCGTGCCACAGCCTGTCCACAATTATTTCTATTTCCCGTCAGTGTTACATTGTCGATAAGAATAGGCGTATGGTTCATCGAACCGGCATGGCCCAATGTGTCATAGGCGTCGGCTGATAGGGCCCGATATTGGCAACCCTAATTTTCAGCCAGAATGCTCGATTTCCGTACCAACCAAATATGGCCCATAGGGAGTTGGCTCACAGCGGTTTCCGGGGTGAAAAGGTGACAGGGATCATGTAATCAGACGTCGGTTGAACACACGTGATGGTGGTGTACAGCATTACAATGCTGTTTGTGTTGAAGTCTCCTGTCTTAGCACTGTTCGCATGATAACGGTCTGTTGGTCAGAAAAAGAGAGTAGAACGAATATAAATCTCACACTTGGATTGTTAACATACGCCTAGCCAAGTGTTTGTATGTGTGAACGTATACTCAAATCCATAAGCACATCTACAAGAAATATTTCTTTCGTTACACGCACGCACACACACACACTCACACACGCACACATGTATATATATGAGAGAGAGAGAGAGTGCGTCAAAAAAATGTATACCCACTTCAGGAAAGGAAAAATTTTCTTTCGTAGTTTTATTAAATTGCGATAACACTGTTTACTATAGTACGATATTTTCTCGACAGATGGCATTATCCTCATGACTGTAGCATCAACAAGTGACGTCTAGTGTACAACATGGCGGACGTAATGTTTGTCGTTTGAGGAACGTAAGATTGTTTTAAAAGGGTATTCAAAATTTGAAAATACTGTTGAAGTCCAAAGACAATCTAGCAATGAGTTTTGAACATAACCTCTAACAGGTTTGAAAATTTTACGGATTCGTGATAAGTTCGTATCATAATAACTGTACAAGTTCTTCCTTTCCTGAAGTCTGTATAATTTGGTGGGGCGGACTCTCTCTCTCTCTCTGTGTCTCTCTCTGTCTCTCTCTCTCTCTCTCTCTATATATATATATATATATATATATATATATATATATAGATAGATAGATAGATAGATAGATAATATTAGTGGAAAATATACATACATATGCAAAATATATATAAAAAAATACCCATACATGTATATTTTCAGAAAAAAATTTTTCCAAGGGGAAGAATCCAGGTAGAACTCAATGTCTAGGACATGAGTAAGGATATAATAAAAAGGCTTAAACATTAATATACCATGGTCATAATTTATTCCATTGGAATCGTAAATTGTCGGACTTTGTCCAGTTCATAATATATATATATATATATATATATATATATATATATATATATATATATATATATATATATATATATTATGAACTGGACAAAGTCCGACAATTATTTAAGAACATTTTATCCAAATGTAAACAAATGACGTCACACATCATGAAATGGACAAAGTCCGACAATTATTTTAAGACATTTCTATGTTTATACATTCTTTTTTTTATAGATAAAAAGATAAAAATGTTTTAAAATAATTGTCCGACTTTGTCCATTCCATAATGTGTGACGTCATTGGTTTACATTTGGATACTCATCGAGCAGATATGAATGTGCGTGAGAAGATCATAGAAGATTGTATTTTAAAAACAATAAAATCGACCTTCCTAACCGAAACGCTCGTCTGTGGCGAAATCGGTACAAACACGTCAGGCAATATGACGTTTCCGTATAGGATATAGGCTCGATTCCTGTTGGAGGACGCATATTTTCTCTGATAATTTCTCGGACATTGAGGCCGGTAAATATTGTTAATATGGTTTATTATAAACAGAGCATTTACTTAAATATTTGCATCTATAATAAAAAAGATTGTATAAAATATATATATATATATATATATATATATATATATATATATATATATATATATATATATATATATATACGCATTTTCGGTTTTAGACATGCAATTATTTGCATGTCAGTCATGTGTTCATGCTCATTTACATAAGAGAGAAGGTCCAGTGGATGATGCAGTTGTTTATTGCCGTTGGCTAGCTCATTAGGGAATTACATGACCATCGTTTTCGGACACGTGAAATTATCAGACGTGGATGACAGCATTTTCTGAAATGAAACGTACGTATATATCTGAGTAAGAGGGGCTAAATAAGTCACACCCTAGCGAGTTGGGATGTGAGCGCAAACATTTAAATCAATGAGATCAGTTTATTATTCTCGCCCTCGTAAGAGATAAAATATATATTTGTGTAATCTATTTCATAATAAATTTGCGATTGCAACAGTCTAAAAATCAAATGCAGTGTTTGTATATAATAGTTTGTCAGAGGGTCCGAGTATGTCTAATATAGTGAACAGCCAGTCTTTGTTGAATACGCCCTCTCAGGCAATCAATATATATATATATATATATATATATATATATATATATATATATATATATATATATATAAAAAAAATATATTATATATATATATATATATATATATATATATATATATATATATATATATATATAAAAAAATTTTAATGTTATTGTGAAATTAGAAATATAGTTATAATATTTATAATTTAGTCTAATATTTTATTAAGGTTTGTTGTTAAGATTTTTGAATTATCATATACTTGTCTTTTGATTGGTCATTGGTGTTTACGTAACAATGTTTACCCTAAAGATGAGTTTGGCTGATTTTGAACTCTTTAAAACTTTTTATTCTGAGATCAACGCCATCACTAGAAGTATTGAAACAAAATGGCTGATGTTATAACATGCTTAATAAATATATATATATATATATGATCATTCGCAGACAGTACTGTTTCGCAGTAGCACAGCTCCTCAGTGCGACTAGGCACTAGATATCCAAATGCCTCAAACCAGGATCGAAACCCAATCGATTTGGTGTCAGTCCGAGTTTCTACCACTGAGCTATCTTCATCCGATAGTGAGAAACAGCTAAATCTAACGTATTGTTTGTACGAATGTAAACAAATAGCAATCAGCCGGTGTGGTGCTTCATTCATTTTACGGAAGAGCATTGCATTAACGCAGGTGGTTGTTGTTTATAGAATTAGCGTATCACTCAATTAATTGTGCTCAATTGAAATATATATATATATATATATATATATGAGTTCTGTCTGAATGTAACGGGACAGATTTCATGAACAATTTATTACAATTTCGCAAAGTAACCCCTTCGATGAATCGGCACGTCTATAAAGATCATGTGGCATTTGCTTTGCTGAGATAGGAGAGATAGGGTGAGAGTTATGGCAGGACAAATGGTGGCTGCTTCACCATGGCAATGGCCCAGCTCACAACACTCTGATCATCCGGCAGTTTCTTGCTGAGAACAACATTGCCGTAATGGATCAACCTCCCTATTGACATGATCTTGTTCTTTGTGACATTTTTCTTTTCTCCAAGCTCAAGGAGATCATCAAGGGGACCCGTTTTGAAAATGCTTTAGACTCGAGGGGAATTACTTTGAAGGGGAAACCATGTAGCTTGTTATTTGGAATTGAAACGAATTGTCTGTGTCACCAGTTCCGTTACTTTTCAGACAGATCTCGTATAAAGAAAGGATAAGGTTTATAAATAAATGTGCAAATGCAAACTACATTACAAATTTTACAGGTTTTGGAAAAGCTTAAGATAGATAATGAAGAGACTGGGAAAGAAAGAATTGATAGGAAGATGTGTACAGAATACATATATATATATATATATATATATATATATATATATATAGGGATAGAGAGGGGGTGAGATTGATAAATAGATAGATAATGAATAGTCTGAAAAAGAAACTGAGATTGATAGGAAGATGTGTGTAAACTGAGATATGAACTGACTGCGATAGATAGATAGATAGATAGATAGATAGATAGATAGATAGATAGATAGAATGAGAAAGTGTAAGAACATCGCCTGTAGTATCGTGATAGTTTAGTTATTTCCCCTTTATTAACTCAACTCTCCAAGTTTTTGTTTCCGCTACTATGGCCAGGTATTGAACTCACGACTCTTTGGGCCAAGTCACTATTTGGATCACACAACCAATGCCTGTATCCAGAAGGGCCAAAAACTTGAAGAATTGAGTTATCTCGGGGAATTAACTGAAACCAATGGCACATAGAATTAGAACACTTTACCCGCGTAAATAAACGGCTCAGTTCGAAATTCCAACATATATCACCTGAAGAAGACCGGAGCATACAACGACCGAAACGTCATGAATATGGCAATGAAAGTAGGACTGCAACCTGAACAATGTAAATAGTTACAATGTCTCATCTTGGTGCCTTTGTATTTTTCACCTGCTCTGCCTTCATGATGGTCTTATCCCAATATATCGAGGCGTCAATCACGATCCATTCATAACTGCTCTTGTGCACAAGTGCAATATCAGGGCGATTTCTCTCCAAGCGCTTTTTGTTAAAATGGTCATATTCCACATGAGCTTCATTTGCTAATTGTCACCTAGTTACGGTGGTGAATGCTCGTACCACTCGTGACCTTACTTTCTGCATAATTACCAATTTATTCTGAGGGTTACTTTGCCAAGGCGTCTTCTGTATTCATCTTGGACCAGCTGACCAACACCAGTACAACCATAGAGATGACATTGTCATGGAGCCACCAATCCTTGCGGAAGAGATTATCACTGTCCTTCGAAAGATCAACAATGGGAAGTTACCGGGAAACAACATCCTCCCTACAGCGATCTGGAAGGCTACTGGAGATGCCGGAGTCAGAATGATCTGGTAACTCTGCAAGGCCTATATATGGGAATATGGTCCCGCGAACAGTCTTAGTTCCTTTTGCCAAGGTAAGGAGAACTCAAGGACTTCGGCAACTACTGCATCATCAGCCTCATAGTCCACGTGAGCAAGTTTCTGTTGGACGCCATCAACAGAAGAATAAAGAAAAAGTATGCGCAGGAGATCTCAGAAAAACAGACTAGATTTGTGGAAGAGTGAGCAACCAGGGAGCAAATGGTTAGCATCAGAATGGTGGTAGAAAAGTGTAAGGGTTACAATATTTCACTGTACCTGTGATTCATTGAATACACCAAGGCATTTGATTGTGTCAACCACGCCCAGCTGTAGCAAACGATGGCGAATATGGGATTCCCACCTTATCAGCAGTATCTATAGAGATCAATAAACCACCGTATGAACATCCGTAAGTATAACAAAGTGGTTTCTTTTAGGAAGAGATGTTAGACAAGTCTTCATCCTATCATCGATGTTGTTCAACACGTATAGCGAGGACATTATGCGGGATGTATTGGAAGAGCAGAATTTTGGAGTCAAGATTGTTGTGAAGAATATTGATAACATCCGGTTTGCTAACGTTACGACCTATTTCTCGACCTCCAAGAATAGCCTGATGACGTTACTAAAATCTTAAAGTGATTCCAGAGACCAGCAAGGGCTTCTACTAAACACCAAGAAGACAAATCTAATGGTGACTGACAGGAGCCTCACAGACTTCATGTTGGATGGTGATAGGATAGAGTAGGTCGGAGGACATTGTCTACCTGGGCTCCAACATCAATACCCAGAGAATAGTCGGAATATGAAAATCAGCCTAAAGTTGAAATTACTACGAGCTACTGTTTCGCCATAGCCAGCTACGGATGCGAAACATAGGCACTGACCAAGGGGGTTAATGCTTTCGAGATGTGGGCATATCGCGGTGTCCTTACAGTCTCATGGACATCGAGACGCGCTAATAAGTAGATGCTTGATACTATCAGAATAAGGTACGTATTGAGAGAGGAGATGGCACTAAGGAAGCTCCATTACCTTGGGCATGTTACGCGACGAGGCGGCTTCGATAAGGGCATTCTGCTGGGCCCAGTGGAGGTCAAGCGGCGCAGAATGTGCTAACTGAATAAATAATGGCGATGCTGAGTGCAACCACTGATATGCTCTCAGTAACTTTTCCACACATATTATTATTATTATTATTATTATTGTTTCCTTTGATTTCTAGTGTGTAAACATTTCTTTCTAGGGCTTTTCCCAGAGACCTAAGGTCAGAAATGGCATCGTGACATTTTCCACTAAGAAGAAAAAAAAAAAACAACAATTCGTGGGAACAATTTTTTGTATTTCTTTAAGGCATGGCTTCCTGGAATCCCTTCGATTCCAACCAATCCGAGGATGTTTCCATGTGCCACATTTTTGATATTTCGATTTCAAGGTCATTGTATTTTCTTCAAGATCTTCATAGATAAATTGCAGTCTGCAGGGACTGCCATATCAATAAGGAGGCATATTTTTTGTTTGCGGTCTCTAATAACAATGTCTGGAGAGTTAGCTTTGATTATTCTGCCTGTGTGTATAGTGTAGTCCCATAAAATCTTCTTTGATTCCCAGTAATACCTTGCGCCCTCGTGGCATTATCAGCTTGTTTGGGGTGATTATTGAATTTGTAGGTCTGATGAATTGGATCATATTTACGATTCCATTGTAATGAATTATAACCATGGAATATTAGTGTCTAAGCCTTTTTATTATATTCTTACTCTGTCCTGGACATTGAGTTCTACATGGATTCTATCCTCTTGGAATATATATATATATATATATATATATATATATATATATATATATATGTGTGTGTGTGTGTGTGTGTGTGTGTGTGTGTGTGTGTGTATATATTTATATATATTATATATATATATATATATATGTATGTGTATGTATATATATTTATATTTTTATATATATATATATATATATATATATATATATATATGTGTGTGTGTGTGTGTGTGTGTGTGTGTGTGTGTGTGTATTAACCACTAATATTATCTATCTATCTATCTATATATATATATATATATATATATATATATATATATATATATATATATAGGTAAAATATCCGTGGGTAAGTAATCCAAGTAGATCCTATTAAAATAAAATATTAAAACTGATGCACAAAAGAGAGTTCAATATAATTTTATTGTTGAGCATAATAGTCAATTACAATTAATGAAATCCAAACGATTCACCTCATACAGATGATCCTTTTGTCCATGGGAAAATAGTTTTTCCCTGGACTTATGAATACAAATACATTTACTTTTATTTTGTAGTAAATGTATTTCCATTGATAAATCCAGGGAAAATCTACTATCCCAGGGACGAGATGATCATCTGTATGAGGTAAATCGTTTGAATCTCATATATATATATATATATATATATATATATATATATGTGTGTGTGTGTGTGTGTGTGTGTGTGTGTGTGTGTGTGTGTGTGTGTGTGTGTGTGTGTGTGTGTAAAATCTGTGGGTATGGGTAAGCAATCTAAGCGAATCCTATTAATATAAAAATATTAAACTGATCCGCAAAAGAGAGCTCAATATATTTATTATAGAGCATAGAAATGAATTACATAAAATTGAAAATCAGTTGTACCCCATGTTTATGGCTATTTCGCTCCTCGGGATAATTGTCCTGGTGGTTGTCAATACAAAGACGTTTGATAAAAAATTTTTTTCTTAATTAAAATTAAAGAAAGGATAGCAATAAATGAAGGAGAAAAAGAGAGAAAAACAGGAACAAACAACAAATAAGGGAAAAGGTATTTAAGAGGGAGATAGAAAAAAAGAAAAAGAAACACCCAAGTAGAGAAGGGAAACAGGCAAACAGAACATATACAAGTCTAGGAAGAAGTCCAAAATGGTTTGAAGATTAATAATGGCCTATATTTAAAATGTTACTCTAGTTCAAATAGGAAAAAATTAAAATTGGAAAAAATTACATAAGAAAATACAATCATTAAAGTTAAGAAAAGGAAGAGTTTTAAAGATTGTAGATAAAAGAAAAATTAAAATTTAATATTAAAACTATCATTTAATTTTAATATAAAAAAAAAACAGAATTCAATATTATAATAAAAAATTACGTTATTACTATATTAACAAGAAAAACCTGAATATTAAAAATAATAAGATAAAGGATAAAATTAAAATAAATAGATAAGTAATAGCTCAGACGAAAGTTTGTAAAATGGAAAAAATTAAATAAATTGATAATAGGTAAAAATTAGAGTAAATGTGAGATTAAATTTAAAGATTAAATAGATTAATTATAGATAAAAATATAAAGGTTTATACAGAATCATATATGTTAAAAATAATTATAGATTAAATTGTAACAGATAAAACAGATTAAAATTAAATATAGATTAACATAAATTAAAATAGATAAGAGCATAAAGAGTCCTTTTACAAAGGGAAACTTCAATAACAAATAACTAAAGACAACCCAAAAATCAAAAAAGAGGTAGTATATATATATATATATATATATATATATATATATATATATATATATATATATATACACACACCATATGCTTGGTAGTATATATATATATATATATATATATATATATATATATATATATATATATATATATATATGCTTGGTGAATATATATATATATATATATATATATATATATATATATATATATATTCACTATATATATATATATATATATTATATTCACCAATATATATATATATATATATATATATATATATATATATATATATATACATACTCAGCAAGCATATGGTATATATATATATATATATATATATATGTTTTATCTATTATAATTTAATCTATAATTATTTTTAACATATATGATATCTCTATCTATCTATCTATCTATCTATCTATCTATCTATCTATCTATCTATCTATCTATATATATATATATATATATATATATATATATATATATATATATATATGCATGCATGTATGTATAAGTGTTTATTGAAATCAAGATCCATAGATGACATTCTGTTACATGCTTGAACGCAATCGTCATCATGAAACAGACTGTCGCCTCTAGGTGTTCTTTTCAAGCATGAGACAGACTGTTGCCTTTGGGTGTTGACGTCAATGTCCACTTTCATATTGACACACACTCTATCCTTGATATTAACCACTTTAACTCATTAATATACCATAACCTAAGATTATATTTTATCATATATATATATATATATATATATATATATATATATATATATATATTCTGTTTATACGTTATTTTTATGGATACAACTTACTTGAGTAAATGCTCTATTTTAATTAAAGAGTAATAATTATATTTACCGGAATATTTAATGAATGTTAGAGGTATTTCGTAGAAAATATGCATTCTCCGACAGGAATCGGACCTGTATTCCATACGGAAATCGTCATATAGACTATATGACGGCTTATCTTTGATATTAATATTATTTCATTCGCATATTAAATGTAAAATTCATATTTCAATCTCTACTTATTTGCTGTGGCACTAAACATTTTTAAATTATTCAACCACAAGGCAAGGCAATAAAGACACTAAGACACAAGAGGTGACTGAATGCGAAAGAAATATTAGAAAAACTTTATTAAAATTATTATTTATAATAATTAAGAATTATTATTATCATCATTATTAAGAAAAAGAAAACATTATTGCTATATGTAAATGAATAAGAGCAAAAAACATTATTAAGGAGAGAGAACAAAAAAAGAATAGGAATTATGAACACAAAAGATAACGATTGACATTGCATTTAAATGGCCGAAATCAAGTTCCACAACCAAGAAGCCCGAGAGAAGAAACTGTTAGCATAGAACTTACGGCTACACCTAGACATTTTAGGTATAAAATGATCAATCTAGCTGTCAATTTAATACCGCGCTTCAATTCGTAGTCTAGGTACGAAAGGGGAAAGCTCATCAAAACAATTACCATGAAAATATTTCTAGAAAAGGCACAGGGAAGCTACATTACGAATGAGTGAATGTTATCAGGCAGATAACATTGTAGATTCATCTTTTAAATTTATGAAGAATATCTAAATATATAACAGGAGCACCAGACCAGATGTGGCAGCAATATCCATTGCATATAAATTTTACGATATAAAACTTTGTATTTGTTTAACTAAATAATATTTTTGATATAACGAGTTTCACATCATTGATTGCATAAATATTTAATTTTATTTCTGTTAATATGCATTTTAAAAAAAAATTCCGACCGTTTATTGTTTTTGCATTATAGAAATTTAATTTTATCCTTACTGAGAGCTTTCGAAAAAGTAAACTATTTCTTCAGGCATTGGGTGGGGTGGACTTCTACGTGCTTCATCGGCAGTCGACGCTGGGTCGGTCATCCAACGTTTTTTTGCTAGAACTGAGAACTAAACTGCGTGTTTCCTCTTGGCTCCAATGACAGCGATACTAATCAGATCTGTGTCATTTGCCTAAAATCGCTACTGCCGTTCATTTTCAAAATAAATCAGAAAATTTCTTACTTCGTTTCCATTAACATCCCCTATTCACACGAAAACTTCTAAAACTTCCATGTTAGTTTTTATATGAAGAAAATGCCTTTAGATATCACTCCAAAAAATAATTACAAATGAGCCAAAAAAAAAAAAAGTGCATTTAAAATCAAAATGTGTTTACAGTACGATAATCGATCTAAAAACATATCCATTTTATGAAAGGATCAGATAAGAAGCAAAATACTGAATCATGAACATTTGAAACTTATTTATCCCCTCCCACTTTAACATCTGATATTGAAGCTCCACCCTTACGTACTTTAGTTTGTTACGCCCTACATGTATGTAAATTCGGCCTTGCGCCAAAATTGGTTGTATCTTCAAAATAATTAAATCGAGACAAACATCATTTTAGACATTAGCTTATTGAGTTGAGACACATGTTGCAGAATTGTTGCTGATCCGGCAAACATAAGATGAATCGCCAGGAGCGATATTCTTTGACTTGAAATTAATCTTCAGAGATAGGAATTTTGAAATGGTTACTTCTAAAGCTACCGAATTATTTTCGTGGGCACAAAAGTACAGGGTGAATTCAGAAAGACGTGAGACAATCATTGAAAACTACTGGTGACGATTGATGTGAACTGATTGACTGAAAAAAAAAACAAAAAAAACAGGAAGAATTTCTGCACATTTCGTCAATCCCCACGTCGGATGTTCTTCTTTGAAAAGTACGATAACTTGACGCTCGAAATCATTGAGTTGTTTAGTCATACGAGAAGGGCAGAACGAAAGATGAAAGTTGTCTACAAAGATCAAGTAGCAATTAATGAATCATAAATGAACCAATAAAAGTTAAGTAATTACGCTACAGTCGAATGATTATTCAAGGTCATGAATATTCAAGAAAATTATTCGAGATTATTCAAGGTCAATTATCTCTGAAAGATAAATAAGTGATGATAATTTTTTTCTTTTTTGCCGTTTTTTCGTTTGTTTGTTTTTTTTTTTTACTGGGCACCCTGTAGTTTTTGAATTATGTAGCTAAAGAATTTTCTCTGTTGACGCTCACTGGTTTGAAGCTGAGTGCATTTTTGCTGAACTCGCTAAAGAACTGAATCGTTCGTTTCGTGCGCCGTCCAATGAACTTTCAACAGAGTAGAACCATATTTCTCCGCCTTGGGGTGTCCGTTTGGTTTTGGTTTTTAGGGCCCACGCCTCGGGTCCATACAGTAAAATTGACCGCACGTACGTTTTAAAGAGTTGATGTTTTAGACTTAATGTCAATGAAAACCTCTCGAAACCGGTGGAGTCCATCTTTTTCTTCATCGCAAACACATAGGTAAAACTTTCAAAGAAATAACTGAAAGATGAAAGTTGTCTGCAAATAACCTTAAAATGACGAGTCACAAGATCAAGTAGCAATTAATGAATCATAAAAGAACCAATCAAAGTTAAGTAATTACGCTACAGTCGAATGATTATAGCAATTCACATAATAAAAAGAAATAGATAAGAGGCATGATAGCATACATCTTGATGGGACAGTGTATATTAAACAAATAAAGTCACCTTATATTTATGAAAAGCACTCGTATAAAAACGATTTACTGGAAAATGAAAATGCCTACATAACATTCTTTCCTTTTTTTTTCCTTTTCTGTTAAGGCTTACGGCCATATCAAGTTGAAACACCGGTTGTCGTACGATCACCGACGTTAAGCAACGTCGAGACTAACCAGTACGTCTCTAAATGAGTAACCGCTTGGGTATACCAGCTGCTGTTAGGTTGGACGTTCGGGCAGTGTTATAGATAGTCAGTTACGTGCCATACGTGATACACGCTTAGGCGATCACGTATCTTTCAATACATAACTGACGAGGCAGATTTTTTTTTCTCGCTGTAGGTTGCCATTTCTTTCTGCTGTAGACCAGTTGCCATCCAAGGCTATAGAACCCGGTTTGTCCTGCTATTTACCCATAGCTTGAGGGAGAAGAAGACGATTCATATAATTCCGAAGGGTATTAGCACATAAGTAAATGTAAAGGATTTCGAACTGGAATTCGAAATCGGCTCTCCGATTCCTCAGTCCGAGTCGCTATCCATTACTCCACTGTCTCGGAATTGGAAATCGAAGAACTTGGTTTCAATTCCAGTCAAGTTCGTTATATTCACTTCCTCGCAAATACCCTATTCTCCCCACCAGCTATGGGTTAATTAGTAGAAGTTGTATCAATAAATCATTATCTCCCAAAAATTGTTACAGTCTAAAAATATTTTCTAACCTTAAATAACTTGAAAAAGGTTGATAAGCTGTACAAATTGTATCAATCAAAAAATGTGGGTTTTGTTTTAGCTTGTTACTTATTTAAACTATAATATTTGTTCCATTTTACGGGGATGATTAAACTTGTAAGTACAATGCCTAATACATGGATATGTTATTCAAAATATTTGCCTTTAGTTAAAACAAATACTTTTTTTTAGAATAAAATTGTTGTAACCTAGAAAGGGTTATTGAATGAGAAATAACCAAAACGGAAGTTGGAAATGAAATTATAATCTTGATTATCTTTTTCAGGAAACTTTCATTACGGATAGACTTTACTTAAAGGAACGATCAATTAGCTTATCTTCATACCCTGCCTGGTGGCAAACGCAGCTGGTGGCGCCAGGGGTGGCGGTCCCGCCATAGCCACCGAAACCGTGATATCACCCCTGGTCGGCGGCTGATGAAGACAGGGTATCGCACGTGCTAACACACGTTGTATGTTAAAAAAAAAAATAACATCAACAAAATACAATACTCGCCAGCGGCGTAAAGTAGGTAAACCACTGCTATATTTTTTTTTTTTAAGCATTGTGCCCCAAGCAAGGCGTGAAGCCACTAGGATGCAGGGGGTTGCGGAAGATTTGGAGCGGGAGCAGATAAGAGTGATAAGAGAAAGGAAGAGGAGAAGGATAGTGGGTAGATCAAGGTAATTGGAGATGTCGATTGACATTACATTTGAATAGTTGGAGATTATAGCTTTCAGGGAAACAGTAATTGGGGAGGGTGTTCCACTGGCGAGAGGTGCGAGGTATGAAGCTATTGGAGTAGAAGAGACGGCTACATTTGAAGGTTTCTACGGTGTAAGGGTGAGAGCGGGATGCCAGCCTCGTAGGGCGCTTGAATTCATGGAGTCTGGGAACCAGAGAGAGCAGCTCATCAGAGCAGTTACTATGGAAGTATTTGTAGAAAAGACAGAGAGAAGCGACGGCATGTCTGTGAGAGAGTGACTGCAAACAAGATGCTAGATCAGGGCCAATTAGATTACATATCCTTCTCTGGATCTTGTCAAGAACTCCGAGGTAAGCAGAAAGTGCTCCAGCCCATATATGGCAGCAATACTCCATGCATGTGGACTACATCATATTACCCCCACTTACAATAGTACCCAACGTATTTATGAGGATTGGGTCATAACCCATTAGTGTTCATAGCTATGGTATATAACAAAAATAAACAAAATACATATTTTTTATTAAAATTCAATGAGTTTCGAATGAAGGAAATAGTGCTTTTAATAAACGCGCATTTAAATGTGAATGACCTATGGCCGAAGAAGTGATCATTTCTTTCTCTTCTTCAATTTATCGTGTCTTTGTCTTGAGACAGATTTTTTTTTTCTTTCTCTTTTTCCTCTGTATCTTTTGTCGGATATCTTTAGTTTTGTCCATGCGACTGCGTCTGTTATTGATCTTGGATGACCATTACTGAACGCAGCTTGGTGAATGTTTGTTAAGATGGCCGATGGGGTGAGGTGAAAGCAAGGACTAATTTCTCCCATCATGCCTCAGTGAGCAGAATTAGGCTTTGCCAGAAATATTCTCTCTTTTTCTTCCCTAACCGGCCTCTGGAGATTAATTCTCAACTGCTGCTGATCCCTCACAGCATCGAGAAAACAATTTCAACTGTCCGGCCCGACCACACATCCAGACACCCACATCCCACCCATTGAAACCGGATCACTGCTCATCCTACCGGCCGAAAACGGAAAAAAAAAAGAGAGAAGTCTACAAAACTTTTTCCTGTCTTCATATTTCGATCATTCTCGACAAATGTGTCTCCGGACAATTTATTCTTTTTATTTATTGATGCCTTTCTTTCTTTCTTTCTTTCTTTCTTTCTTTCTTTCTTTCTTTCTTTCTTTCTTCGTTCGTTCGTTCGTTCAATTTCGCCCTTCTTTTTTCACATTATCGGAGTCGTTCTTTCTTTCATTTCTTTTCTTTCTTGTGCTTCTTCTTGTTTTTGTTTTTTTTCACTCTCTTGCCTTTATTCTCCAATACTATTATTATTATTATTATTTCCCTCGATTCTTTTTCTTTCTCTCTGATATTTTTCTTCAGTTTTTTACGGTTACTTTCGGTTATGAGCTCGACGTGGCCGATGTTAAGTGGTTAACGCAAGCGCGAGTACATCTGGTATTTGCTAAGTATTGCTTTGTACGGTACAAGGCCATGCACTAATGAAGTTAAGGCATAAAATGATCAGTATAAATATTAGTATATTTAGGCAGCAATCTTCTGTTCATGTAAGTTTGACTGATGACCAACAAAAGTTCTTTATGTGAAATATTTTTAATTAATGATTTTTTAACGGTTTCGATTACTTTTTCTGGTTTTCGTGAAAAAAAAATAAATATAAATCCTCTTGTGTATTCTGAACGCTTTCGATTTTCATAAGTCATAATCGCCAAAAATAATAATAATAATAAAAAAAAAATGAATACCTGAAAGTTAAATCCTCTCAATACAACCAACATTTTTTAATAATGGTTTATAAACGCTGAAAACGCTCAGATTATGTCCAAATTATCTCAAGAAACAAGAAAAGTGTTAGGAAACAGAGAAAAAAAAATTAAATTTTTGTTCATCTTCAGTCAAATTTACATAAAACACCATGAAACTTGTACAGTGTAACCTGGATATAAGAGAAACCCGGATATAAGAGACTTCTTTTCCGGTCCCGACAACTCTCTTATATCCGGGTTACACGCTATATAAACGAAAACTACAAATTATCTACATTTTATGTGATAATGCTTTTCTTTATTATTCGTTTAATTTTCATCTAATCGCTTATTTCTTTCTCTCATTATTTAAGCGGATTTCTTTTTTTTTTTTATCTCAGTTAATGTAACTGTTTCTTTCTTTCATTCTTTCATTCTTTTCCGTATAACAATCTTTTTCAAATTATCCAGTTCTTTCATTTCCTTTTAAAATTGCAGCGATTGCTTTCTTTCTTTCTTTCTTTCTTTCTTTCTTTCTTTCTTATAAACAATCTTTTTCAAATTATCTAGTTCTTTCATTTCCTTTTTTAAAATTGCATCGCTTTCTTTCTTTCTTTTTCTTTTTGCTTTCTTTTTTCCGTATAACAGTATTTTTCAAATTATCCAGTTCTTTCATTTTCTTTTTAAAATTGCATCGCTTTCTTTTTTTCCTTTTTTCTTTCTTTCTTTCTTTCTTTCTTTCCGTTTAACGAACTTTTTTCAAATTATCCAGTTCTTTCATTTTCCTTTTTCAAATTGGTATCGCTTCTTTCTTTCTTTCTTTCTTTCTTTCTTTCTTTCTTTCTTTCTTTCTTTCTTTCGTTCCGCTTAACGACCTTTTTCAAATTACCCAGTTCTTTCATTTTCCTTTTTCAAATTTGCATAGATTGTTTGATTGAGTAATTTCTTTCTTTCTTTTTAACGATATTTTTCAAATTTCTTTCTTTCTTTCTTTCTTTCTTTCTTTCTTTCTTTCTTTCTTTGGCCCTATTTCTACCGTTTTTATTCGCCCTTCATGTTGTCTTCCTATTTCTTTTCTATTTTGACATTTACTTTCACTTTTTCGCCCTTTGCATCACTAATCTCTTTATTTCTCCATCTCTTTCGCCTGCTCCCGTCCAACAGAATGTGTGCCAAGTGTCAGGCAGATGTAAGTATTCCTCGCAGACAAAATTTCATTTTAAAGAGACTAGCTTATAAAATAACAGTTAATCTTCTCTGGTCAGCATTAATTTGCAACCACATTATGAACGATAGAAAACAATCATTCGCCAACATTTCGCAAGTATTCTCATACATATACTCAACGGTACGCATGCAAACAAGTTCACGGAGGCATGGCATGCTGTAATTTGCTTGCATAAAATCGATTTAAAACTCATGCGCTAATTGGCAAAAGAACATATCTGGAGAATCATACAACTATGCACGAGCACATTTGAAGCTGAAAGAAATTTCTAGAATAATCGAAGTTCTCATTTTTATTTTTCTATCTGTTCATATCTATCTATCTATCTATCTATCTATCTATCTATCTATCTATCTATCTATCTATCTATCACAGTCCGTTCATATCTATCTATCTATCTATCTATCTAACTATCTATCTCAATCAATTTGTTCACATCTATCTATCTATCTATCTATCTATCTATCTATCTATCTATCTATCTCAATCAATTTGTTCACATCTATCTATCTATCTATCTATCTATCTATCTATCTATCTATCTATCTATCTATCTCAGTCCGTTCATATCTATCTATCTATCTATCTATCTATCGATCTATCTATCTCAATCAATTTGTTCACATCTATCTATCTATCTATCTCAATCAATTTGTTCACATCTATCTATCTATCTATCTAGCTATCTATCTATCTATCTATCTATCTCAGTCCGTTCATATCTATCTATCTATCTATCTATCTATCTATCTATCTATCTATCTATCTATCTATCTCATTCAATTTGTTTACATCTATCTATCTATCTATCTATCTATCTATCTATCTATCTTGTTATATGCAATATGTAAGACACTTCTAGAATAATATAATATTACTAATTGAGTAGAGAGTTTATCTTATTGTCCTGTTCACACTCCTCCTCGATTTTTTGAACAGGGTTAGAGATTTGTCCTTCGTTCCTCTTTAGGATTTGATTTCCTATACCTTCTAAAGTCTTTTCTTTCTCTTTCATTTCCAGTAACCTCTTGCATCTTGGTGACATTATCGCCTTGCTTGGGTGAACTGATTAAAAAAATTATAGCCGCGATCTTTGTTTTTGGAGGGATTTAGATGATATGAAATTAGAAACATTTTTTTTATTCGACAGGATACTTGAAAAATGCCTTTGATGTTCGACTTTGTTTCACTCTTATTTTCATGCGTGATTGGATAAACCGAGAACTCACTCTCAGCATTATCTCCTCAAGACGTTGGAGATCATGGCCCTCCACATTTTCCTGACTTTTGTTTTGAGAAGTAACTTTCAACATCCCTCTTTGTCCTTGTTCTATCACCCATTCACGCAAACTCGTTTAGTAGTTTAAACGCTGTTTTTCCCTGCTTATCTTACCTTCAACATGTCCTGTGTGTGTTAGATTCTCCAGACCTTCTTTCCACATTGCGCCCCCAAAATATTAACTCTCTCTTTCAGGTTGCATGTATAAGTTTCCTTATAGATCATATTTTCCTTAAAAGCTTTTTTTTTGCTTCATGTTGAGCCCTTTGCTTCTCAGCATCCGCCAGTAGCATCTACATCACTTCAAATTTCTTCTTCATCTGCGAGGTAATTGTCCAGCAACCACTTGATATTTATAGATATTACATAGCAGTTCGGCATTCTTTTCTTTGGTCCTTAGGACATTTTTCTATCTTTTAATACTTTGCTTAGTTTCTGTAAGACATGCAGAGATTCACTGCTATATGGGTGATTAGATAGCAGTTCAACCCGCTTTTCTTTGTTTCTAACAACATTTTCTGATGTCTTAATACTTTGCTGAGTTTCTAAAAGCTATGGGAGATTGTCCAACATTCACTGCCATATGGGTGATTAGATATTACATAGCAGTTCAGCGCCCTTTTCTTTGTTTCTAACGAAATCTCTTAATAATTTGCTTCGTTTCAGAAAGGTGTGAGGAGATTGTCCAACATTCACATCCATATAGGAGATTATATATTACACAGCAGTTCAGCAATTTTTGCTTTATTCCTTAACGAAAAGTTTTCGTCTCTTAATACTTTACTTACTTTTTAGAAGACATTTTCCGCTATTGCTATGCAACTTCGGATTTCTTTGTCACATTTGCCGCCCTTTATACCCTACCCAGAAACTTTCCCATCTGCTTGATTCTGACACCCTCAGTACGTAGGACAGATCTCAGGCTATTATTCGTGCTGACAACTGCTGTCTTACTGTTCATAGATACTCCTTTCATCTTGCTTTCTTTTTACTACCTAACGTAAGAGTTTTTTTTTCCAGTTTTCTTTCTGTGTCTGTCATCAACACAGTATCATCTGTATATGTTACGCTATTAAGGTCATGCTCTTCGATAATATATCCTGTTAGTTTATTTAGCTTTGATGTCATCAGTTCCCAAGTAGGCATCTATGCAGACGACACCACTTTTTACTCCTGCCTCAATAGCAAATCCGCCATCGCAGATAAAACTAACATGGCCGCTGGTCTCAAAAAAGGACCTCCAATCTGTGGTTGACTGGGGCAAGAAATGGCTGGTTAACTTTAATGCCTCAAAAACAAAACTGCTCTCATTTACTCACCACAGAGAACCCTCCCTGCTTCCCATTAAAATGTCTGATGCTCTACTCCACGAGAGCGCCTATCTGCGCCTGTTTGGTCTCATGCTGTCCGTTGATTTAAGATAGAACAAATGAATTGAATCAATAGCTTCATTTATTGCAAGGAAAATTAGTTCTCTGTGTCGCGCTAGAAAGTTTTTTTCTCGCCTGAGTCCATCGTTCAAATCTATAAATCAACCATTCGCCCTTGCATGGAATACTACTGCCATATATGGCCTGGAAATCCCGCTGTTTGTCTTAAGGTCCTCGATAAAATCCAGATACGTATATGCAATGTGGTTGGTCCTGGTCTGGCATCTTTCTCATAGACGTGCATCCCTTATTCTACAAGTACTTTCACGGTAACTGCTTTGACGAGTTATTTTCGCTGGTTCCCAAACTGCATGAATTTAAGCGTGTTACTAGGTCGGCATCTCATCCCCACCCTTTCACTGTCAAAACTGTTAAATGTAGCCGTCTCTTCTACTCCAATAGCTTCATGTCTCGCACTTCCCGTCTGTGCAACTCCCTTCTTCTTACTTGCTTCCCTGGCATCTATAATCTTCAAATATTCAAATGTAATGCCAGTCGACATCTTCCGATGCCTTGATTTAATTCCCCGTCCTCCTCTTTATCCTTTCCTCAATCACGTCTCTTTACTCTTGCTTCCACTCTCTGTAACCCCTTGCGTGTTAGTGGCACTCCCACCTTGCTTGGGGGTGATATGCTTAAAAAAGTTCTTTCAGGATTGTCTCGCAGTATAGGCTAAATTGATCTGATGAGGAAACAAATGCTTGTATTATTCTTGTTTCTATTTTCGTATATTCATTGAACTCGCTCGCTATCCGTATACAGACTGTTTGCTCCAGTAAATGTTACAGATTACTCTTTCCTATATAAATGAAGCTGTCCAAGTCAATCAAGTAGGTCTTTGATTGGCCCTTAAACTAGTGTATTCCGTTCACCACTTCTGAGTATAGCTAACAAAAGAAAATAAAACAGAAAGAAAATCAAGCTTTCCTTTTCTATACCCAACTTCTTCCGTCTATCTTATTATACTTAAGACGAACGTTCTTCTTTTATGAGCCGTGTCCTTTCAGGACGTAGGCAATCATGGCCCTCCACATCTTCCTGCACCTTGTGGCTCTTAATAAGTTTTGGCTTTTTGTTATTTCTCCCAAACCCTTGTTCTGCCATCCATTTGTTGAAGTTCATCAAGTATGTTAGGTGCTGTTTTCCTCTGCCCCTCTTTCCCTGTCCTGTGAGTATTAGATTTTCCAAGCCCGCCTTTCTCATTACGTGCCCCAGAAATTTCAACTGTCTGTTCATGATGATAAGTATAAGTTTCCTTTTTGTTTCCATTTTTCCAAAACCTCGTCGTGCATCTTTCAGTAGAACCTCATTTTTGTTGCTTCAGAATAACAAAAAAAAAAGTTCTGCGTACAAAGAATACGAACGAAAATAACTGATCGGTGTTGTCCAGCAGGCATCACCTACATACTACATAACTACCTACCGACCAATCTACCTACCTACCTACGTAACCCACCCACCCACCCAATTACCCACCCACCCATCCTACCAACACCTACCCCACACCCACCTATAAACCCACCTAACCCACCCACTTATTTATCCGCCTGCCCACCCACCCATCCATCCACCACCCACCCATCCATCCATCCACCCACCCCACCCATCCATCCACCCATCTTATTTACCCACCCACCCACCCACCCACCCACCCACCCACCCACCCACCCAAGCACTCCACCCACACCCATCTCACCAGTTTACCCACCCACCCATCTATCTACCTACCTACATATATAACTACCTACCTACCTACCTACCTACCTACCTACCTACCTAGTGCCTACCTAAAACCTACCTACCTATTTATCTAACTTATTAATACCTACCTACATACTTACCTATCTACCTACTTATTTACTAACCTAATACCTCCCTACCTACCTACCTACCTACCTAATACCTACCTTTGTACCTCCCTACCTACCTACCCACCTACCTACCTATACATACTTATCCCTACTACCTAACTACCTACCAAACCACTCACTGTGACAAATCTTGGAAGAAACCTAAAAAAAAAAAAAAGAGAGAGAAAATCCCAATTGGCAAAAATCCATTGAAGCTACATATTTTTTACATGCCAAATCCTTTCAAGGTATGGACGGTCATCTCTCTTCACAACTTCCTATCTTTGGTTGCTCTTTAACTTTTAGCGCTTTACCATCTCCCTTTCTCCTTGTTCTGCACCCCATTCACGCAAACACGTTAAGTAGCTCAGATTTATATAAATATGATGTAGCAACTCGTAACAAAATTCAAAAGCGTCTCCAAGTCCTTGTGGGTGATAAATTATTTTCCACTGTACAAACCCTCTCTCACAAACGAAACGCCTTAAGCCTCTCACTATTCAAGCGCTATTTCCATGGAAAGAGCTCTGACGAACTACATTCCTTAGTTCCTCGTCGAAGCACATTGTAGCGAACCACTGTCACTCCTTTCGTTTTCTTATTCTATTTATGAAATGGAAGTTCCACTCGAGCAGCTTCATTCCGCGAAACGCTGCTCTGTCGAACCGACTCCCAAGAAGGTGTTTTCCCGATCACCGTAATCGTAATCTGTTCAAATCTAGAATTAACTGTTAGCTTCGCCACAAATCCTAATAAACTGAGCTTCTTATTCTGTAACCATCTACCTCGAGTGACTCCCGGGTCTTGTACATGGTGAATATCATTGTTAAAAAAATAAATTGTTCTTTATTAAGCTGAAGTAGCAGTGTACGAAGTCAAAACTTGGATTACATTTGGTTATATTAATAGTCGAGAGATTCCTTAGCACTGCGATGGTGAACTGGTAAAACACCGTCTGTCTTTTTTGCATTTGATGCTTCTGCCAGTGAAGAAAAGAGGGATACTCAACGCCAGCCAGGATCACGTATTTGCATGCAGAGGAACATCATTAGCGATACCTGTGCAAGTCAAAACAAAGTCCACAGAGAAATTGTATTTCAAGTAAACAGTTCCTGCCCTTCATTTGGATTCGATCCAGCAACGTCGTATCTTTTCCCACTGCCCCCATCCCCAAACCATTTGGCCTCACTAAACCACTCACACTTAGTTACCCACCGTACAAGATATGGATGTCTGAAACAAGAGGTCATCTAATGGTGAAAGCCAGTTTGTTTGTCAGCACCGGTGTTGTTAACATGTTGTTTCTTACCAGTGTAATAAGATGAAATGATTAGCCTGGCTGCAGGCTGCAATAACACGGGTTTCAACTTTGCTTTCGCCACTGGCTGTGTTGTTCCCTAGTTATCTCCCTTTGCGTTAACCCTTTCTCGTCCCTGCCCCCCTCCACTATGCCATGACACTGTTTCTCAACTCTGTAGATATTCACTTTTCTTCTGTCAGGTTGCGGTCACTCTCGTCTCGACCACCTCCTGCTTGCTCCTAATCATCTCTTACAAATTCACGGTAATTTTGGGGTCAGAATCGAATGAAAGACTTACCCAAGAATTTTTCTTTTTGCATCTATTGGCCCACGGAAAACTTTCATTCGATTTATTAAGTAAAAATATAACACTTTTTAAAAAAAATTTCCGTATTAACTTTATTACGCAACATAAATTTTTCTTCCATTGTCCTCTGCTGCTCTGGAAGCATTTCATGATTCTATTCTCCCAAAACCATCTATCCTCTTTATAATCAATACTACTACTACTAATAATAATAATAAAACTGAAAAAGTACGTGAAATTTATAAGAATTTAACGTATTTTTTCAGGCTAGAACTTCTTTTATGTTCCTTCGGCACGTCTGGCGATCATGTCTCTTAACAGTTTCCAGTCTTTTTAGAGATTAATTATGTTATCTCTCCAAAAACTTGTTCCGCCATCTATTTATTCATGTTCGCTAGATATGTTATGTATTGTTATACACTATTTCTTTCCCCTCAACCTGCCCCGCGAGTTACCAAATTTCCCAAGTCCTCTTTCTTCATTACGTGTCCTAAAAATTTCAACTGTCTCTTCCTGATGTTTCAAGGAACTTATCTGGCTAACATAAATTATTTGTTATATGTGTTAGAATAAGTTACTTGAAGTTAATTTCATTGATGATATATATATATATATATGTGTGTGTGTATGTGTTTGTGTATATATATATCACTTTAAACTTTTTTTAAGTGGATACTCATATCTGAGTAGACGTTCCATTTATTTATTAAACATTATATATTAATTTAAATAAATATACTGTTTAATAAATAAATGTAACATTAAATATATATATATATATATATATATATATATATATATATATAGAGAGAGAGAGAGAGAGAGAGAGAGAGGGGGGGGAGAGAGAGTAAAAAACATTTTGAATTTACGGAACTATATACATCCACAGATATTTTAACACTCGAAGAAGTTCTCAGATGAGATTGAAAGTAAAACTGAAAGAAAATTTTGGAATTTTTCGTAATCAATATTCTACAGTTAGCAAGAAATTAATTTGTTGACTTGAAAGGATTAAAAGTAAAATAAATTGGCATAATACATCTAAATTATTTAACCAAGCCTGCTTGAATATATATACATATATATACATATAAATATAGATAACTAGACTCGTTTCGAAAAACCCTCGAATTTTTGATTTGCTAATCAAATCAATCTCGAGGGAAAAAAGGTTTTAAAAAGAAAGAGCTACAAACATGAACTTCCGCCGACAAAAAATCGCACAGATACAGGTCTGAAGCCCAAAGAAAAAACCCTGATACGAGTAACAACTAACTAACAAAAGAGCTCAATACAACCGTAGAGCAGACCTAGATACATTTAGTGAGCCAGACAAACCTACAGAGTTTCATTAAACGGATCGTCAGGAAAGTTACTTTCCTGACGATCCGTTTAGGTGAAACCTAGGTAGGTTTGTCTTGCCTACTATATATATATATATATATATATATATATATATATATATATTAAAGACATTTTTTTATTATAAAAGAGCATTTACTTAAATACTTGTATCTATAAAAAGAATGTTAAACATAAAAAAATGTCTTTAATAAATTGTCGGACTTTGTCCAATTCTTAATATATATATATGTTGATAATATTAGTGGTTTCTATATATATATATATATATATATATATATATATATATATATTTCCAAGTGGATAAAATCCAGGTAGAGCTCTATGTACAAGACACAGCAAGAATATAATATAAAATGCTCAAACACTGATATTCCATGGTTATAATTTATTGCATTTGTAGGTCTGATGATTTGGATCGTGATTACGATTCCAATCTAATAAATTACAGGGATGGAATATTTATATTTGAGCCTTTATATATATATATATATAATGCTACATGAAACTTCATCCGTAGGGTAAAACCAGACTTAAAATTTGTTTTGTCTGTCATAACACTCCTTTATTTAATGGCTTCAGGAAAGATAATGGAATACTGCATGTTCATTGGAAAACGGCCGGGAAGAATTTTCTATATACATTATATTAATATAATACTAATATAAGTATACTAACTTTATATATATATATATATATATATATATATATATATATATATATAGAGAGGGATCGAGAGAAGAGAGACAGAGAGAGAGTGGAATCTGGGAGCAAAAGGACACTGTTTTCTATTTAAAAGGGCAAATATATATTGAGTTAGTATACTTATATTAATACTATATTAATATAATGTATAGTATGAATTCCATTATCGTTCCTGCAGCCATTAAAAAAGGATAACAGACAAAAAACAAATTTCAAGTCTGGTTTTACCCAGCAGATGAAAATTCATGTAGCATTATGCAGTAAAAACAACCACACAATATCTCTCTCTCTCTCTCTTATATATATATATATATATATATATATATATATATATATATATATATATATATACGTGAGGAGTGTGCGAGTGTGTGTGTTCCAATATAATGTTTGAGAAGCACTCAAGGTTACTGTTAAAATCGTTATTATAAATAAAGTGTATTCTATGAATGTAAGAAGAAGTGATATCTTTTTTTTAAACGTTTCACCCCAAGCAAGGCGGGAAGCCACCAGCGTGCAAGGGGTTACAGAGAGTTGGAGCGAGAGCAAATAGTGGAAATGGTGAAGAGAAGGGCAGGGGAAAGATCAAGGCATCTGGAGTATGAAGTAAAGAATATGAGGATAGGGAGGATAGATAATAACCTTAGATTTGAAAATGTGAAGATTGTAGTGTTCAGGAAATCATCGGCGCTGTAGCATTTTTTTTATCGGTATCATCCCATGCAAGATAATAAAGCCACTAAGACACAAGGTATTACCGGTAGCGGAAAAATTAGGAACAGAAACCTTAATAATGAGCGGGAAGAGGAAAGAGTAATTAAGTGGTCAGGAGATAACGATTGACTTTGCATTTACATTTTTGCAGATTAAAGTTGTCTGTAAAGTATGAAGGCGGCAGGGAGTCCCACGAGTTAGAAAGAAGCTGTTAGCGTAGAACTTACGGCTAATATCTAGCCAGCTCAGCTGTAAATTGATGGCATCTTGATGCCAGTCTACTGCGCTTAAAGAACACAGACTAATGTAATAAACAGTTAATCGTTAACTCCCCGGTATTTACTCGAGATCTCCCTACAAGACGGGATGTGACATAAAGCCGGTTTTTTACAAGGGGCGTTCCGAGCGCGTAGGCTCAGGCAAAAATTGCTTGTAGATCCCGTATACACTGGGTCGGGTAGCTGCCTATCTCCCCAGACGAGACTCTGCCCTTCAGCATAGCCTCGCCTGGGTTCCTCTCCGCCCAGAGGCAGAGAGTCGACAAGAAGAGTTAACTGTAATCATTAACTCCCCTCACTCAGTAAGAGTGAGAGAGTGCTATTTAAATAGTGTTAGGCTAGTCTGTCTTGTGGAGGTGTTCAGCTATTCCACAGCAATTTTCTAACCGGGCACGGACTTTTGCAATGTTCTAATATTTCTTTCTGAACAAAGAGCTGCTTGAGTTACATTTTTATTTTCCTTAAATAAAAAAATTATAATATTCCTTATTTTCTTTCAACTTCAATACTAGAATCGATGAAAAGTATATAGATTAACTTTTATTATTATAAAATACACATGTTAAAAAGCAAAGAAAATCGACGATTTCGAAATATTCAAATTGTATGTTAAAAATAAACACTACTAAAATCATCTAACATCAGAAGACAAAGAAAATTTTGTTGAACCTAATATATCAGTTTCCTTTCTTGAGGTTTCTTTTATTTTTTTTTAAAGGCCATGTTACTTCAGGACGTGGGCAAACATGGCTTACTTACCTTTATTATCTGTGAATTACAATGCGATTTTGAAAAAAAAAAACTAATGAGGTGGTTTTCCGATACTTTCTCCACGGTCTGGAATTCAATATTTCCGTTCTCTTAGAGTAATCGCAATCCAAGGCTTGAGAGCCGAGACTGCACTGCTATTTAAACCATAATTTGGTAGAGAAAAAAACTGACCAAGCCTATTCAAAGGCATTCATGCGAAAGTGAACGCAGGAGGCTAGATTAGAAATTGAAATTGAACTCCGTTCGCCGATTTCACTTTCCGTAACGATATCCGGATATACCCCGCCTCCGGTTAGGGTCATACTTATCTTGTCCTAACCGAATAGGAAGAGAAGAAAGGTTTATTAAGCGTAACAAAAAAATGTCTCACGACAGAAAGAAAAAGAAAGCATTGGGTTATCTCCCTTGGCGGGTTTCGTATCATGTTTTCGTCAAAGGTTATAGTTACATCTTTATTATATTGAGTGGTGAAAACAGCAAACAAATGTAAACATTGACAGAATATTGACAAACGGGCATTTTTATTACGACAGCTGTTATCTTTTGTAGTTATTGCAGGAATCGAGGTGAAAATATATTAGATGTTAGACCGACAAGCAACACAAGAGAGAGAGAGAGAGAGAAAATATTTTTGTTGGAAAGGACTTGTACGAGCGAAAGAAAATAAAAACTAGAAGTTCTTGTTGCTACAAAGCATAATGTATACACCACAGGGACATTTTCTAACACGGCCATAAGTCGAAAGAAGTGGAACCAATTTTTGCCATCGAAGTGTGTCAAAACTATTGAATTTCTAGTATGAGTAAATCCAATACTGTTTCTTTGGCGTGACTTTTTTTTCTTTTCTTTTGGGAAGCAGTAAAAGACAAGCGATTTCTTTATTTGATCTTGTTAGGTCCCCCGGGCATTACAGCAACGGATACTTTTCCTACGTGCAAGGCCACTTCGCTTTCACAGAGAAATCTTTTCTCTCTCGCTGGATGTGCGGGTAGTACAACGGAAACAGAAATCGGGGAGCGGAGTTCAAATTCTGGTCGAATTCACTACGCTCACTTTCGCACAAATAGCATTAGGGGATGATATAGATCTATCAATTCTCATTCTAGTTAAACGGGAAGGCAGAGTAAGCTCCCATGCCTTGCGGGGAAACCGAACACAGGAGAAAACTCAGAATTCAAATACAACCTGAAGAGGGATAGGCTTCGTCAGGTTATCTTGCCTGAGATACACCTCTGTTGCAGTACATGTGGCGTCGTCCATACCATCTTAACGGGATACGCTCGTGACATCTGTTCTCTTTCTGATAAATTGTATTATATTCATAATATTCTCTTTTGCATTATTTTCTGACAACTAACATTGCGTTTATTACAGACGAAATGCTGAAAGTTTAGATTAAAAACTGTAAAAAAATATCGAGTTTTGTACAGAAAAAATAAATGGTAAGTAACGGTGTGGCAGCAAACATCATTGTTCAAGAATGAGAAACTCCATAATTCCTAAATGGGTTTCATGGATTCAAAGAAAGTCAATGTTGAAATCCGAAAGTATAAATTTATAATTAACTAATATGCAGACAGTGTTGGAAATAAATTAATATCTATCTAGTTTTTAATAAATCATGCGTATAATATATATTTCATAAACGAGTTCTATCTATCTATCTATCTATCTATCTATCTATCTATCTATCTATCTATCTATCCCGATGCATGGGAGAAGATGATATATAATTTTCTATATATCAGGATCGTTTTATTTTAACTGGTTATGCTGTTATGCTGTGTAGCTTGTCAATAGTTTGTAAATGTTTATTAGATTACCATCTGTGGTCGCTTGCACACACACTACACACACACTACACACACAGAGACACAGACAGAGACACACATACACACACACACACACACACACACACATATATATATATATATATATATATATATATATATATAAGGTGCTTTACCAAATCTTCCTATTATTTACTCTGCACAGCGAGTTTTGTGCAGATCTCTCTCTCTCTCTATCTATCTATCTAGCTAGCTAGAAAACTTCCTCTCGTATATAAATACTTTTCTTCTTTAATATAATCCATTTTAAACTACACCAAGTAGTTTTTCGCTCGCAAAATATTTTCAGTAGGGTAGCTACTCCATAATATTGTCAGTGAGTGAGCGTAAGTGTAAGCATATATATATATATATATATATATATATATATGTATCGCCCACACTTGTTCCGTCCCACTCACTATTTTGATACAGAAAGAATAAAACTGTACGAAAGGTTGAGTAGGACAGAAAAAAATTATGTATGTGTGTGTGTGTGTGTGTTTTGTTGACACCTTCATTTAGACACAGACATATATAGTGATTTTTCAAGCGTAGCTTGGATATGGCACAAGGGCGAAAGTATGGGGCACCGAATGAGTATCGAACTCACTGCTCAGGCGTAATTGTTCTAGCGAGACATACTTGCTAACCATTAAACTGCCCCGAATTGTCCATAGTGGTTTTCCAAGCGTAGCTTGGATGTGGCACAAGGCCGAAAGTAGGGGGAACCCAGTGAGGATCGAATTCATTAATCACTCGTAATTGTTCTAACGAGAAAAGCTTGCTAATCATTACGCCACTAGAGGTGCCCAAAAGGGATTTTCCAAGCGTAGCTCAGAGGTGGCACAAGGCCGAAAGTATGGAGCATCCAGTGAGAATCGAACTCACTACTCAGTCGTAATTGTTCTAGCTAGACTAACCATTACGCCACTTCGAGGTGACCGCAAGTGGTTTTCCAAGCCGAGCTTAGATGTGGCACAAGGCCGAAAATATGGGGCACCAAGTGAGGATCGAACTCACTATTCATTCGAAATTGTTCTAGCTAGACAAGCTTGCTAACCATTACACTGCCTCAGGGCGCCAACACAGACATATACACATTTCGCAACATAAAAATGCTACAGATAAACGGAAAGATAAGATGCATGTACACACACACATGTACACACACACACGCACACATACACACACACACACACACACACACACACACACACATATATATATATATATATATATATAATAGCTGGCCACTTGTATTCGAGGATACCCGCCTACTATTGCAGAGGCTCGCTGAAGCACATTTTGTGTTTGCTCAACACACACAGAACCCACCTTTGATTTATACCACAACTATGCCGAGCAGACCATAGTTACAGTTTCTGGGCAAGAGAATGTTATCTAGCGTGATCAACAAAGTGAACTAGGCTAGCACACTCAAGCCCTCGATCACGATGACTTGTGTCTTTGTGCTAGTAAAGTTATCGATGACTTTGATGAATTTTTTATTCAGTTTTTTTTTTTTAGTATTCTTAAATTTTCCCCTTTGGTGGGGATTAAGGAGTGTAAAAATTGTTCATAGTGTCTATTGTACCAAGCGCTTTCGGCCACTTCTTTAGCAATTTACAAGGGGTTTGTTAATTTCTTTTCATGGCTGTCTATTTAAGGTGTAGTTGAGTGATACCTGTATACTAGTAGCATTTATTCCGTACCCCACGAAAGGAAGAAGGCTGAAATTCGATTTGGTATCATTTTATTTATAATAAAATATTTAGCACATTATTACCGTTGTTAAAATAATATGTATATGGTGGGTGGCAATAACTAGACAGATAGCCTAGAAGTCACTTCTTACTTATTGTTGTAACCTCGGGAAGGTTACTGAATAGAATAATCAAACGAAGGTTGGTAATGAACGATAATACTTAGGACAAGAACAACACATATAAGATTTGCCAGCAGCATGTAGAAGAAGTAGTCAACTGCTAGAAGTGAGTCAAGTGAATTCCATAATGAATCTCCAACGGCAGACTAACATACAGTATTTACTACTGTATTTATGTGAATGGGGACATACCCATTATCGTCCGTAGGTATGCTACAACACTTATGTAATGATTTCCATCTCAAACCTACTGCATTGTGTCGTACTAAGCTTATCTTAGTATGATGTATTGAACGGGATGTTCAAAGACACAATTGGTAGTTAATACCAAACAGTATTGGTAGTTAATACCAAACAGTATTGGTTCCTCATTGTTATCTGTACTTGCTGTATTCGAAAAAAATTCTTTATCTTTTCAATTCTGCCCGTAATCTTATGCATCTTTCTTCCTTTCGCTCTCTTTTTTCGGCTGTCTACGAGGATGACGATAGAAAGCACAAACAGGGAAAAAGATAAAAACTATATTCTTTTAGAAAGACTGAAATATACAGTTAATATTTGTTTACATTCATTTTACCTACTTTCGTCGTATTTAAAAAACAAAACGAAAAAAAAACATCATCTTCAATATCGCACAATTGACATCTTTTAAATAAATCTCCTTCGGGAGTTTCCTAAAGTAACATTGTTTGCTTC
>CAHIKZ030000022.1:1000000-1007500 GCA_903632075.3 Acanthosepion pharaonis
CCTGTTTCAGCTACGCAATGATAAACATCTGCAAAAGTTGGATGGCACAGCTATCTTCGGTCTGGAAACACAATCTGGTACAGCCGTAGAGCCTCGTGTCCTTTATAATTCGCGCGGCCGTATGTAAAAATCATATCTGCTTGCACAATTTATGCCAGTGTTAAACGGAACACTTCTCAGTTAACTCACTACTGCATACGTTGAACGTTGAAGACAATCTCGCCAGAAATGTACACGAATGACTAATGTAACCTAGTCTACATGCCAACAAACTTTGAACTTAATAACGCAAGAACAAAGGATTTTCGGACATATGCTTATAAGGACCTATTGTTGTGAGAAAGCCGCCCCAAAGTTTGTAAAAGTATTTTTGATACACCCCGCGTATATATATATATATATATATATATATATATATAGTCAAACCTAATGAGCCAGACAAAGCTGTGTAGGTTTGTCTGGTTCATTAGGTTTGACTAGGTCTGCTCTGTGGTTGTATTGATCTCTTTTTAGTTAGTTGTTTACTCGTGTCGGGGTTTTTTCTTTGGTCTTTGGACCTGTATCTGTGCGATTTTTTTCGACAGACTTTCATGTTCCTGGCTCTTTCGTTTTTTAAAACTTTTTTTTTTTCCTTCGAGATTGATTTGATTATTGGCAAATCAAAATTGAAGGTTTTTCGAGATGGTATAGTTATATATATATATATATATATATATATATATATATATATATATATATATATATATATATATATATATATATATATATATATATAACGAGAGAGTCATGAAGGAGATGTAACATTCCACCAATTTTCTCTGTATTCAGACAGTAGTTTTTAAAAAATGCCTAATACGAGGTGTGTGGCGGGGGGGGGGCTGAAAGTTTCTCGAGCTATATAAGATGACCGAACAAGATTTTTTTATTTTTTGAAGGGCTTCTTTGTTGGTTCGAGAACTTTTCAATACCTCTGTTGTACTCAGATATACGTAGACGCATACATGTACACACCTATCTGTGCGCGCGCACACACACGCGTCCATATATGTATGTGTATCTGTCTAACCGTGCATTTGTTTGCTTGTGCAGTTTGCAACTGAGATTGATCTGCTCGAGTGATATGAAAGAGATAAATCTTACGAATGAGAGGGCGCGGGTAGAATGGGCACAAATATATAAGCCCCACCCACAATACAAGTGAAATGAATTCGATCCTCACTGGCCCACCAGATATTGAGCTTAGGGACAAATTCGGCTGAGTTTACTAAACAGCTATCTAACTTATATTTCTTTTGGTTTCGTCAGCAATCATGCACGTCAAGCAATGATCTTTTAAGCGTGCGTGAGGGAGAGAGAGAGAGAGAGAGAGAGAGAGAGAGAATGAGATAAAAAAAGAAAGAGAGAGAAGTTGTGTTTATGTAGAGTGAAAAAGAGAAAATTATATATGTGTCTGCATTTGTGCATGATTTTCTAGTCAGCGAAATTAATCTGCTAATCAATAGCCGGCTGAAAAGCAATTGCTAATTTTATAGGACTAGTTTGGTCTGGTACACGGATGCCATAATGTTTGAGCCCGTAATGATTGATATCATTATATTCGGATATAAATAATCTACTCTTTGCAGAAACAATCTTTCTCATCCATTGCCGGCTCGTCTCCAGTCATCACAACGCACGGACACGTTTTGTTTCGCTCCACGCCTGACTCCACATTCAGGACTTTTTTTTTCTCCTCTTTTTGCTTTCAAGAAACAGTTGTTCTAACTTTGATCCTAAAGTCAGTAACTTTGTTAGATCACTTGCTAGTTATATTTCTGTGTTACATTCTATATGTGGAGACAATTACATCACATGGACAATTATTCTAATGACCTGTTATAGTAAACTATACTGCCTGTATATAACTCAATGATTCTTTCGATTGTAACTTACCTTAACGTTATTCTAGTGTACAAACCTGGAATTTCTTTATAATACGTGGAGGCATCTGCTTCCAGATAGACATTCCAGGTATGACGGATACCGTATGAATTTTAGCCCAATAATTATATTAGGGGACTAAATTGCTATCCCTCGCTGTACGTAAGACGTCTTAAATTAGTTGCTATTTATTGAGTTTATTCTGGTTACTAGCAGATATAAAAGATCCAAATTATTATCTTAACAATGAGATGCTTATGGATCTGTAGGAGGGCCTTTTGTTGGTATTTCCATTTATTAGAATGCGTGTTTCACGGCTTGTTGGAAAGAATTGAACACGTATGCGTTTATTTAACATTATATATATATATATATATATATATATATATATATATAAATCCATATAGTTTACTATAACAGGTCATTAGGATAATTATCCGTGTGATGTAATTGCCTCCACATATAGAACGTAACAGAAATATAACTGTCATTATCACCGTGCTTAGGGTGAATTGATCAATAATAATAATAATAATATATATATATATATATATATATATATATATATATATATATATAGAGAGAGAGAGAAAGAAAGAGAGAGAGATATAGATGGATAGACAATATTAGTGGCCAATATATATATATATATATATATATATATATATATATAATATATCGAAAAATATTTTTATATATCAAATAGGTGTCTGTCGAAAAACTGCACGAAGGTTTTTTAACAAAAGATTACAACCGTACCTCGATAAATAATGAGCCAGACAATACCCAGGTTTTCACCTAATCAATATGACGATCCCTTGGAAAAAAACGAGTTGTTTATACAGTATTTTTATTTAAATTTTCTTCAAAAAGACATTTTTTAAATGTTGAAATCAATTGCAGTGTTTTATAACTTGAATCGTCAGTTACCCAACGGGTCACGGGTAGTCTAGTTTTGGATATTAATCGTTGCCCATCCGAACGAATGCTGGCAGTCCCTTTTTGAGTTGTTAGACAAAACCTCCCGGTATCTTCTTCAGAATCCACTGTTTTTTTTTTAAATCCAGTAACAAAATGGGGGTCCAGGGCGGTAGCTGGAAGATCAGTTGGAGAGAATGTCTCAACCAAGCCTCGACAAAGAATGTTCTTTTAAGGTAAATATACACGAGCGTTTTGTTCTTTCTTAAACTGGCTGCTACTTATTCAGTCTGCTCGAGTATTTACCCATAGCTGGAGGGAGAAAAATGGGTTCCTTCCTTCTCTGAGGTCACAATAATTTAGTATCTTCTCATATTTTGTAGGTCAGGATTTTGGATGCTGGACAAAAGCAGCCAACTTGAAAGATTCGCAGACCACAATATTGTCGTAGGTAAACATGATTAGCAGGTTTGTCGCGCTAGAACTAATAATAATTGAATAGTGAGTTCGATCCTCACGGGGTGCCCCACACTTTTCAATTTAAGCTACGCTTAAAGAATCATTTGGGCATCTAAAAGCGGTGTAATGGTTAACAAACTTGTGATAAACCATAGAAGAGGAAAAGAAAAGGAAAGAAAGAAAAAAAGAAAGGCGAGAGTTAAATTTAGATGATAAAGGAAAGCCATCACGAAAGGAACATTAAGCGGTGTTATTTTGATAAGGAAAATGGTAAAAAAATTTATTGCCTTCTAAATAGATAAAAATGTGTTTTTGAGCTTATATTTGATAACGACAGGATGTGAAAGCGTTAACAGGTCAACCGCTTGGTGACGGCGAAAATCTGATTGACTTCCATATGAAAGTGACATTGGGATAAAAAAAGACTACGGGTCGTATTGTTCTGTTGGCGGCCAGAGAAGAAGAGAAAGAAAAGAAAGAAAAGAAATAGAAAAAGGAGATAATTTTTTTCTTTGAGGAAGATATTTTTTTTAAAAAATTCACATCCACAATGTTGAACGCCAGAAAGCCAGGCGGAGCTGATCATGTGATGCAGGGGAGGCCTTCTACCACCCATTGAGGGATAGGTATGAGATGTTACTGCGAAGGAGTGGAAAAACGGTTGAGCCTTCTGAGGGTATGAGATGCTGAGAACAGAAGAAGGTGGGAGTAACAGAAGACTTCAAAATGGAAATAATAAATTTTCCTGACCGAAAACAAAAGAAGGGGATTGTGGATTTAGAATTATCAAGGAACCTCAAACCCCGACAAAGCCCACCCCGGTTTGGGTCGGCGTCCATATAAGCAAAGTCGCAGCGAGCGAAAATGAGTTGAGTTGAGTTCCAGATCCAAATCCGGTTGGAATTGGCAATTGGCAGACCGCTTCGCAGATAGCTGACTTGAAAGATTCACGCAATTCCGGACTTATCTTCAATCCAAGAACAATTTATTTTTGAAGAACGACTTAGACTCATACCACCAAAAACAAGTTTTTACGAATATAGCCTGAAGACACACCAAGAACCAGTTTCTAAAGAACAGACAACTTAAGATGTTAAGACTCGCCTAACAAAAAACAACGTGTCACGAATCCATATACGGTTTGGGAGAAAGACGTAGTCCTATATTCAGCAACCAGATATAAAATATTGTTATCCTTTAACACATTTGAACTTTTCGAGTTATTATTTTTTTTCACACATACTTGTGCGATATCACCCTTTATTCAAACTCAGCTTGCATTACGGCCCTTAGCGACTGATTGATTTCGTCTGCCTAGATCAATTCACAACGTGGGTAGGCAGACTGGAAAATCAAAGTAGTTACTTCGGTAACCAGACGTTGGAGGCGAGTTGGAAACGACGAGGCTGATATCGAATCTAACCAGATTCCCATCCGAATCACCAAAAGTTTAGAACGTCACATTCGGGTGCCGCGACCAATACCAAGCCAGTAGGTCGTCACAGGACGGGATAGCACGACTGACGCAGACAGGCGGACGTCACGTTTGGAGGGGCGACACCCACCCGAGCGGCGGGGGACGTCACAGCTAGAACAATTTTGACTGACTAGTGAGTTCGATCCTCACTGGGTACCCCATACTTAGTTACGCTTAGAAAATCGCCATTAATTGTTCTGAGAAGAATAAACTTAAATTTAACGATGTAGCGTCTTCAGCGAGGGCGTAATGAAAAATTGAAATTATTTAGGCGTGTACAACCAAGTATATTAGCATCTCCTTTTAAATTTTTAACATAAAATGATTGTTATAGTAAAATTAAATTCATTATCGACACAGGACCTTACATATAAAAGCACTGTGTCCGATGGTTTGCTCAAAGGCAACTCTCTGTGACGATGGATTTTACTGGCACTTGAATCTGAATTTGCAAGCCAGAGACAGCGACACGCATTTATTCACGCAGTTTCCAGACGAATTCAGCCAATGTTTTTCTCATGTGGCAATAAATATGGATTCGTCTTCAGGCCAGACGTTTTATAATCATTTGTTGGTATTTACGCGTGACTTAGTCTTATTGATTTCTTTCACTTTTACGTTCTTCTTTTCTTTGTTCTGCTTTGTAGATTCTTGCATGGAAACAGTAAGCGATGTTTCTCTGCCTGTGTTTCACATCAGTTTTTCACTTTGTATTATAAATGACTATAAAATACCCATTTTATTAGCGTCATTATTTTGTTTCTTATACATATTATAGTGATATGCGATAAATGCTATAGACTCTCATATATATATATATATATATATATATATATATATATATATATATATATATATTTTTTATAATATACCTTTTATATAGATACTTTTTTTTGAATTGCAGTGATTTTCAAATACAATTTTAGTAAAATATATATATATATATATATATATATATATATATTTAATTTGCAGGTGTGTTTTCAAACTATGGTATCAGACTGTTTTAAAATCTCCTAAATATATATATATATATATATATATATATATAAATATATATATATATATATATAGTGTGTGTGTGTTTGTGTAAAAAACTCCAAACTGATTTTTACCATAGACTTTTTTGAAAAATCCTATATATATAATTTTAAAATATATATAATATATATAGTGAAATGGTATTTTACTACTGTTTGAAAAATCCTGAATTTTAAAATTCCAATTGGTAAAGAAAATTTGCACTATTTAATGAAATTGACCGCTCTTTTGTGAGCCAGTGTTAACATATTTCAAATTCTATTTTGTGTTAAAAGGACTCGACTGGATTATACCAACGGATTACTTATATATATATATATATATATATATATATATATATATGTAAGAAAACTATATATAAATTTTTATATATGAGGAACAAGTGTATAACAAAATTTTATTTATTTTGAATATAACCGAGCCGATTTAATTTAGATTCTTTTTCTTTCCATTATTTTTGTTTTTAGACATCTCACACTGTGATAATAAATGAATGGTGAAAGCTCGTAAAAAATTTTAAAAAAAATTTAAATTCCCAACATCCCCCGTTCGTGCGCATGTGCTTTCTTTTCTGGACAAAGGGTGTGTAAGAACTGTCCGAATGTTTTATATTTCCGAGCGCTTTCGGCTATACCTTTAGCCATTATCAAGGATGATTCGATTCTTCAGTTTAATTGAGTGTCTCTCTGCGTTCTGTATATATATATATATATATATATATATATATATATATATATATATATATTGTCTTGTAAGGAATTAGTATACATATGTACACATACGCATACACACACACATACATATGCATACACACACACACACTTCCATATCTGTATCTAATTAAATCGTCCATTTTCTTTAACAAAAAAAATCAGAAGTTTAATTTTAACACCTTCAAAATAAACATAGAAAAATAAAAATATTCAAAAATTTTTAATAGAGACAAATATTAAATTTTGTATTTTTATTATCAGCACATATTATAAAATTTATCTATTTATAACCGTCCATTTTAACACGACAATAATTACTTAGATAATGTAATACTTGATCATTTTTCATTATTAAATTTTAGAAAGAAATTAATTAATCGGTAACTATAAAAAATCAATTTTCAATTACTATGATTAAGCTGAAGAATGTTTTAGTGTACTAATCGAGGATTATGTATGCACAAATCGAATTTTGGTATATTAAAATTTCAACGCACTAATCGAAAACTCATTAACTGAATGCGCATTAATCGATATATATATATATATATATATATATACATATATATGAAAAAATATAGTTTTAAGGTGTGCTATATTTATGGGATAAAGTGCTCAATATCAGAGATAGAGCGTATGTAAATATAAATATAAAAGCGAACATTGACGTCAACACTTAGAGGCGACAGGCTGTTTCATGCTAGACGCAATCGTCAGGCTGACGAATGAGTCTAGCATGTAACAGCCTGTCACCTCTGACTGTTGACTTCAATGTTCGTATATATATATATATATATATATATATATATATATATATATATATATATATATATCACTTCAACAATTAATTTTAGTGGATAACCGTGTTTGAAATAGACGTCCTGTTTTTTTTTAAACTGTGTGCATTATGTCTACGGACCTGTGCACATGAGAAAACTTAATAAAACAAATTTGCTCTCCGACAGGGTTCGA
>CAHIKZ030000022.1:1012500-1027500 GCA_903632075.3 Acanthosepion pharaonis
TTGGGAATGAAGGGTTTCTTGCCAACGTAAGAAAGAAGCGTAGTGGAAATTAAGGGTTTTTTTCACATAAGAAGTGTAGTGTGAATAAAGGACTTCTCGTCGTAGGAAAGAATCGTAGTGGAAATGAATGTCTTCTTTCCGACGTAAGAAAGCAACAGAGGGATTTTTTTTTTTGACGTTGGAATGAAGCGTAGTCGGAATGAAGGACTTCTTTTCGACGTAAGAAAGAAGCGTAATACGAATGAAAGTCTTTTTTTAGCGTAGAAGTTTTAAGAAGAGTTTTGAAATTGACTCACTATTCATTTCCCAACGTCATGTTTAGCTAACAGTTTTTGCTTGTGGATTTTATTATTTTTTCCTTCGTGTAAATGGAGTAATAAACATTACTATTAGTTGGGCAATAACACTTTTCATAAATTATTTTTCTGTTTAATTTTTAATTTCTAATATACGGATTGACTGCCTAAAATTTGTGCAAACAAATGAACATAAATTTGTAATTTAAAAATGTTTGCAAAATTCGCTGGTTAAATCATTATATTGATATTATATTGATATTATATTGATATCAATTGTAAACGCTAATGTTAATATCTTTGTCAATTTGCTTCATTTTCTTGCAAACAAGATCCCATCTCTTCAAACATAAACTATCAGGAATCTTCAATTATTCATGCATTGGCTTTCTCTGATAATGCGTTAAATATACAACGGAAATTTAATAGAATCTTATTTAATGTGTAGGGTATTTGTTTAATAAATCCTGTCGATGATATCAAGTGTTGCATAATCAATTAATATATATACAGTTTTATTAAACGTACTTAGATGTGACACAAGGCCGAAATTATGGAGCACAACTACATTAAAGGAAGACGTTACAACAACCCCAATAAGTTATACGACAGGTTTCATTCAAATTCTTAGACGTTGTCAGTTCGCGTTACTTTAATGTGCATATTTGGGAGGTTAAGGTTTGATAAATATCTAAATTTTAAAACAATCTACGAATCCCTATCCTCATGTCCACCCGTGCATCCACTGATGTCTGCGTTCGAAGACTATCTCAGTATTTAATTACGTTATCTATATCTTTACACATATAATATTACCCGATCTTTCATATTTATGGCAAAAACATATAAGTACCTATCTAATTGTACATCTCCACACTCACCAAAAAAAAAAAAAAAAAACTGGTATGCTTCTTTTTCTGTATAAAACATATACATGTACATATCAACAGGTGTCTCAGTGTGAAATACATTATCATAGTTGTATACATATAGTCATGTGTTAGCGTTCACGTGTGCATAGTAATATTTCTAAAAACAAAGGGAATATAAAGCATTCAAAATTGCTGTTCCTATATGATTATTTCTTAGTGTACTTGCTTAGGTTTAGGCTGTTTTTGTGCCGGCATTTAAAAACTAGTTCATTAATAAAATTATTTAAATGGGAATAACTGTTGATAATTGGGTACATAAAAACAACCACGAGTTTACTTAATGAACAAAAATCAAAAACAATCACGAGTTTACTTAATGAACAAAAATCAAACGAATAAATGTCAACCTAACAAGCTATAAGATAAAAGTTTTAGTGGAAAAAAAAAAAAAATTACTAAATATAAATTGGATTGCTCTTTCAATGTTCTGTTTATGGATTTTTCCAATCGACTGTTTCATAGAAAATACCCCAAACTCCACCGAATTTCAAATTAATTCCTTCGTAGATTGTTTTAAAATTTAGATATTTATCAAACCTTAACCTCCCAAATATGCACGTTAAAGTAACGCGAACTGACAACGTCTAAGAATTTGAATGAAACCTGTCGTATAATTTATTGGGGTTGTTGTAACGTCTTCCTTTAATGTAGTTCTTATCGTTCCCCCCGTAGCCACCTTTATCTAGAGACGAGACGCGTTAAATTTGAGCAACATCCAGCCGACACACTGGGGTTAAAATAGGAAACTAAAATGATACATATGACAAACATATCCTCTCTCCCACCTCACTTCCTCACTTCGTTAACTTTTGCGTATACTTGATGAGGCCCGTAAAAAATGTGAATTTCTTTTTCATTTTTTCATTTCAGCTTTTGGAAGTAAAGTCTGATGATCCAGAACCCTGTTAAAGGGGTTATGGTGAAATAGCTTATTACATGGAATCTTAACGTCGTCTGTCTTTTATTCAAAACATATCTGTCTGAATTTTACATTGAGCTCTCTGGATATCATCCTCCTCAGGTCTACCCATACGGATTACCTAAATTTGCATAAACTATATATATATATATATATATATATATATATATATATATATATATATTATCAGATTGCTCATCATATATCTGATTGTTCATCGGAGTGGCTACACATCCGATTTCCTCAAGCCGGGGTCGAAACCCGATTAATTTATTCCAGATCCCGGTAGAGAGGAAGACGGATTTATACGTACTTATTCTTCGAATAAACACGCCAATTGATCCCGAGAGGATATTTTGCAGTATATATATATAGAGAGATTTTCTGTAGTTTACTGCTACCAACAAGCAGAAATATTTCTTCTCCCGATGATGGCCATTTTGGCCGAAACTAGTCGAGGAATCTAAATGAAATAATAATAAAAAAAAAAACGAAAGAATATTAATCTACAACCCAGTGTGTCTGAAGATTTTCATTTTTTAACATTTTTTTATTGTTCAAAAAAAAAAAATATATATATATATATATGTGTGTGTGTGTGTGTGTGTGTGTGTATGTGCGTGCGTGTGTGTGTGTGTGTGCTAACAGTATAGTTCAGTTTTCTTAAACTCTCTCTTAATTTGTTTATCTATCAACAATTACTTGAAGTACAGTGTTTGTCTCGTGTGCGCCTGCATGGAAATACAATAGTTTCATGTAACATGCGTATAAGGGCTCCCATACAAAATAACTGACACAGCTTGGAGCCATGAGTACAGGTACCGGAAGCTTATGGGGCGGGGAGGGGTCAGAATGTTCTCCAGAATTCTTAAAAACAGGAACTGCAGAGGAGGACTTCCAACAAGTTGGAAAGCAGGAAACAGCGAGGCAATAGTTAGAGAGAAATGGAGCCAGTTTGGGAGCACATTTCTTTAGCCTTGTGAAAGATCTTCAAACATAGGCTTTTACAAATCTTGAATTATTTATATGTTAACTTTCTCTGTTAACACTTTAAATATTCTATGGAAAAACAATAACATAACCTTACTTCCTCTATTTGTTTAATAAATCCTGTCTATATCACGTGCTACATAAACAATTAATACATATTAACCCTGTAGTTCAGCTTTTATAAAAGTACTTTCTTAATCTGTTTATCTACCAGCAAATACTTGAAGCTCAATGTCTCGTATGCGCCTGCGTGGTGATGCAATAATTTCTCGTGTCCGACAGAATGTTACAAATACGACAAAAATGAATATATTGCCTCGAACTTGTAATTAAATCTCAATGACACAAACACAGGAACTAATGATGAAGCCTCTGGAAAATAAATATTGAATTTCTGCGTGCCTTGTGTTCACCAATCATTCTAAAGTCATTCATTATTTGAAAAGAGTCAGCCTTTTGAGTCTATATAAATTTTCAATGAAAACAAAATCCTTTTGTACATGCGTTCCGGTAAACGGACTATATAATTTATATAATTTGAATAAATATAACAGCGGTCTTTCAGTTTAAATTCTTTCACCTTCTTGCGCGTTTCCATCCACTTAGCTTGAACCTTGCGATGTCGATAGTCGTCTGTTGCATCCCGGTGTTAGCCCGGCAAATGTTTAATGTTTAAATGTTTGTCATGCACCGTTTCTTCAGAAAAGATATAAAGTGCTCATTAAACCCGATCTGAAGTCTATACTGAAACGAGAAGTTACGGACTGACGACATCAGACGTCCTTTCTGAATATGATTTGCTTTTTCATTGTTTGTTTGGTCAGACTTTGTAATTTTCAAGCCCCGTTGAAGCGTGGCTGATGAGCATGCGCATTCAAGTGGAAGTGCAGCTAACTGATTTGACAATTTTAATCAAAGTAGATTAAGCTCCTCGCATTCAATAATTAAACCGTCCATGTTTTAATTCCAGTCTTTCAGAAACTCTGCACATTTCCTCCAAGCAGAGTTGTGTATCGATTGTTCTGTTTCGTTACAAGTCTTTCCGTTTGCTTTTCATCTTTCGCCTTTCACGATATATTTATTTGAACCTAACTGCATAATGTCGTTCTTAATTTGATTTGTTAATTTTTGGGAAATAGTATCCAAAACAAAGTGAAGTATGAACTATGGAATATCAACACGTTCCATTGGTGACATTTGGTCTTATCTATTAAAATCTGTCTTGGATTTATAAATGTCTTTCTTTCTATATCAACAATTGCACCACAAACAACCAAAATACAAGCAAAACGCAACTATTAACATGAGACAAATATTAGAAGATAATACCAAAATCCTAAACAGCACTCACTTCAAGGAAAGACATAAAATATCCTAAGCTATTATTATGTAGAACTGGGAATACCCGGTACTGCAAGGTTGGATATGCGGGTGGTGTAAAGGATAATGGCTCAGAATTATTAATCAGAGAGCCGAGTTCCAATTCCCGCTGTGTTCGTTATATTTTCACTTACGCACAAATATCCCTAGGAAAGGTATGAACCCATTTCTTGCCCCAGTTATGGGTTAAATAATAAAGCTAAATTACTAAATTATTATTATCTCCCCGCCACCAAATGTGAAAGTGTAACACTATTTTCTGGCTTTAAATAACCTGCAAAGAGTTGATAAAAAAGAAAAAAAAGAAAGAAAAGAAAAATACATTAAAGAGAATATTTTTCGCCAAAGGACACGATATATTGAGATATGTATAAAATGTATCTTCTTCTATGTGCAATGCCTCTTTAGGAAGTTGGCGATCATGGCTCTCCACAATTTTCTGTCCTTTGTAGCTATTAGTAAATATTGCCTTTTTGGTATATCTCCTAAACCCTGTTCTGCCATCCAAGTGTCCTGGGTGTGTCAAAGTTTCCAAGCCCTCTTCTCTCATTATGAGCCCTAGAAATTTCAACTATCTCTTTCTGATGTTAAGTATAAGTTGTTTTTTTTTAAGCGTTTCATCCCAAGCAAGGAGGGAAGCCACTAGCAAGCAAGGGGTTACAGAGAGTTGGATTGAGAGCAAAGAGAAGTGATAGAGAAAAGGATGAAGAGAAGGATAGGTGATAGATCAAGGCATCTGGAGACGTCGATTGACATTACATTTGAATAGTTGGAGATTATAGCTATCAGGAAAACAGGAAAAGGGAAGGGAGTTCCACAGGCAAGAGGTGTGAGACATGAAGCTATTGGAATAGAAGAGACAGCTACATTTAACAGTTTCGACAGTGAAAGGGTGAGAGCGAGATGCCAGCCTCGCAGGACGCTTAAATTCATAAAATCTGGGAACCAGTTAAAGCAGCTCATCGGGGCAGCTACCATGAAAGTATTTGTAAAAAAAGAGAGAGAGGCGACGGCACGTCTGTGAGAGAGCGACTGCAGATGAGATGCCAGATCAGGGACAATTACATTGCATATCCGTCTCTAGATCTTATCAAGAACCTTGAGACAAACAGAAGGGCCACCGGACCATATATGGCACCAATACTCCATGCAAGGGCGAATGGTTGAGTGTCATTTTTGCTTTTATTTTCTCTAAAACGTTGTCATTATTCACATGTTTAATCTATGGTATTGTCAGCATCCTTCTGTAGAACCACATTTCTGTTGCCTCATGTCTTTTCTTCATCTGTGAGGAGATTGTCCAACATTCACTGCCATATACGAGAAATGATATACATAAATAACAGTTGAGTACTCTTTTCTTAAAATAAATTGTGTCACTCTCTCGAAAAGTCTGTTTTCGTTCACAAAAGTCCAATAACTCTGTAAAAGTCAAGGGGCAATTTGACACGATATCGATATTATAAACAGAACACCACTTCTAAATCGATAAAAAAATTGTTTTAACAAGTATGGCGGCCTAAAATATGCTGATATACAAAAAACTATTTCTAAAATAATTTTATTCCTACATTTATTACGAGTTGACCAGTTTATTTAAGTAGAATCAAATAGAGCCTAATACTTTGTGGAAGAATCTTTGTTCGTCATGATAGCTTCCAGTCTAGTCCTGGGCATGATGATAAACTACATCTGGCAGTAAGACCTCTGATCGGAAGTTCGAAGGTTTTATGGAGCGTGGAACCACCTCTTAATTGCTGTTGTTCGCAGGTCCACCCTGACCCAGGGGGACAGCACCTGTTAGGGTTTCAGCTATGCGAAAATAGTGAACCCCAAAACAAAAACAAAGCACTAGGAAAGTATAAAAATACATTTTATAGAAAAAAAAATGCCAGCAATACATTTTTATAGAAAAAAATTACCAACAGTACCTATTTATAGTAAAATTACCAACATTATCTATTTATAATATATATTGAGTTGAAACCATAAAATTTTGTTCAAAATATCTAGATTTCGCCATTAAACAACCCACAGGGGTGTTGGTATGCCGCTAAACAAAATCAAACAGCAAAACAATCAACTTGAAAGAACTCTTTCTTGACATCAGTCCATATAATATTCTACAATTTCTTAAAGAAATCAAACTGTATTCCAAAATATAACTTCAAGAAAACTACAACATAAAGCATACATATCATCGAGAATCATTTTTACTTTCCACCAGCATGGCTGATGCTAACCTTCAGGAGAGCAACTGATTGCACCTTCTTGGTTTCATGTCTTACATTGACATACAGTGGAATGATTATATTGAATCAATTGCTAGGTCTGCGTGCCAGAAATTTTTTCTCGTCAGAATACATCTTGCACATTAATAATCTACTATTCGTCCGTGCATTGAATATTACTGTCATATCAGGTGTAGTTCTCCAGCGATCTCGAGATTCCCGATAAAACCCAAAGAATGCTCTGTAATGTTATTGGTCCTGACCTGGCATCTCGACTTGTGTCACTTTCCTAACGCCGCGACGTGGCTTCCCTCTGCCTTTTCTATAAACATTGTAATGGAAATTTTTTCTAATTAGCTTTCCTTTGGATCTCGATTGAATGAATCTAAGCGTATTACTTGGTTGGAAAATAGGTCTCATGAGTGAATTCGCCGAAATATTTTCGGACGCCCTTTTATCTCAATAAATATGACAATGCAATATTCTAAATCCCTGCTTAATATTTACACTGCATCTGAATTCTGAATTCTTGATTTAGAGCTAAATATTAGAACACGGAATTGACGACTACATTTTCTCTTCGGATGCCACTTTAGCAAAACTCATTAGTATTTTCTCTAACCATTTCGCATAACTCTTCCGTGACAGTTTGCTTTTGTGCTGTGATACCAAGGCACAAGCTAGCTGCAAACCACCACGCCCAGCTGTTTGCATTTGTTTTCACTAAAGTAAAAGATTCAAAAATCATCATATCCGAGATTCTGTTTCGAGTCATGGCGTGGTTATAGTCCTCACAACAAGTAACCTCTATAAATTATTTAAAACGCATTACCAAACTATAAGTATTTTCATGGTAGTTGTTTCAATGAGCTCTCCTCCTTTTTACCGCGATCGCATGAAATTAAGCGTAGTACTAGATTGGCTATTAGGTCCCATCGTTTTACTGTTGAATTTATAAGATGCAACTGTAAGTTCTGATAGTTTCTTTTCTCGCACTTCTCGTTTATGGAGCTCCCTTCCAGTTTCTTGATTTCCTTCCATCTACGATCTTCAAAAATATAAAATGGAACGTTGATTGTCATCTTTCTTCTTGAATTCTGTTCTTTTATTGTCCTTTCTCCTCACGAAAGTATTCTCATTCTCTTCCCTCTCAGTAACCTTTAGCGCTTATTGGCAATATCGCTTTGCTTGTAGTCAAATGATTTAAAAAAAAAATATACTCAGAAAAACTTAATTAAATATATCCAATAACTTTGTAAGACAAACCTCACTTTAATTCATGTCACATATAAGACTTGGTAAAGAATGGTTTCAAACAGCTTAACAGGACATCTGTAATCATTATTATTATTATTATTCTATTATAATTGTGCCTGTTCTTCACTTCGATAGATCGCACGAACGTTACGCCATGCCAGTGCATCATCAATAATGAATTATTCCTTTTTGATCGCGTGGAAAGAGGAGAAAGACACTATTTAGTTTCAATGAGAAAAAGAAAGAAAAAAGAAAAAAAGATTTGTAGTTCCCGTTTCTAGGAGAGACTTTGTAAATCACAGATACAATAAAAGTAAATAGGTCAGACGCCGCGTTAATTCCCATATATATATATATATTTTTTTTCCATTTACCCGTCATGTGATCTAATTATTTCAAGATGAGGTCGACTGTGCTTGCTCTCTGGTGATCCGTGTTCAAACCCAAGTGTCGGCAGCGACACTTTATTTCTATATGACAGGAGTATAGACGTGTTTAACGGCTGTTTCAGTGAAATAGAACATATTGTCAATTTCAAATCTTTTTATTTCTACCCATTTGCGTATATTATTTAAAACATGGTTGACATTTTAACCTGCTTTTCTATAAAGAGCCCTTATAATCAATTACTTCAAAGTCAGAGACATTTCGACTATCTATATTTGATCAGGTAATTATCACGGATAGCAAGAGATTTGGTCAGTTGCTTTCTCCTCCCTTGGGGCCATACACCTGACAACCATCATTGAACCATAGATAATATCGTAGCCGACATTTTTGTGTGTATATGTATGTGTGGTATTAATACCTAGCAATACCTCTCCCACCTCTTCCGGATTTCTATTTTATATAGTTTGTATTTTCGATTATTTTCTTAATTGTATTGTTTCTGTTTATTTGTAACTTTTCTTTCTTCAGTTCTTCTTTTTATCTTATTTCTTTTTGTTTCTTTTTTTTTTTTTTTTTTTTTTTTTTTTTTTGCTTTGGTTAGTTTTCCACTTTGCTTCACTTTAATATACTAATATTCAGCAATTTCTTTCTTTCTTTCTTTCTTTCTTTCTTTCTTTCTTTCTTTCTTTCTTTCTTCGTATGATTTCCCCTCCAAACCTTCACTTTTCTTTCTTTCTTTCTTTCTTTCTTTCTTTCTTTCTTTCTTTCTTTCTTTGTATGATTTCCCCTCCAAACCTTCCTTTTTTTCTTTTTTCTTTCTTTCTTTTCTTTCTTTCTTTCTTTCTTTCTTTCTTTCTTATGATTTCCCTCCAAGCCTCCACTTTTTTTCTTTCTTTCTTTCTTTCTTTTTTTTCTTTCTTTCTTTCTTTCTTTCTCTTTCTTATAATTTCCTCCAAACCTCCACTTTTCTTTCTTTCTTTCTTTCTTTCTTTCTTTCTTTCTTTCTTTCTTTCTTTCTTTCTTTCTTCGTATGATTTCCCCTCCAAACCTCCACTTTTCTTTCTTTCTTTCTTTCTTTCTTTCTTTCTTTCTTTCTTTCTTTCTTTCCATTTATTCTACTTCTTTTTCCCTTCGAATTTGATTCACATTTTTGATTGCTGTCTTGTTTTATCATTGGTTCTCTATTTTGAAGTTTTCCTGCTATCATAAAACATTCTATATTTTTTCCTATTGGCCTCTTTGCAAATTTACTTTATTATTCCTTTCCTTGTTCTTTCTACTTTTATTTTTCATCACAGTTTCTCCTCTTCCTTTTCGTAACATTATTTCATTTCATTTTTTTAATTTTTTACTTTTATTTCCCTTAGTTCATGTTTTTGTTATTCTGGGTTTTTTTTTTTTTTTTTTTGCTTTCGTACTTTCTTATTTCTCTTCTTCACTCCTTTCTTTTGTCTTTCTTACTTTTAGATTTCTTTCTTTCTTTAAATTTCTTTCTTTTTTCTTCTTTTCATCGTTTTTTTCTTTTCTTCTCTCTTTTCTTAGGATTTCTTTCATCCTTTCTTCAGATTTTTTTCTTTCATTAGATTTCTTTCTTTGTTTTTTCTTTTTTATTTCTTTCATCGTTTATTTTCTTTTTCTTTTCTCTTTCCTTTCGATTTCTTTCTTTCTTTCCTTCTCTCTTTAGATTTTTTTTCCTTTCTTTAAATTTCTTTCTTTCTTTCTGTTTGATTTCTTTCATCGTTTTTTTTCTTTTTCCTCTCTCTTTCCTTTCGATTTCTTTCTTTTATATTAATTTTTTTCCTGTCTTTCTAGTTCAGTGCTTTCTTCTTCTTTCTTTTATTCATTTCGTAATTTCACTTTCTCTACCCCAGACTCTTTTTCTCTGTATCTCCTTCTTATATTCTATAATTCTTGTATTTTTTCATCCAAATCTCTTATATATCATTATCGACATCGACACCACTGACAGTACTATACCACTTCCTCTCTATAATCTTGCTTTAATCCACTCACTCTGTCTTTCTCTCTCTCTATTTTTTTTCTATTTTTACATTCCTTTCTCTCACATACCTACGATCCTTCCGCCTCAAGACCGGCCGTCACACCATGTCACCTCACTTCTTTGCGTATTACTAGTGATCTAGTCTATTCCCGGTGGATTTCCTGCAGCTGCGATCGAAATCATGCGTGATGGTCATCTATCAGTCGTATGGGGATGGCGGTAATTCTTAAATGTCAGTCAAAGGATAAAACTGTCTCGACTGCAGCCAGCCAACCAACCAACCAACAAAGCAAGCCCAACGTGATTTGACCAACTCACGGACACGAAAAGCCTTCCATTTCTACACTCAACGCGTCTTGTAAAGGCTACGACCCTATACAACCCCTGCACCTTGCAGCGATCCTGCCAAATGCCCTGGACCGTTTACTACTGGACGATTTCTTGTCCTTCAAAGAAAAAAAAAGTAGAAAAAAGAACAGTGTCAATCACTTCGATACATGGCGTCTGAGCTGAGCTGGAAGCTATTTTCAACTGCACAGGGAAGGTAGCAGAGTGGAAAAAAAAAAAAATGAATGCTTGATGAGAAAGGTCGAGCAACGTCGATATATATATATATATATATATATATATATATATATATATATATATATATATATATATGGATAACCAGCCAGGTAAATTCTATTCTTCACTGTTGAAAGATCACCGCGGGGAAAGTTAATCTGAAAGAGTTATCTTACCTGTTTTGTTGATGTGCTCTCTACCGCCTGCTGCACAATTCCGCGGTCTTCCGAAACTATTAGGAAGGTAAAACAAAAAAGAAAAAGTTAGCAAATATAAGACAAGGCCGAGACGCGCAATTACTTTGGATAATTATTTTTGCGTTGTTTCTTGAAATAAAACATTTTCTGCGTGTAATTGAGTCCCGTGTCCAATGACAAAAGTATTAGAGTCCGATTGAGCGTTTCTAATAACTTTAACTTATTTAGTTAGGAAAACTTTCAGCATCATATAAGTAGCAATAAAAAAATCAAAACAAAACCAAATTTGTAGTTAGTCCTTAGTATATCCTTTTCTAAGTAACAATTCTCATTTCTAAACACACACACACACACTCTCTCTCTCTCACACACACACACACACATATATATATATATATATATATATATATATATATATATATATATATATATAATAAACGTGCAATCAATTTACAAATACATGAATTATTCACAGCCAAAAACTAATACAAAGGTTAATGATTTAAATGGCGAGACATCCATCATCGCAAACAATTCAAATAGTACACAAAAACCTCCAGATCCATTATGAATGAATTGATCCTTGTTTATATAAATTTCTGCCGTATTAGTTGTTATTTTTTACTACAAGCTTTCGTCTGTTCCTACAGACATCTTCAAATGGTATATAATAGATGTTGTTCTTGTTTTTTTCTCTTAGTAATAAAGGACATCGAAAATATATGTGTTATTGTATCAAAATGCTATTGAAAATGAGTTATTGGTTTTGAACGCGCAAAAGCAACGCTGAGTTTGATTTTAAAATTTTTAAAAGTGTTTGCGTTTATACCAAATATGGTGATGAACAAATTTTTTTACTGGTAAATTTTACTGTCAAAGTGGCATGAACTATATTGTTTCATACTTAGTCGGCAAGCTTGCTTTTCATGCCTCTTTTCGCTTTCTGTTTTTTGAGTATTTTCTTTTTATCCAAGACTGTATAAAGATAAGAGTTTAGCTTTTGGCAAGCTGTCCGTTGGTCCCAATAACGCTTATTCTTTTACTTTAATTATATATATATATATATATATATATATATATATATATATATATATAACAGTGAACATAGAAGTCATCACTTAGAGGCCTGACGATTAAACAGACTGTCGCCTCTAAGTGTTGACTTCTATGTTCACTTTTATACTTACACACGCTCTATCTCTGATAGTGAGCATTTTATCCCATAAATATAGCACATCCTATGACTATATTTCTTCATATATATATATATATATATAGAGAGAGAGAGAGAGAGAGAGAGAGAGAGAGAGGGGGGGAGAGATGAATGAAAAAATCTTAAAAATAGACAGCAGCTCATACGATACGGCTTTCGTTCCAAGAAGGAACATCTTCAGACGAATAATGGTTTTATCGATAATATCAAACTTACATGTATAATACTGAGGGCTGAAGAAATACACACAAAATCCCACACTCAACCCAATAACTTTAATAAAATTTAACTCAAGTTTTTTTTTTTTTTAAATTCATAGTTTAAGTTTTTTCAAAATTTGTTCAAAGCAATTTTGAGTTATTGAGATTGATAGTATTTTGCATAACTTCAGACGGACTATATATATATATATATATATATATATATATATATATATATTATGTGTGTGTGTGAATTGCATACAAAGGAAATTCAATTGTACCCCCATTTACATGGCCATTTCGCTCCTCTCAAAATTCTGGAGCTTGTCAATACCAAAACATTTATATGTAATGTATATGTAATTCTTTTAGTAATTCTTTTATATGCTCTGTACTGAGCTCTCGTTTGTGGATCAGTTTTAATATTTTATATTATTAAGATTTTCCTTGGATTACTTACTTACACGGATTTTGACACATACATACATACATACATATATATATATATATATATATATATATATATATATATATATATATATATATATATATATATATATTACAAACACTGGTTATAAGTGTTTATTTATTTCCCTCACCGCTAGTAAAATTGAATTTATTTTCGAAAATCATATTTTCCTTAAAAGACATTTTCAAAAATCATATTAAAAATGAATTATGATTCAAATTTTAATTTTACGATCATATCCCTTGCAGATTGGTTTGTTTTGTTTTACGGCATATCAACCTCAATGGGTTATTTAATGCCGACAAAATTTTCATTGTTGGTCATATTTTTTTCCAAAAATCTATTTTTCTTAATATTTTTTCCTTCAAAAATCTATTTCTAGTAAGAATTTTCCTTCGCTGGTAATTGTTTTTTTCAAAAAATGTATTTCTGGTAATAATTTTTTTACGTATTATTTTCGTATTAAAACCTATTTTTATACTTTCATTGTATTTTGACCCAAGTTTGGGTGTTAACTATTTGCCCATAGCTGAGACCCTAGCAGGTGCTACCACCATGGGTCAGGTTGGACCTGGGAACAACAGCAATTAAGAGGTGGTTCCATGCTCCTCAAAATCTCCTGATCAGAGGCCTTGCTGTTGGACGAAGTTTGTCGTCTTACCCAGGACGGCCCGTAGATTGGAAGTAATCTTCGCGAAATTCAAGAATGAAACAAGATAATTTAGATTAGTTAACATTTGGTTTTATCCATTACTTCATATTGAGCTCTTTAACTGCAAAAACTGCTTGCCTTAAAAACGTTATCTTCGAGAAATACTTGGATCGATCCCTTTTTTGTTGGCGCATACTATTCTTTCTTACACACTGTTGAAACTTGACTAATGCATGGAATAATAATGCAACACAAAATGTACTTAGAACAAAATGTATTGAAACAAGAAAGTGTACACAATATTTACATATAGTCTTTTTATATATTCCTGGTAAGACCAGTTTCCTGGAGAATGTGTTGACTGAGTCGCAGTCGGGCAGAGTCTCTGGTTGAATCTCTTGATTCCTCCCTCTCTCTTCCAGTACCAACCATATTTATATGGTCGGTACTCCACTATGCAAATTAGGTGGATCCTACCACAACACACACACACACACACACACACACACATATATATATATATATATATATATATATATATATATATATATATATATATATATACGTTATGGGCACATGGCTGAGTTGTTAGAATATTCACTTTTCGACGATGAAACCAAGGTTGCTTTGTCAGGAAGTTAACTTCATAATGTTATTCTCATGGATAAGGAGGCGATCAAGCGTGCAACACGTTTGGAAAGTTCTGGAAAACAATACCACGCGTTGCCTCAAGCCTTGTGAGTGAAATTGGGCAGGCGGAACTATCTGGTAGCGGTCGATTGTTGTGCTAGCGCGAACTCACACCGAAGGTTTGAGCATATTGGCTTTGTTTGAGATTACTGGCCGTGATCAGACTGTTGAACAAACCAGATAATGCGCTCTTTCCCAGAAACTGTAACTAAGGTCCCTCAGCATAGTCGCAGTATAAACCATTGGTGGGATCTGTGGGTGTTGAATAAACACAAATGCGTCAGAGAAAGGCCCTGCAACAGGGATGGGTTAACCACACTAATACCGGCGTACAGGGGCACACACACATATATATATATATATATATATATATATATATATATATATATATATATATATATATACTGGTTGTAACAGCAGATTTGTCCAAACCGTGTAACAACAAAATTTTCCAATAATTAGATTAAGCTCTGAATCGTTGTATTTTAGAAATGATGAAAGATATCTTACTGGAATTCTCCGAGGTTTTTATAACACTATCGGACTCTCCTTTGAGCAATAAGAATATATAATTAAGCTTAACAGAAGAATCGTGATGAAATCGATCATAAACGAAAA
>CAHIKZ030000022.1:1032500-1045000 GCA_903632075.3 Acanthosepion pharaonis
TAAATCTACAAAAAATATTTTGCATTTTATAATTTGGTTATATTTTTCAGTCCAACTGTTCAATCGACTTTTTTAATATTTGGAAATCATCTTCGAATACGTTTTCACAACATCGCCCACGTGACGACAACGTGATCATATTTAAACGGAACGCTGATCTTATATAAAAATGTCAGTATCTGTTTGGATTAGTTGTGCTCTTATGTCCATCGTCTTTTGTGTTAAATTTTTATATACTCTAATGTTAATTATGTTTAAATGAAAATGTCCATGAAGATGGTCTTAAATAGACCGAAACGTCCGACGTCGACTTTATATTACCATTAATACAGCGTAATTCCATATTAAGATTTTTGTTTGTTTTTTTTTGTATTTTTTCTTATATATATATATATATATATATATATATATAAACTTACTTTCAAATATATATATATATATATATATATATATATATATATATATATATATATATATAGAGAGAGAGAGAGAGAGAGAGAGAGAGAGAGAGAGAGGCACGGTGGAGTAATGGATGGCGGCTTAGATTGAGGAATCAGAGAGCCTCGTTCGAATTCCAGTCGAATCCATTACATTCACTTACGTGCTAATACCCTTGGAAAAGGTGTGAATCCTCTTCTTTTCCCTCCAACTATGGGTAAATAGCAGGACAGGACAGACTGGGTTCTATAGCCTTGGATGGCAACTGGTCTAGGAGAAGGACAACTCTGAATTCAAAACCTGTTAAGGGTCGTTTGGGGATATATATGTTTGCATTACTGCAAACCTTATTATATAATAGGGTATCTATTTTAAATAGGAAATATCCAACTTCGTATTTAAAGTAGATGCTCCATTCTTATTTATTTAACAGTGTGCATTTTTCAAATACGAGTATACACTAAAATAATGCTTGAAATAATAAACTTATTTGATTAAAAATAAATCCATGAATTCTTTAGGACTATATATATATATATATATATATATATATATATATTGTTTGTTTGTTGTGTGTGTGCGTACTAGGTACATTGTGACAGCAAATTTCATTCGTGGAAAGTCGGTTGAAGAATAGCGAAAGATTTTTGTTTTGGGTTCCTTTATTTAGTTTTTCTGCATTTCGAAACATTTAAAACTTTTTTTTTCTTTTTGCTGTTTTCGAGGATTGTGAGTACTTTCAGTTTTCCTAAGCCATAATCAAGGAGATTTATTTTTGAGTTGATAGGACTTTATGCAAGGATATACATTGTGTTGTTTTGTGTTAGATTTTGAGTGTTGCGTCGTGTCGGTTTTTTAAGAAATAAAAAAAATAGCTCTTTGATAATGCTTATGAATCGCTCCGAAAAGAGACTGGAGAATTTATGTGGAAATTTATTCCAGGAAGCAGAAAAATTGGCGCAAAATGTAATGAGTTGTGTGGAGGGAGTTCTGATTTTGATGACGTCAAAGGTGTCTCATTTTGTGATAACTATTGCTTTCTTTTTCCTTTTCTCTTGATATACAAAATCCATTTTTCATCAAATCTAAGAATGTGATGCAAAAAAAAAGGCAGACGTTGTTAATTAAAGAAATAATACTAAGAATTTTGGAATCGTTGTGTTCGATTCTCAAGTCAAAGTTCTTGAGGAAATCAAATTTCTTCATTGCAAGTTTTACACATTCGTTTGATATGTTCGTGTAGAGTTAAACATGACGCATTATTCTTTGCGTCAAATATGGTACTTTGATGTGGGTCAAATCTGTTAGTCTCTTTCAAAATGTCTTCATTCATAGTGGATACTCTTCCAGAACGAGACCCGTCGGATATGTCACAATCGCCATTTTTAAGCCTTTTAAATCAGGATAACATATACGAATTTTCAGTGCATCCGTCCACGCATCTCAAATTTTTTTGAAGTCCATCGTAACAATACTGCCCTTTCAGACTTCATATATTAAACAAATGTGAATATGATGCTTTTTATAAAAGTTATAATCCACCCCAGATCAGAATCTGAAATGCAATATGAACGACACCCTTTTGGATAGAAGAGATAGTAAACTAATTCTAGACGCTGTTTCGTACTATTCAACCATGTTTCTGTGATTGTTTTTTGGTTGGCTCATATTTTCATAGCGATAAAATAAATACGTAGTTACATTTTAAACCCTGAAGTATATATGACAATTTGTGAATGAAAGTTTATCTGCAATGCTTAAAAAAATCCATCCTGTGATATTACAGTATATACAGACAGATAAGACAACGGACTATTTAAACAGGCGCTCTAAGCTTGAAGGTGTGTCTGGTGTAATGAATAATTGGTTGGAATTGTTAATCGGAGAACCGACTTCCAGTTGGTTTCTTTATATTCACTTAAGCACAAATAACATTAGAGAAGATATAAATCTACCTCTGCAGCCCCCAGCTATGGGTTAATTAGTATCACTTGTTACACCCCAAAACTTTTACAATACAAAAACATTTTCTGGCTTTAAATAACCTGCAAAGAGTTGATAAGACATAAAAAAATGAATGAATCAATGAATAAACTATTTAGCTGAATTTGATAATAAAAAAGAAAACACAAACTATTTGCGGCCGAAATCTAGTCTCGTTTACATTTTTTTTTAAACTTTAGAATAACTGCTCATTCGTGGACTTAAACTGATCGCTACGTCCTAAGTTAGAGTAGTTTACGTCGTGGAAGCGAGTAGGCACGTGAAATAGAACCTTTGATCAGTGCGGCCTTGAATCCTCGATTTTGCCAATTGAGCCAAACCCGCAGGTGCTTTGAAATAGCAGTATTGTGACTGCATTATCTCACGCTACGCTAATAGGACGCAAGGTTACAAACGAAACCTATTTAAATTTCATTTACAGTGTATGAATACATATCAAGCCCGAAGATATTTCTTAGTAGTATTGCTTAGCATTTTGTGGTTGAAACAATAACTGGAAGTTCATTGAAGCATCTAGAAAGAGAGACAACAATGCAACTTCTCCCGCCTGATCACTGTAGGCAATGTTAGGATATGTGGCAGACCTTTGCTGAACTCAGTGTCGTATTTGATATATAAATGGCATTTCCTGGTATTCTTTATCTTTCGCAAATATTAAAACTAAGAAACGACTGGGTCATTTTTCGTACAGAATTTCGGTAGATGTGGAACATAGGATTTTTTTTTTTTTTTTTTAATACTGGTAATAAATATTTTAGTATCAAGTAATTTACATACGGGTCATTACCGTTGTTATAATGTATACGAGAAAACTTTAGCGATAGTAATACAGTTTGTTATGGCAAACGTATACATATATATATATCAACTTACTTTCTCAAATATATATATATATATATATATATATATATATATATATATCAACTTACTTTTACTATATATATATATCAATCCTTTCTCATATATATATATATATATATATATATATATATATATATATATATATATATATATATATATAGAGAGAGAGAGAGAGAGAGAGAGTAGAGAGAGATAGATAGATGAATTAGATAGATAAGATAGATAGATAGATAGATAGATAGATAGATAGATAGATAGATAGATATATATATATAGGCAGGCAGGCAGGGTGGAGTAATGGATAGCGACTCGGATTGAGGAATCGAAGAGTTGAGTTCGAATTCCAGTCGAATCCATTACATTCACTTACGTGCTAATACCATTGGGAAATGATTCCTCTTCTCCCCCAGCTATGGGTAAATAGCCTTGGATGGCAACTGGTCTACTGCAGAAAGAGATGGCAACCTACTGCGGGGAAAATCTGCTTCGTCAGTCATATATCATGTAAAGATACATGATCGCCTAAGTGTGTATCATGCATGACATATAACTGATTGAATGCTAATATTAACCGATAGCGTTTAAGAAAACATTCGGCTTTCATTTGCCGAGCAGCCAGTGTTACTTTGATATTTATAAAATTTTTCAGGAATATAGGTTCATTCAAGTCTACTAACCATTTCCAGTATTGATGGGAGCTTCCTTCTTAACCCTTTTTTTTAAAAAATATATTGTAGAACATTAATATCTTAATTATGTCATTATTTTCTCTTCGAGATACATGTCCTATCCATTTTAGTTGTTGCTGTTGTTGAACGTCCTCAAGTGATGTGGTTTCTGTTACTTGGTACAGTTCTTTATTTGTGATTCTGTAGCGCTAGTTCACAACGTTCCAAGAAAGACTGGCGCTACAGAATCATAGTGAGCTGTACCAAAAGATAATGTTATCAGTTATTGTTATCAAATCAGCCGTTCCAAAACGTTTTATTTAAAACGAATAAAAAATTTATTCGTTTATGCAAATTTGTTTATAACAATGCTAATAACATTATAATTAATTCATAACAATGAATATAAATTGTTTTACTTTTTTAAATTTTTTGCTTAATGTTATCAATCGGTTATTGATATCAATATTACTCAGGCGCAAAGTGATCACATTAACAGGCTTGGTCTGTATTTTCGGGCTTGGGACCAAATGAATATATACGGTGGAGTAATGGATAGCAGCTTGGGTTGAGGAATCGGAGAGCCGAGTTCGAATTCCAGTCCTATCCATTACATTCACTTACGTTCTAATACCCTTGGGAAAGTTATGTATCCTGTTCTTCTCCCCTCAGCTATGGATAAATAGCGGGACAGACCTGGTTATAGAACGATCATATAAGCGATTATATATCTTTCTATACATGACGGACGAGACATATTTTTCCCGGTAGACCAGTTGCCATCCAAAGCTTTGGATAACAACTGGTCTACCGAGAAAAATATGTCTCGTCAGTCATGTATAGAAAAATATATGATCGCCTAAGCGTGTATCACACATGGCATATAAATGACTGATTGAATACTTTTTTGAACTCCTATTTGTAAGTAGGCATCCGTCATTCTCGGGCGACGATGAAATCTCCGAGGATGACTATCTAATCCTGGTTGCATACGCTTTCTCAGGCCCATTTTTTAGCGCCCACAGAAACAAACTGTTGTTTATAATGCAACATTTCTTGAGCGAACCTTAGTTACAGTTTCTGAGGGAGAGAGTGCACATTGGCGTCATCAGTAGTTGGCATGAAGTCAGTATAAATAACATACAGAGTCAAGGCTTTAAAAGCTGCGTCTTACTGACAATGGCTTGTGACCAATCCGTTAATCTAAAGGCTACCCAATAAATGCATACTCATTTAGTTAATAGAAATAATAGAACGTTAAGTAAACGCTTATATTGTAAGTAAATTCTTATAATTATCTGCAACAATTCTCTGTGAATGAGCTCTCCATATCAGTTGACTTTTGTAATTCAGTCACTTGACGAATTCAAGTTAAGGCTGTCTATAAAATGAGAACACTAAGAAGTAATATTTTCCTTTCATAATTTTATAATGCATTTTTTATTGGGAAACTTTTAGGTAAAAATAATTGCTGCAGTTAATAAACCAAGCCTGCATATATAATGAAATATCGATGTCAATTAAGTTATAACACGAGAATTGAATATTTATTCCTTAACATTTTATTTACTCCAGTATTTCGTCAGTTACTCCCGACCAGCGTAGATGTGAAGCTGAGCATTTGATAAGATACGTGCACCTTACATTTTCAGCCTGCGATGTCTGAGAGACCACCTAAATAATATTTGGGGCTGTTGCTTATATATCGAACAGTCCAATATTTTCTTTCTCACGATTGCAGTACCAGATACCGGTATGAGGTTATATAGTTCAGCATTCGGTTGCTAGGACTGTTTCCATTTATATATATATATATATATATATCAGTGATAGAATTTTGTAGGGTTAGAATAATCATTATAGTAATTCATCGAGTCTAAGAATATATATATATATATATATATATATATATATATATATATATATATATATTATAAATTTATCTATTAAAAAATGGTTCCATCGCTACACAGGACTTACTAAATTTTAAAATCAGAAGCTAAAAACTTCAAATTCAATAATAGAATTAAATTAAATAAAAGTCACTAGTTCTGTTTCCTTTTCAAGCGAAATTTGAATTCCAAAATGTGCTTGAAAATGAAACAGAACTAGGGACTGTAATTTAATTCTAAATTTGAATTTTTCAGTTTTTAGCTTCTGTTTTTGAAACATGGTAATTCCTGTGTAGCGATGGAACCATATTTTTAAATATAATAAATTTGTAATATTTATGCCCTGTAAATTTGCATTGACACAGTTTTGTAAAAATAAAAATATTAATAAGAACACCGGATTATATCTGTCTATATTTCTGAGATGAGGTATTATGTACATTATTTACATTATTCGTACAAGGGCCGAAAAGTTGTGATAAATATGGCGACAAAGATGAGGACAGTAGTCCGAATAATGTAAAAAAATGTACCGGATTTATATCTTACTGTTCTTTTCTCTTTACTATAATATATATATATATATATATATATATATATATAAATTATAAAATAAAAAATATCTATAAGAACACCGGATTATATATCTTACTTTTTTTCTTATATATATATATATATATATATATATATATATATATATATATATATATATATATATATATATTATATTTATATATATATATATATATATATATATATATATATATATATATATAAGTATGTATGTATGTATGTATATTGAAGACGCACTCTGTATATATAAATCTGAATAGTTATTCATATTCTACTGATATCAATAAGATATAGACTCAAATTATTTCACTGAAATATGTCGAAGACCTTCCAAGTTTTCACCTACAGTCAAAATAATACAAACATTAAGTAAAATGTTTGCAATATAAGAAAGAAAAAGGTGCTAATTTAAACTGATATAAGAATATTTCGACTTATTTCAAGTATCTATCTATATTTCTGAGATGAGGTATTATGTACACTATTTACATTATTCGGACTATTGTTCTCATCTTGTTGCCATCTTTATCACAACGTTTCGGACGTTGTACGTTCCGGCCTTCTGATGGTTGGAACGTTGAACTGAACCCTTTATTTCGCTCACTAGGGTCGACTGCTCTAGTTCCTTAAGGACACATGGTATAGTGGATAAAGGCGTTGGTTAGATCCAGTGACAGTACCCAAAGAGTTTTGAGTTCAATACCTGGTTAAGGAGTGGAGAACTTGGAGGGGTGAATTAACAGATAACTGGTAACTGACATTCATTAGACATGGCACATGGAACTAGAACAGTCTACTCCAGAGAGCGAAATAAAGGGTTCAGTTCGACATTCCAACCATCTGAAGAAGGCCGGATCCTACAACGGCCGAAACGTTCTGTTAAATATGGCAACAAACAATAGTCCGAATAATGTAAATAGTGTTATCTATAGAGTGTTTCTCAAAGATTATATACACTTTCTACATGTTTCAGGAATTTTAATTTTTATTCTTCAGATAGGCCACAGAATTATACATGGAATTTGGCAAGCCTTTATTTTTTATCTATTTTGGTCGGAAAAAAACGTTTGTGGCGTTTTTTTTATGCCACTCTCAAAGACATTATTGAAATTAAAACTGATATATTTACATTATTTACATAGTTCAGATTGTTGTCATCTTTATTGGCATATTCATGACGTTTCGGCTGTTGTACGCACCGACCTTTTTCAGGTGATATACGTTGGAATTTCGAACCGAACCCTTTATTTAGCCAACTAGGGTCAATTGACTGCTCTAATTCCACGTTCCATGCCTTTTTTGGATATCTATATTTAGTTGAGGTTATAAAGGGAATTAACCGTGTCTGAAGTATCCCCACCAAGAAAAAAAAAAAAAAAAATGACACATGGAATTAGAAAAGTCTACCCCTGCGGACTAAATAAAGAATTTGGTTCGAAATTCCATCGTATATCACCTGAAGAAGGCCGGAAGCGTACAACGGCCGAAACGTTGTGAATATGGCAATAAAAATGAGGATAGTAGTCCGAACGATGTAAATAGTGTAAATAGTTACAATACATCATCTCAGAACTATAGACAGATAAAACAGATATAGTCAGTGAAAAAGAAAGGAAAAAAATATATTTACCGTGAACAGAAAATGAAAGAAAAGATGGAGACAGCGGACCAGTTTTCGTTCCTGTTATTTAGCTGCTAACTCACGTATTGTTTTCCCTTCCCAACCAGTCGTCAGGTCTACTTACTTATTATACTTTTCTGTCGCATTTGTATTTTATTTCACAGTGGCGGACTGGGTCTAAAGATATTGTTTGCCAGGGAAGAAAGTGGGCCCAGCGACAACTACAATGCTATCATTTAATTTTCACAAAGAATAAATAATTTTTTCGAAAAATACATATGGGAAAAAAAAGAGTATTGTTAAAATTCTTATAAAAAAATGTGTATTTCTTAGAAATGACAGTGTACATGTAGTGTACATGTAGTGTACATATTACTGGCAGTGTATATTACGTGTAAATACAGAATATTATAATTTAATTTTTATTTATTAATTTTAAATATATCTGAAATATAGTTTACTGTGAAATTTACACATTAACACATCGTTCAAAAGTACAATAGAGTATTGCATGCAGACAACTATATGAAGAGCAATCGTTTATGTTGATAGATGATATTTCGGATCTGCCAATAATTGCTTCTGCATCCAATTCGGCTAACAATTACTTTCCAATGGATAACAACATGTATGATTCCAAATTCTCCTCAGACATCGAATTTCGTAACCTTGTCTTTATAGCTTGGAAAATGTCCTCTCACATTAGACTTGAGTAACTGATAGCGTACAGATGATTTTATAAAGTTCTTCTTCCTTTTTAATACTAAAACAATTGTTTGTTTTTTGATTGCATTTTTATTTGATATAGGATGCCCACTCCATCAGGCGCCCACTTGCCATCGGGCAGCTAACACCATAGCCAGTCGGTCACTGCTATTGCAAATCGATATTAGGAGCGCCTTAAAGATCGTAACTATTATTTACTATCTGTCTATATTTCAGAGATGACGTATTATGTACACTATTTACATTGTTCGGACTATTGTCGTTGCCATATTTATCACAACGTTTCGGCCGTTGTACGCTGCAGCCTTCTTCAGTTGGCTAGAATGTCGAATTTATTTCGCTCGCTTGGGTAGACTGTTCTAGTTCCACGTGCCGTGTCTAAGGGATGTCAGTTATCAGTTATCTCCTGTTAATTCCCCTCTCCAAGTTCTCCACTGCCTTAAACAGGTATTGATCTCACAGTCTTTGGGTCCTGTCACTGGATCTAACTAACGCCTTAATCCACTGTGCTATGTGCCCTTGAGGAAACGTTGTGATAAATACGGCAACAAAGATGAGGACGACAGTCCGAACAATGTAAATAGTGTTCTATTTACTATTAGCAAAATCTCATGGAATACAAAACTCAACTCTTTGAAAATAATAAAGAAATTTTTCACTTATTTGTCTGTTCAAAAAATAAAGAACTGTTTTAACTGACCGTTTTTGTTAAGAAAAAAATTATTCAACGGGATATCTCACGTAGGTACTATACGTTTTGAATTATTTTTTTTTTTTTTAGATAATAACGATTTACTTCTACAAGTTTTATTAATTAACCCATAGCTGGGGGAGAAGAGGTGGATTCATGTATTTGTGCATAATTTAATATAATGAAACAGACTAGAATTGGAATTCGGTTCTCTGGTTAGAAGTTCTGAGATATTATCCATTGCATCAGCCGCGCATACTGGTTTACAGCACCTGGTATTCCCATGCGGTCACCCATCTTAGTATTGTCCAGGCTCGAAGCTGCTCAACTACGGTGATCTACGGAAACCAGTGTTTTAATGTGATATGGCTGTATGCCTAGATGATTAAACGATTCGGTGGGCAGTGTAGGAACAATCATCCGAGGGGAGATCCATATCATACAAGATAAGTGATTTTTAGGCGTTTTCCCTCGGTTTAATTACGTAACTCGCAGTAAACAAGCAGTTATCTAAATGAACAAATAGGCTATCATGAAACAAATTATTTACATAGATTGCTAGGCTTTTTAACGTTTGAGATAGACAGATAGCTACAAACTAATATATATATATATATATATATATATATATATATATATATATATATATATATATATATATATATATATATAAGATTCGAGGCCTAATTTAATATCTAATTTAATATGTATTGCAGTAGTCTAATCTTGAGCATTTTAGATTATTAGATTATATAATTTAATGTATAGTTATTGCTAGTATTAATAGCTAGAGTTATTATCTTATATATATATATATATATATATATATATATATATATATATATATATATATATATATACAGGTTTTCCATAAAGTTCGTTTGCACTTTAAAAATTATATCTTTATTTGTATTTGCGTTAGAAATAATTTGTAAAAAGGATTAGAAAAGAAGTAAATCTATATTTTTTATTAAAGTTTTTATTTAAGTTTCCACATGTCCTCCATCATTAGCAATACAAAGGGTAATACGATCTTGCAGAAAAACATTTTTGAAGGAAAACATTTGCCAAGTGATTTATAGTAATTCTTGAAATTACATTAGTTATTTTAGCTATACTTAAAATTAGGTACATTAAACTTTATAACATTTTTTACAGATTATTTCTATCGCAAATACAAATAAAGTTATAAATTTTATAAATTGCACACGAAATATATATATATATATATATATATATATATATATATATATATATATATATATATATATATATATATATATCACTTAACCCTATATGTTTAGAATATATTCATGTTTGAGTAGGTTGGTTTATTTATTAAACAGTATAGGTATTTATTTTCGTCTACCGGCCTTAATATTTGATAAATCTTACTAAAGAAAAGGTGTGCCTTTTGGTAGGTTTCGAATCTGCATCCCCCTTTAGCATGAGAAACCGTCATTAGATCTGATGTGCTTCAGACAAACTTGGCTACAAAGGTTCTCTCTGATCAGGCAAAGCCGAACAGTGCCTTATAAGCGGTAATTTCTTCAAAGATTCTCGGCACAGTCATATCTGCCCTGTTTCGCATGCTAACGTAAACAATTATTATATTTATTCTATCTTTACAGGTATTTATTTATGTCTGAATTTGATGTTTTTTTTCTCTGGACTTATCAATGCAAATGCAATAAGTCCAGGGAAAAACTACTTTCCCGTGGACAAAATGATCATCTGTATGAGGTAAAGCGAGAAAAAGATAATGCACTAGTTGTAGTCTCAAGTAATGGGCAAATTCGTCTCATTCTTATTTAGTCGAAACGTTTCGTACCGACAAAATAATCGATGTTTATTTGTTTGCACTCCGACTTTGCTCAAGAAAACATGTATAGGACATTACAGCACACTGCCGTCTGTGAGATCCATTTGTTCCGCATTATTTTATGGCGTGTCTCAATCAGGCCTTGTTTATAGATTAACAAACGAAATGACGTATTGAAGAATGAGAAAAATGTTGTACAAAGGACGGAGAGCCTGTCTGTATACCCTGAAAAATCAGCATTCCTGTCTATTTACTAACTTGAACATCGTCCATAAGGAATTTTTCTTCCATGCGTTGTGTATCATCAGTAGCTGTTTGTAAAGTTTTGCCATCCCTCTTACACCCTGTTCTGCCATCGATTCACTCAAGCTCCTCAGGTAGGGAATCCGTTGATTCTCCAGGTCTCCCGTTCCTTTGAAATATTCTAATCTATCCCAAATTCTCCAAGTCCTCCTTCCACACTATCTGTTCAAGAAATTTTAGCTGATTTTTTTCTAATTCTGAGTCTTTCTTTTGTTTCCATTTTCCCTAAAACTTCTTCATTGCTTTACACCGTCCGTGGTGTCCCCAGCATCTTTCTGTAGATCAAAAGTGTATTGACATTCGTAGAACACACACTATGTCAAGTTCGACATGAAAACATAATACTGTATTCAAAACTATCAAGTCAAACTCATTCGAAAGAGACAAATTATCACACGGAATATTGAATTTTATTTTATTTCTTTTTTCTTGATCATGGCTGAAGAGAGTTCAAAGGTCAGAAACTTAACAAGAATCAACACAGACTATAGACAGTTCCTTTGAACTGCCACCACCAAGATATAGAATGTAATGCACCACAAAAAAACCTTTGTTGCCTCATTAGGTCTTCAACATATATATATATATATATATATGAAGAAATATAGTCTTAAGAGGTACTATATTTATGGGATAAAGTGCTCAATAATATATATATATATATATATATATATATATACATATACATATATATATATATATATATATATGTGTATATATATATATATGTGTATATATACATATATATATATATATATATATATATATATATATATATATATATATATATATATATATATATATATATATATATATATATATATATATATATATATGTGTGTATATATACATACATACATATATATATATATATATATATACATATATATATATATATATA
>CAHIKZ030000022.1:1047500-1090000 GCA_903632075.3 Acanthosepion pharaonis
GAGAGAGATAAATATATATATATATATATATATATATATATATAGAGAGAGAGAGAGAGAGATTGATAGATAGATAGAAAGAGAGAGAGAGAAAAGAGGTGTACATACATAGACATACAAATGAGCGGACCGAGAAAATAGGTGGAAACAGTTGAGGAGAGGGAGAAGGAGAGAGTGGGGCGTATAGATAGATAGATAGATAGATAGATAGATAGATAGATAGATAGATAGATAGATAGATAAAAATAGGACGAGTAAAACATGTTGATCAGTGGAGATCAAAGAAAAATTTACATCAAGTCAAAAATGAATGTGATGTTGAGAATTCAATAGTATATGTCTGTGTGAAGAAGAGAGTTATTCCTAAGTGTGCGTGGTTCAATAACATTGCATATGCATATATGCATATAGAATAGATAAGTCAATAAATATTAGTGAAGAGGAAAAAAATCAACGTTGTTACAGGTGACCATTTAGAAATTGCATCTGATATATAAAAGACCGTGCATCTTAGACGTATTGCCTATGTCAAGCCAGAAAAAGTAAAAGTGGCAAATGGCCTTTCTTTCGGACAAAGTAATCGAGTTATCTTTTTTTGCCTTATCTGATCTGGCAAAGCAAGGATCACTTCGCGGTTCAAATATTTGTATGTTCCCTTTTAGATAAACCCCATCTATCTTTCATGTACGTCCTTTCGCAGAAGTAGAAGTCGAAGATATATTCAACATGACTGTGATGTAAAGAGATAAACAGATTGCGATAGTTACGCGCAGAATGATGGATGGATCAATATCTAGATAGATAGATAGATAGATCATGTAGGCATGTCTTCTTTTTCTACGTGTAATGTCCCTTCGGGACGTTGGTGATCGTGTCTATCCATAAATTCTTGTCCTATGTAGGTCTTAATAAATTTTGTATTTTGTTATCTCTCCTAAAACTTGTTCCACCATCCATTTATTGAAATTCTCTAGGTAGGTTATGCACTGCTTTCTGTTGATTCTCTTGCCTTCAATATGTCCTGTGGGTATATGGTTTTCTACGCCTTCTTTCCTCATTATGTGCGCAAGAAATGTCAACCTTTTCCTTCTGGTGTCCCCATTTTCCCAAAAACTTCATCATTGCTCACATGTTCAGTCCATGGTATTCTTAGCGTCTTTCTGTATAACCACATTTCTGTTGCTTCAAATTGCCTCTTCATCTTTGTTGCTTTTTATGCTTTGTCAGGTCATCATTTTCAAATATCGTTTTCTTGCGTATTTACGTGAGAATTCGCGTTATAGGTTTTTTTTTATGAAACATCTTAAGTTGTGGGTGACAAATTATTTTCCGCCCCCAAACTCACTCTCACAGGCGGTATGCGGCGAGGTTCTGTCGCTACTTCCATGGAAAGTGCTCGGATGAACTACATCCTTTGCGTCTGCTAGTCCTAACCTCCACGGCTATGTCACTTACATTATAGCATTCCATCCACATTCCCTCCGTATTCCATCGGTTAGAAGTAAGTTCTACTCGAATAGCTTCTTCTCGCGAGTCACTGCTCTGTGGAACCGTGTCCAAAGAGAATGTTTCCTCGGTCTTTACAATCTTAACCTATTCAAGGCTAGGGTTAACCGCTATCGTACCCTCCTATCCGTATAAATTGCCTCTTAATGTAACCCTTTACTTTGAGTCGCTCTGGACCTTGTACAAGGTGAACCTCACTACAAAAGTATATATATATATATATATGTGAAAATTTCTCGGACATTCAGACCGGTAAATGTTGTTTAATACTGTTTACTATAAACAGAGCATTTACTTAAATATTTGTATCTATAAAAAGAATGTTAAACATAAAAATATCTTAAAATAATTTTCGGACTTTTCATAAATGCATATACATACATTTCGGACATTTCATAAATATATATATATATATATATACGCAAGTATAGGATTGATGTATACGGTATAAATTCCAATAACCAAAAATACTACACTTAAAAGAGTGCTCAATACAGAGTAGAGCAAGTATAATTTATTCTATATATATATATATATATATATATATATATATATAATTTATTCGAAAATTAAACATACATATATTATTTTTCACTACACTTTAGCCATTTGATGGTTTCAAAACATCTTTTGATAAGACATCAGAAATGTTGAAACAAAATGGCTATTTTGCAGTGATCTTATAACATATGTATAATTTTCGAATAAATTATATTTGCTTTACTCTGTAATGACCACTCTCTTTAAGTATAGTATTTTTGTTTATTGGAATTTATTCCGTATACAGCAATCCTATTCTTGGATATATATATATATATATATATATATATATATATATATATATATATATGTCAGTGTGGCTAGACGTCCGATTGCCTCATTTGGTATCAGTCGGAAATTTTATCCCTGAGATATCATCGCCTGGTCTAGAGGAAGGCGAAATTTTACGTACCTATTCTTCGAATAAACACGCCAATGACCAAGAGAGCTTTTAAAACTATTAGCAGCAGTAGTCATTGTTTACATTATATATATATATATATATATATATATATATATATATATATATATATATATATATATATATATATATATATTAGTCTACTGGCCTGCATATTTGAGAAATATTATTAAAGAAAAAAATCTCCGGTAGGAGTCGAACTTGCGTCTACCGCTGTAGGAGAATTATTATTAGTATATTTAGGAATCAGTGCTTCATTAAAATAACTTTTATTAATTTTAACCGAAAATTAATGTCTATTTCATTCTTTAAAATTTTGAATGGCTAGTTGTATATCCGGATCAAAATTGAGCATAAACTTTTCATTTCTCTAAGTAATGTGAACCGTCTTGGTCATTATCAAGAACTAAATGTTGTCAGTAACATTTTAGGTTGACTCAACCCCCATATACACACGCACGCACACACACACACACACAAACACACACACACACACACACACATATATATATATATATATATATATATATATATATATATATAAAGTGAGAAATAGAGAGATAGATGAGAAATATAGAGATATTTAGATAGATTAGAATTTCCTTTTTTGTCTATCAACTTTATTCTTTAAAAAATACAATTACATTTATTCAATTATATATTCACCCATTATTCGCAATAAATTGTTATTAGCCTGCCATTCTAAACCTGTTTAGTATAGTTTCAGTAAATTATATATATATATATATATCATGTCATTCACAGACTACTATTTCACATCTCTTCAGTGCGACTAGACATCCGATTGAAACTCAACCGATTAGGTGTCAGCCAGAGTTTTTACCACCGAACTATCTTCATTGGACAGAATGAGTTAGCTAAATCTAGCGTATTGTTTTTTTACGAATGCAAACAAATGCCAATCAGCCATAGGGTTCTATTCATTCTACTGAAGAGCTTTGCATTAGCGCAGGTGACTGTTTTTATGTATATATATATATATATATATATATATATATATATATATATATATATGGTAAAGATAATATATTTCGGTAGTTGAAATAATCTTATTCCTCATATGAGGTGATTTGGGATTTTATTGTATTTGAACAGCAGCTCTGTTTTTCTTTTTAACGTGTTTATTTCATCTGCTAGCCTGCGTAGGTAAAATAGAATCTGGCTTTATACTTTAGCTCTTTGTAGCCGTGCCTTAAAAGCACGTCGGGTCAGAAAGTGGTCTCTTATGCATAGGGAAACCCAGGTTCGAAGATTGTTTATATTTTTTCATGAACGCAGGCTGGCAATCGAAATACTGTATAAAATATAGATTAAGTCCGACAATTATTTTCTATATTTTCTCTTTATATGTTATTTATATAGATAAAATTTATTTAAGTAAATTCTCCGTTTTTTTTTTTTTTTAATTGAACACTATTAATTACATTTACCGGCCAGAATGTTCGACAAATTTCGTACAAAATATGCGTTCTCTGAGAGGAATCAAACCTGTATTCCTATACGGATGCCGTCACTTAACGGCTTCCTTATCATTCAGTACCATTCAGTTACAGAGAAGCGTATAGTTAGCAAAGTCCGAATTACTGTTTATATATGTAAAATGTGTATGTATATAACTATATAACTATATATATATATATATATATATATATATATATATATATATATATATATATATATATATATATATATATATACAATTTTTATATATATTATTTATATATTACACATGCACGGTACTTATTAGAAAGTGCTCAATATCAATGATAGAGCTAACGTATTTAGTTGAATTGAGGTGAGTTTTTGATCCTGCGTTTCACGCTCTCTGCGATTGTCAGTCAGTTTGTTTTCTTCTTCGTTACACAGTTTATTTATTTTCACCTCTAATCTTTAGCTTAAGACAGTTTGTCTGACGATTGCAGAGAGCGTGAAACCCAGACTCACAAACTCACATCAATCCAACTAAATATTAATAATAATAATATCATTAATATATATATTTATATTTTATATTTATATATATATATATATATATATATATATATATATATATATATATATATATATATATATATATAGATAGATAGATATGAAACGAAACGAGTTTAGTTATCTATATATATATATATATATATATATATATATATATATATATATATATGAAAAGATTACTTAAGTTTTAAATATCGATTTCATCCCGATATCGATGTTTCTTGGTAGGCTTTTCACTCTTTACGGTTTGTTCTTTTAAACCACAATATTATATTATATATTATAATAGTATATTATATTATAATAATTAATATTTAGAAATTAATCTTTTCATGTAATATTAACGCTCTATTTTAAATGTTATTTTAATATTTTTAATATTGAGCACTATATATATAGATATCTGCTGTTTCTTAAATCTTTAATCTTATATATATAAATATATATATATATATATATATATGTGTGTGTGTGTGTATAAAGTGAGAGAGAAAATAGGGGCAAATTATATGTAAAGAAACATGTCTCGCAATCTTCTGCCCTGCGTCTTCTCATTGTGATTCCTGTGCTATTATTCCATCTTCTTCTTTGCTATAAATGTCATAAGGCTTGACGCGATCTGACGCACATTGTAACTAAGTAAATATTGCCCAGGCGAAATGACATACGACTTGTGGCAGGATGACGCGTGGCGTCGACATGAAACACTCCATTCTGATGGGCATTTCTCCTCGTATATGTTGCTGTCTCTATGGATCACTTGTTTTGGATAGAGAGCTGCAGGGTTCGGGTAACATGACCCTGTAAATCGTTAATGACCTGACAGTATGTTATCTCTAATTTACAAGTGATAAAATAGACAGAGAAATAAGTAATAACAAAAAAAAAAAATTAATCCTGATGGCTGATCTATGTATGTCTGGCGTCATAGACTTTGCTCTGATCTCTGTATCTTTTTTTTTATGAAGAATTTTGGCTTCTTTAGCACTGGTCAATTTCCGGCTTGGATTATTTTCTTGAAGTATATCATTTCTCATATTTCCCATTATTTGATTATTTTTCTCTTAGCTTCACTTGTCTGTTATCTTTTTTTTTTTTTAATTATTATTTGGTCATTATTTTTTTCGTCTTCTTCCTCTTCATTTTATTTGTCACTTTTATTCTTTCCTTTTTTTTATTTCATATGTTTTCTTCTTAGTTACACAGTTTCTTCATTTTCATTTTTAATCTTCAGCTTCCTTTCCTTTTGATTGTCTTTTGAGATGACTGTATTTCTCATATTTTCTTTCAATTAAAAAATTGGTTCGCCATTTTTTCCTCATTATCTCCCTTTATATCCAATCTCGATTTTTTTTTATCCTGCTTACAATTTTCTTTTATATTTTAGTTCCTTTCATTTTCCTCCTCATTGAAATTCTACTCCCGTCTTTTATTCCTTTGAATCTATTTTACCAATCTGTTTTAAAGAAACCCTGCCAAGTATCATTTTATGAAATAACGCTTTTTCCTTGATAGAAATTTCAGACGTGATATTGAAAATGAAAGAAGGGAGCGTGACTGAAAGAGCAGTTGAGGTGAAGGGAAGAAATCGAGGATGTGGCTATAAAAAGCGAGTGGAATATTAATTCAGTAATGTGTTTGATATTGATACACAGAAGCCCGAATGTAAGGCTTAAGACGTAGATCTCTTAATAGGACAAGGTAAGGCTGAGGGTGATAAAAAGCAAGAAACAGAATCATATTTGCGGACTGGCCGAATTAGCCTTGTATTTTTTATGTATTCTCTGGAAGACAGGAGACGGACGGTTGAATTAATGGTTGGGAATTGAAGCCAAACAAGGAAAGATAAAAAGGAATATTTAGTTAAGACTTTTATGTATATGTATATATATATATATATATATATATATATATATATATATATATATATATATATATTTGTGTGCGCATAAAATATATATATATATATATTTGTGTGCGCATAAGAGTGCCAATTGCGTCTGTTTGCATGTGTGTGTGTTCTGAAATATGAATATACCTAAATATTATATATATATGCGTATATATATATATATATATATATATATATATATATGTTTCTGTGAATATAAGTATGAAGTATGTATGCGTATGAATAGATATATATGTTGTACATATTTCAGAGAACGCACATATGTATGGATGTAATATTTATATGTATGTGTCTGCGTGTGTGTGTGTGTACTTTAGAGTTTTGTAAACTTATGTTATAAAATAGCTTCTTCAACGAAAGAAAATTTTATATAAAATAAGATGGTTATTTCCTGGTGGAGTGACTTCGAGAATCATTCGGGATGGAACCTTATATATATATATATATATATATATATATATATATGTATATGTGGGGGGGCGATTAAGATAAGTAAAAGTTCGTCACTTATCTGATTGATGTTACCTTCAATATCGTGACTTCAGAGTTTCGCAGGCGGACATGTTTGTCCACTCGTCAGTGGGTATCGGCAATTTACTGCTTGTATATTTCATTTTTTTTTTTTGTGTTCGTATGTACATTTGTGCATTTTTATATGTATATGCGGGATATGACAATCCTTAAAGCAGATGAATATATAAGCAAAAACTGAGATGTAATTAGTAGATCGTAATTTAAAAACAATGCAGATGTAGTAAGAAAATGCAGTGTTCACAAGTCTAATACGAATCACGTTCTGCCTCACGAATTTGGATTTGGTTGAAATAATATCCATTCATCTGACGAAGTTCTTTGATCAGTAAAACATGTCAAAATAAGATTTTCCAAAATTAAATTGTCTTATATATTTACCATATTGTTAGATTCTTATCCAAATTTAAATTATTTGTATAAATATACGTTCTCTCTTTGTCACCTCCACCTTCTCTCTCTCTCTCTCTCTATATATATATATATATATATATATATATATATATATATATATATATATATATAGAGAGAGAGAGAGAGAGAGAGAGATAAAAGTGAACATTGAAGTCAACACTCAGAGGCGACAGGCTGTTTCATACTGAACTCAATCCTCAGGCCGCGAGTGTTGACTTCAATGTTCACTTTTATATTTATATTTACATACGCTCTATCTCTGATATTGAGCACTTTATCCCATAAATATTGCACGCCTTAAAACTATATTTCTCCATATATATATATATATATATATATATATATATATATATGCACATATCTAGCAAAACCAAAACGTTATTTTGTAGATATCTATGAGTAGACTTCCTAATTTTTTTTTTAATCGTGTGAACCGGCTTGTGCAGAAATTTTTATAAAGAAAATGTACTCTACGGTAGGATTCGAAATTTAGATTCAACTTTCAAGCAGAAACCTCCGTCTGATCCATTGTACTTTAGATGGCTCAGCCACAAAGTAGCATCGCCCCTCATCGTATAATTATTCTTTTGAAGAATGCAGATCCTTTGTTTCAGATGTTCTCGGAAAGCCCACAGATACTCATTTTTTGTATTCGAAACATAAACAAAATAATATTTTATTATTTCTCCCCATGCAAGGTGATAATGCCACTAAGGTGGATGGGGAGTTACTGAGAATGAACGTGAATTGGAAGACGTTAGTATGGAAAAAGAGCAATAAAAGAACATGGTTAAAGCATACAGAAGATGGCAATTGGCATTGCATGTAAACTTTTGAAGATTGTAGGTGGTAGGGAAGCAAACATCCGAAAGGGTCCCCCACAGGCGAGAAGTGCGAGAAGAGAAACTACGAGAATAGAACAGATGGTTGCATCTCGTTAGTTTAATAATAAAACATGCTAATCTAATAGTATACTTAAATTCATGTAATTCAGGTACCAAGGAGGAAAGCTCATCAGAACAGTTGCCATGGAAATATTTGTAGAAAAGACAGAGGGAAGCCACGTCACATCAGTGAGACTAAAGCCGAGATGCCTGGCCAGGATTGCTTCCATTACAGACCTTATTTAAATTTTGTCAGGAATCTCGAGATATATAGCAGGAACACCAGAGCAGATATGGCAGCTGTAAGCAATGAACGGATGAATGGTAGATTTATATATGGGTAACAAGAAAAAACACTGAACCAACTTTCATGGCCTCGTAATTAACTCAATATAATCATCCTTCTTTATGACAGTCGAAAACCAGTGTCCAAGATGGTGCAAAGAATTGATCTCCTGGAGGTTAGCATTAGCCATGCTGATGTCAGGCAGAAAAGATACTCTATTTTGATTAAATGAAAGCATTTTTATTTTGAAGGCCTTAAAATTTGAAAGTCATTCTTTTCCCAACTTAACTACGGATTAGAATCCCTTTTCGGGAGCAGTTGTCCGTTTTATTTTGCCGAAACTGTCGGATATGCAACTAAGACTGGAATAAGTAGTTGTGTCAACAGCATCAATACATAATTGGGAACTGATGATACCGGAAAAGTCGATGGTGAAGATAAAAAACAAAAACAAAACAACAACAACGTTGGTCTAAGTATAGAGCCCTTGGACGATCCCCACATTAATGTGAATTGAACTAGAATCATTTGTTATGAAGGTTACTAGGTTAAACTTTTTCTTACAAAGAGGGACGCAAATTTGGACCGTGTAGCAGAGCACTTTTTTTTTATTAAATCTCTTAAATGCGCAGGTCGATTCAAATAATTCAGGCTGTTTCAAAACAAAAAGACGTCACCTTAAACATGGGTATCTACAACATAACGTCTGAATTTGTAGAAAATAAAGTCGGACGAAAAAATTATTGGTTCTTTAGAAATTACTTACACACACACACACACACACACACACACACATATATATATATATATATATATATATATATATATATATATTATATAGATATAATTAGAAGTAGATTTTTATAGATATAATTTATTTAAGTAAATACTTAGTTGTTTTTTTTTTTTAAATTAAACTGTATTAATTACATTTATGAGCCTGAATATTCGATAATCGAACCTGTAACCCTTCTGGGAAGCGTCATATAGACTGACGTGATGTTAGCCTTCAGCCACAGACGGTTCTCTGTTCTCCTTAGCCAGGTATTAAACTCACAACTCTTTGGCCAAGTCGATAAAAGGGCTGCTTGAATCCAGTGATTTGACCCCAAATGTTTTGAGTTCAATATCTGGCTTCAGCTGAGGTGAACAAAATCTTGGAGAGTTGATTTAAAGGGAGATAACTAGTACTGAGACATCCGGAAGAGGCACGGCACGTGGAACTAGAAAAATCTATCCCGGTGGATAATTCAAATTTCAAAAATAATAGTTCAATTCAAAATTCCCATTACCTGAAGAAGGCCGGAGTGAAGAACCGCCGAAACGTCGTGAATATGGCAACAAAGATGAGAACAACAGTCTGAACAATGTAAATAGTGTGAATAATTGCAATACCTCATCTCAGATATTTTTCGTACTTGGTATCTATATCTATAATTCTCAAAATGTCTGGGTGTATGTATGTTCTCGGATGCTGATTCTAAATTGTTGGTGACAATGGCTCTCCACGACTTCCTATCCATTATAACACTCAGCAACGTTTTACTATTTACTATCTGTTCTTGGATATATATCTTTCATGAAAACTTTAATAAAAATAGTTTAAATTATTAAAATAATATTATTTATTATTATACAGTTCCATTTTCAGGGCCACCCTGCATTCAAATTGTTAACCCCCGCATTTGGGAATGTGCCTCCGTTTCACCCAAATGTTACTAATATTGGTTTTCGAGTGGGATGACTTTAAACTTAAACTGCTCCAACTTAGCATTATAAATTCCCAGTAATAAAAGACCCGGTCGAAGACGAGTTATTTTGCTAGTAATAGTAATATTAGAGAGAATTTTAACAGGTTTAAAAGAAGACTGATTTATGATAAACGTGTAATTATATTAAATCATAAGAATATTAAAAATGCAGCCCTATATGCATCATACAATGGTGATATCTTTTATCAGTTGCTGTATCCTCTACACCGTCATATTTTTATCTATGCCCTACGCAGTCCTGATACCCGATATGGTATCGTGCATTGATAAATATATCTGTGTCAAATTATTGAAAGTAACAGAGCTGTAAACAGTTATGAAGAATGGTCAGCTTTGTTCTAAAGAGTCTAAAGTCAGTGAGGCCAGTTGGCTATTTATAATTTTTCAGCAATGGCCAGATTACCGAAAGGGATATGCAGACGTTAAATCTGCATCATTTATCAAAAGAAGCGGTTATTTCTCCGCCGAAACAGGAAGATGGTCTCTGGAACATCAAGTAAAAAAAAAAAAAAAAAAATGGTGGATTTGTTTAATTTATTCTGTCGACCAAGCCTCACTACCCAACGTGTGTAATTCCTGGTTTCGCGAATGTGAAGCTCGTTCGTAAACGGAGACGAAAGAAAATAGTCCAACAACATATTTTATTTTGATTCTGTGCGTCTCATCTCTGACCCTCCATTAAAAAGAAATCAATTACGAATGTGTTTTTGAAAAGCGAAAAGATCACAAGTTAAGCAGTAGCAGCAACAGAAAGAACAACCATCGAAAATGATAGCAACGGCGGGAAAGACACATAAAATCAATGCGGGAGAACTGTGTCTGGCCAAGTAGAATAAATGTTGGATACTTACATATCCAGCTTTTTGTTGAAGAAAGAGAAATAATAGACGAAAGAAAAAACGAAAAGATGAGGTGACGGTGAAGCATGGCTACGTCGAAAGGATAATATAGGAAAGAGAATCTGCTTTTGTAATATTTAGGATGGGCGGAATATAGAAAGTTAGAAAAGAAGTGAAGATCAAAAGAACATAGAAGGAAGGAAGGAAGGAAGAAAGAAAGACAGAAAGGAAGTCAGGAGTAAAGAAAAGAGAATTAGAGAAAGAATAAATAGGAAGTAAAGAAAGCGTGAAAAAAAGAAAGCTCATGCGATAGTGGGATAGAATGGTAGTTTGGAGAGAGGAAGAAAAAGAAAGAAAGAAATACAGAAAGAAGGACGCAATGGATTGAAGGAAAGAAAAAGAAATGGAGAGCAACGGTAACTTGAAAGGGAGAAGAATATAAATCAGAAAGAAAGAAAGAAAGAAAGAAAGAAAGAAAGAAAGAAAGAACAACTGCATCTTGGAGGAAGGAAGAAGAATAAAAGTTAACTAGAAAAAGAAAGAAAGAAAGAAAGAAAGAAGGAAAGAAAGAAAGAAGGAAAGAAGGAAAGAAAGAAAGAAGGAAAGAAAGAAAGAAGGAAAGAAAAAGAAATGGGTATTAGGATTAAATAAACAAAGGAGAAAGAAGGTAAAAAAAAAAAATAGGAACAATGGGATGATAAGGAAGGAAGGAAGGAAGGAAGGAAGGAAGGAAGGAAAAAATCCTGTAAAATGGAGGAAAACTGGGCAAAGAAAAAGAGACGTGAAACAATCAAAAATATAAAAAAAAAAAAAGATTATGAAAATCAATGAAATGAGAAAGAATGTAAAATTAGACAAAGAAAGGTGAAAAGAAGAAAAAGAAAAAAAAAGAAGGATGAAAGAATGGAACATGAAAAGAAAAAAAAATGAGAAAATAACGAAATATAAGATTATCAGAATGGAAATCGAAGGAGACATAAAAATTAAAGTAAAGAAAGAAAGAAAGAAAGAAAGAAAGAAAGAAAGAAAGAAAGAAGGGGCAAAGGGTTGGAGATGAATTTAAAAGAAGAAATTAAAGTGAAAAGAGAGAGAAAGCAGGTGGATAAAAATCAGATAAATAAAACGACAAAGAGATAGATAGATAGATAGATAGATAGATAGATAGATAGATAGATAGATAGATAGAGAGAGAGAGAGAAGAGAGAGAAAGGGAAATAAAAAGCAGGAAGAAAATGAATGTAAGATGTCTGAGAAATAAGAGTAGAAAAATGTCAATTAGATAAAAAGAAATAAAGAAAAAAGAAAGAATGACGTTGAAAATGGCACAAAAACACGGGTTTTATTCCTGACTCTTATTAGACATTATTATTTCTTTCTTTTTATGATTTCTTTCTTTTCCTATGTTTTTTTTTCTTTTCGCACTGACCCCCAACCTCCAGCCATTCGTCTGTCTCTTCCTCTATTCATTTCTCTTTCCTCCTCTTGCCTGCTCAAAGCCATTCGATTCTCTTCAGGCGTTAATCCCGGATCATCTTAATTGTCAGATAAAGAGCCCGTCCTGATCTGTCATATCATCTTTTGGTTCAACTAATACCTTCTATCGCCGCCGACATCATCATCATCAACAACAACAACAACATCAGCAACAACAACAACAATATAATCAACAACAATCATCAACATTAGCAGCAACAACAATAAGCATAACAACTCCATCTTCTCAGTTTCGAAAAAATAAAATTAGAGGATTGGTTTGGAAGTCACGAGGTCATTTACTCAAACCTCAATTGTGATGAAGATGGAATAATGTCGATAATTCATGGGGAAAAAAGAAACACTTTGAATTCAAGCGATGAAGAAAGGAAGTTTATTCTTTGACTGAGAAAAGTATACGCGATATAAGTGTGATTTAAATCAACTCATAAACATATTATTCACAGTCTTTCAAATAGTTTCGACAGTTTCACTATTTTTAGGCATTAAAAATTGAAGATTAATACATTAAAAAGATGGTCCGTGTTTAAAACTATTTTTCTCTGTTCGTTATATGAAGATTATTGTACATTATTTACATTATTCGGACTATTGTCCTCATATTTATTACAACGTTTCGGCCGTTGTACGCTCCGGCCTTCTTCCGGTGGTTGGAATGTCGAACTGAACCCTTTATTTCGCTCACTGGGGTAGACTGTTCTAACAGGAGATAACTGATAACGGACATCCATTAAAAACATGGCACGTGGAACTAGAACTGTTTACCCCAGTGAGCGTAATAAAGGGTTCAGTTCGACATTCCAACCACCTGAAGAAGGCCGGAGCGTACGACGGCCGAAACGTTGTAATAAATATGGCGACAAAGATGAGGACAATAGTCCGAATAATGTAAATAATGTACATAATACCTCATCTCAGAAATATAGACAGATACTGAAGATTATTGTGTTTTGTTAATTTTACGTTGACTTGGAAGCGTTAGGCTAACGTTTTAATGCTTTCTTAGGTCCTATCCGGAGATGATTTCCAACTGTCTCGGTCGTTGACTGTATCAATGAACAAAAACAATAAGATGTTGTGGCAGTCAAGCTCTGTGGGCGCTGATGCAAGGTAGCGCTTACATTTACTCTATCGTTCCAAAACAAGCATCGATTAATGTGAATTGTCCAAAATGCTGAATGTTTCAGTGAATATTAATGGTCTCTTAATGTTAACTCATTTGTTTTAGTTTTTTAATAAGAACACCCAATTCAAGGCTCGAGAAGCACCCAAGGTAAAGTGTAACCAAATGAGGTGTGCGATATGAATATGAGGAAGTTATGAGCATAAGGAGCGATAGATATCGACTGACATTTGTTTCGAAGAGATTGAGATTGTAGTATTCAGGGAAGCATTTATGCGGGAGCCTTTTCCACAATGTGTCCGTTCTTTGGAGAAGGCAGTCTGAGAGAAACGTTCTACTTACATTTCGAATGCAGAGGAAATGAGAGGCATTGGTCTCCGTGTCCCAGCTGTAAAGGTCTGAACCGATGGAATACACGAATGCAACTCATCTGAACTTTTCCAATGAAAAAAGCGTTCGATTAGGGACAGGCTTGCAACATTGCGTCCGTAGGAAAGAGGCTGCCGACCGAAAAATAAATCAGCCCTCACCGGAACGGGTAAATGATTATACTGCATTTTTGGCCTAATCTGATTCTTGCAAATATAAAGCAATGCAAAAGGTGCCCGCTACTCTCTGCAGAATGGGATGATTATTTTCCCAGTATCTTACACAGTTTAAAGCAGTTTTGTCGATGTGTGAACTAGTCAACGTCATCGTCAGAGGAAGTTACAAAACGAGAAAAAATGGCGGCTAGAATGATACGCCAATATGTTTATAATTCTATAATTGTAACTCTGCGTCGATGAGTTCATTACACTAAATAGGTCATTAACCCATTGCGTCTTAGTGGCTTTATTGCCTTGCTTGGGGGTGAAATGATTTTTTAAAAACATTGCTCGGTTATTTAATGCTGAATATAATTCCTATATAACAAAAATCACAATGACTTAAATGATAGATAAACATACCCTACGGCTTGCACTAGAGTAAAAAAAGGTGGATATAGGTTGATTTTTTTAGTGTGTGCAAAAAATGTAGGCATGTCACGTCAGAAAGATAGACATAGGTTCAGATTCCAAAAAAGGAATACCGGGTGTAATAGCAAAGTTGATAAAATTGTGTAGCAGCATAACTTTCCATCCTACAAAATGTTTAATATTTAAAAGTCACTAAACTAATTGAGTTTCTTTTTTCCATGTTTTCTGAAAAGCGGTTTAACCATCTTGGTACCATTTGTCATAAGAATTACTGAAAAACCCTTTGAGTTATTCAGTTAGAAAGAGAACAGTTTAAAATTGTTTTGTGTTAGCTCCACTGTCTTCCCAACTGAACAATGTTGAGAGAAAAAGACCATTCAGGCCTTCAATAATAGTACCAACATTCATACTGTGGCTTCCATCTTCAAAATCCATCCAAGAACTATTAAGAGAACGGTTTTATTAAAATGGAACAGTAAAAAGGAAAACTGGATCAGGAGATCACAGCAGACACTGGGATCATCATTTCAACTTAGAGCTAAAGAGACCAATTAGAAAAGATCCAACTCAATCCATAAGACATTTGGTACATGAGAGGAGTTTCAGCTACGACAGTCCAAAGAGCAGTGAAAAGAGACTTGAAAATGAAATCGTACGTGTGATGAAACTTGTCCTTTTCGTTTATGATCGATTTCATCACGATTCTTCTGTTAAGCTTGGAAAATAATTATAGATTCTTATTGCTCAAAGCAGAGTCCATCACTATTTACATTACTCGGACTATTGTCCTCATCTTTGTCGACATGTTTATCACAATGTTTGAGGACACATGGCACAGTGGATAAAGGCGTTAGTTAGATCCAGTGACAATCCCCAAAGAGTGTGAGTTCAATACCTGGTTAAGGCAGTGGAGAACTTTCAGAGAGGAATTAACAGGAGATAACTGACATTTCTTAGACATGGCACGTGGAACTAGAACAGTCTCCCCCAGTGAACGAAATAAAGGGTTCAGTTCGGCATTCCAACCACCTGAAGAAGGCCGGAGCGAACAACGGTCGAAACCTTGTGAAAATTATCCCGACAAAGATGAGGACAATTGTCCGAATCATATCAATAGTGTATATAATACCTCATCTCAAAAATATAGACAGACATAGTCCATCAGTGTTAATTCCAGTAAGATATCTTTAATCATTTCTAAAATGCAACAGTTCAGAGCTTAATCTAACAATTTGGAGAATTTTCCTGTTACACCCGGTATATAAGCCCAGTTTGCACATAAGTAAAAAGGTTAGACATAGATCCAATTTACATGATAGTCAAAAAGGTAGATATTTGTCCGCTTTACACAAGAGCCCAAAAATGTAGCTATTTTTCATGTTTATAGCCGAGTCTTTACTTGGAAGGTCGCACTTTTGGTGGATGTCTTACTACTTTGCCGATAATGCCGTGGGGTTTTACTAAGCCCGCCAACATGACAAGTATTTGTAATAAATGATCAGTTCAAGATCACCTGGGAATGGGAAACGGAGGTGACCTTTGACGAAAGGTCTTTTTTGCTACAAGAAAACAAACTTGCTTTTTCCAAGATTCTTACTCGACGCTATGATCAGTGCGTCATACTTCTTATTTGTTAAAAGAGTTAGAATTTCGGCCTTTGCCCACCCAAAACTAAAAGTTGAAAATATCAAGAACAGGTGTGTTTTGTTTCTTACTGTGGCGAATCTTGATTTTCTAAGCTTAACTTTTTATGGCACAGGGCGGAATGAAATTGAAATAGAGCAAGGTAGATTGCGGTGTGCTAATTTTCTGACTTTTTAAACCTGACTTCTGGCACTGGCAGGAAATATATTTATATTTTAAATATTTTAAACATGGGGAAGTGCACGCCACAAATAAATATAAGAGGTGTGCTGAAAAATCCTCATTTCAATGAATAAAGAATTCCACTACCGACCAAATTCGTATGGTTGATCATTTGGCCAGATGTTTTCAATTGGAGGGTATTATAACGCGCATCGTAGCGCTTATAATATTAGTAATGCTACGGCAAATGTATTACTTAGTCTGAAGACTGACTCCAAACGGCTTCTCGTATTTACCCAAAACCTCCCCATAAGGCGGGATGTGACATAAAACCTGTTTTTATGTGTGTCGCTTCCGAACCCGTAGGCTCGAGCAAAAAATACCCCTTAGGCCCCGCATACTCGACGTCGGGCTTGTTTACCTCCCCAGACGAGACTCTACCCGTAGGCATAGCCTCGTCTGGATTCCTCTCTGTCGGAAAGCAGAGAGTTCAAGCCTGTCGCGAGCCTGGCAGTGAACTGCCGGATTCCAAACAACTTCTTTTTCATACTTCTGACCTGGAGATCTTTATTTGTAGATATGGACTAGTCGCCGGGAATATGCTATTTATTCCATAACAACCCCACTTTTGAGATTAATACTTTATATATATATATATATATATATATATTTTTATTTTTTATTAGTATCTCCTCCTCCGCTTTCTGTAGACTTCGCCAACGTACTTGACTTTATAGAGTTTCCATCTCGGACCGAAAGCTTTCTTCTTCTGGAACCTGTTCGTGTAGGTTCCACGACTTGTTGCGGTGAAGGCACATCGAAAGCATCATAGAATTTCATCGATGAAGCATTTTTTCAGCTTTTTATGTTCAAATCTTTTCATTTTTACCATGTAAATCAACTTCCCGATTCTTGCTGATATCATGTCATCTTCCCAGGTTTCCTTTCCATCTTTACATGCTTTAAAGAACATCGAATCACTGACCTTGAAACGTTTGGTGTCGTTTTTGTTATTCTTTAGTGCTTTTCGACTTGTTAATAACTTGTCGAACACCGATTTTATTTTTCTAGCCAAAATGAATTCCATCGGCGACATGGCTGTTAGTGTATTAGGGTTAGGCGTTGCACGGTAAACTCTCAGAAAATGTTGAAGTGCTTCCTCATTTACTTTCTCAAGACTTGCTTTCTTCAATGCTCTTTTGAACGTTCCCATAAACAGTTCCGTATGTCAGTTCGACCTTGGGGGATACGGCGGGGTCGTAATATGTTCAATGGAGAACATCTTACCTGTCTTCGAATTCTTTACCCGTGAATTGTATCCCGTTATCAAAGACCATGGTATCTGGTATGCTATATCTTGCAAAAGGTTTATGCAAGAAATTCAATGTTAGTGAAGATGTTGGATTTTTGCACTTATAAATTTCCGGCCATTGAGTGAAACTATAAGCTACCACAAGATAATGTGATCCATCCATAGGACTTGCAAAATATATATGCTGTCTTGTCCACGGCGTGTCTGTCTTTAGCTAAGGTTCTATCTTTGTGATAGATAGTTTTGCTGCTAGAGCACAACCTCCGCAAGCTTTCACTATTTTTTTTCATATCTTGGTTCATTCTGGTTTAATATACGAAACTTCTCATCCGAGATTTCCTTCTTTAAATACCAGGATGTTCGCTATGAACATTCTTCAATATTCCCTTCTGCAACACACTAGGTATTAGAATCCTTTGCCCGAACATTACTACACCGTTGCATAGCGAGTAAACGTTTAAGTTTGGATTTCGTTCTTTGTTACTCTCTTTTAATATCTTTTTTATTTTTGCAATAAAGACGTCATTTTCCGCCTATTTCTTTTATTTCTTCCATAGTAACTGATAACTCTCGTATTACGTCGCACAAAATGTTTTTTTTTATTTCCATTTCGCTTTTTAATACTGAAACGACCGTGTCCTCAAATGGTTCCGTATTTTTAGGTATTTTCTTGATAATCCATCTGCATGTGCTAATTTTTTAGACGGTTGGTACTTCATCATAAAATCATAGTTTAATAAGATGCTACCGCAGCGTTGTTATCTATTAGCTGTATACGTATCTGTTCCTTTCTTTGAACAATCGTCAATAGAAGCCTGTGGTCTGTTTGCAACCTAAAATTTCTTCCATGAAAAAATTTATGAAATTTCTTCACATCAAATATAATTGCTAGAGCCTCTTTCTATCTGGCTGTAATTTTTACCGCCATCGTATCTGTGTAAAATCATCGCTCGTATAATGTACTCATTAGAATCTGACGTTACTCCAATTTCTGCTTTTGGATCGTGGTGTGTTAATGATAAATCTGCCGTAAGTCTTTTTTATTTCGTCAAACGCCTTTCGACAGTTATCATTCCAGTTTCATTTTACGCCTCCTTTAAGTAGATCGTTCAGTGGAGCTTTCAAATTATGCATATTATGTACATATATTTGATAGTAATTAGCCAGTCCTAGAAAAGCTTGTAACGTAGTCACGTTTGTTGGTGGAAACATATTTTTTTAATTGTACTTAACTTCGACGGAACTTGTTGACGACCATTTTTATCAATAATTTGATTTTTTAATTTTAATTTCATTTTTGGCGAAAACAATTCGCATTTTTCTTCACCAAGCTTGAATCCACACTCTCTTAGTTTTTCCAAAGCTGTTTTCACATGACCAACATTTTTTATACACTTTTGATGAAAATTTCGTCGAGATACGCCATTGTGAAAAGGCAAGAATGGTATCAATAGATTGTCGAAAAATAGCTGGCGCCACCTTTATACCAAAAAAAAAAAAAAAAAAAGTAAAAAAAAAGTGGGTCAAACTTATATAATCCTCTGTGCGTATTTGTGGCCGTTAATTCTGAACATTCATTTTCAATATGAATTTGTAAATACGCTTCAGAGAGATCCAGCTTTGAAAAGATTCTTCCGCCATTTTACTTCGAAAAAAAAATTCCTCTGGAATTGGTAATGGGTAGTTATGTGTTTTTAAACAGCTGTTTAATCCTGTCGTGAAATCCGCGCAAACATGAATTTTATCATTATTTTTTCTTTACTTACACCGCGGGAGCAGCCCATTTTGAATGGTTAATTTTTTTTTCTATTTCACCAATTCTTTTGAAACTGTCCAACTTTTCGTTAACTTGTTCCAATGCTGCGAATGGTACGCTCCGTTTCTGCTAAAATAGTGGCGTCGAACATCGAACGTCGAATGTTCTGTAACTGTTAAATCCTCAAGTCGTTTTCATGTTTGTATACAGGGTGCGAAGGATAAATTGTCATCTAAATTAGGCAAAAATGAAAATAACACTGGCATCTCATTTTAACATATATATTTACCAAAATTACACAAAAATATCTTGAAATACTAAAGGCTAAAATAATCACCATTGGCTTCACCCACTGCCTTCCGCTGACTTCAGCATCTCCTGCAACTCTTCTGGACGGTCTCCTTGTTTAAATTGGTGAATGCTGCCATAATCCTTGCCTTCAGTTCATATTTGGTGTTACAAGGAGTTTTGTTGGTCTCTTGATCCTCACGATTGAAAATCAATGGGGGTTGCAGTCTGCGGAGTTAGGTGGCCAGATGTAAGGGGTGATGTGATGGCAATAATTTTTTGACAGCCATGACTGGGTTTTCCATCTTGTATGGCATGGTGCAGATATGCTAGACATAGTGTCTTTCAGCAGCCACCCTCTTGACTCTTGATTTTTTTTTACAGCTTATCCACCTTTTACAGCTTATTTAAAACCACAAAATATTTTTGGTTTTTAAGAACTTTTTTTTTTAGGTAATAATGGTTTAATGATACATTTTCTTTTAATTAACCCATAGCTAGGGGGAGAAGAGGTGGATTCATACCTTTTCCCAAGGGCAATTGCGCGTAAGTAAACATAACGCAAACGACTAGAATTGAAACTCGGCTTCATGATTTCCAATCCCGAGCCGTTATCTATTACACCACCCGCACATCCAAGTTTACAGCACTTGGTAAAATCTCTGTGCTTCACATTGTTTAACATCGTTGATCGTGCGATAAACAGTGGTTCATCGTGATATGGTCGTGTGTCCAGAGAGAGGAACAGAGAAAGAGAGAGAAAGACAGACACACAGAGAGAAAGAGCCATAGATAGATAGATAGATAGATAGATAGATAGATAGAAATCATTGCCATAAAATGAAAAAAAAAAAAAAAAAAAACAAAGATGGCGAATGAATACAAGGCCAATGAACAGATTCTATTAAAACGCAATGCAAGACAAAATGATTATTATTCCTTTAAGATGTATAAGTAAATGTAAACTGCTTTTATATTGAAAGTGTATTTAACTTAATGAAACCTTTTCTTTCCCATAAACACATATTAATAACATATCGTACATTTCCTATCGTTCCTTCCATCTATTCTTACTCCTCCCGGCGTCTGTTCAGCTACATTATTAATTTGTCGCGTATACATCCATACATACTTATAAATATATCTCTGTGAGTGTGGTATTTAGGTCAATGAGCACTCACCCAAACACACCTACATATGTGCGCGCGTTTATATGCACTATTAATAGGAGCAGAAGTTGTGTTTCCGAAAGCAGTTCAGAATGCGAAGCCCTCATCCTGCACTTAGGCCAAGTTATAGCCTTTCACAGAATTGGCATTGAAGTTGCCACGGGATTTGGATGTCGAGTCTGCCCAGAAACCATGGCTGAGGCCATAGACATTTAAGCACATTTAATGGAGGGTGGATTCATATGGCAGATGCATTTATAAGCGCCTTAAGCAAGGCCATCTGACCAAGTTTCCATGGACGATATACATAGCGAAGCAACGGGCTGCCATGTGAATTTTCTACAGACATCTATAAGGTTACTCAATTTCTTAATAAAGAAAACTGTAATATTTAAAAAGTTGGCGAGACAATGGCTATCAGCCTCGATTATATTATATTCCCAAATAACTAATAATTCAAAAGAAAATATTTTCGCCTTATGAAAAATTAAACAGTCTAAAGAAACATAAACAAACTCAGTCAGTTTATGATAATCAAAAATCGAAACAGGTAAATGTTTAAAAAATCTGATCATTCGAAACCTTATTCTCATAATAACTATAGATAAGACAGATCTGAAATAACTTATTTCTTCTCGCGAAAAACAACCCTATGGAACAGACTCCCAAGAGGATGCTTCCCCGGTCAGAACAATCTTAACTTGTTCATATCTAGAGTTAACCGTTATCTTCCCTTCCTATCCACATAAATTACCCCTTAACGTAACACTCTACCCTGAGTAGCCCTCAGGCCTTGTACAGGGTGGACTTTACTGTAAAAAAAAAAAAAGGAAAAATAGATAAATTTTCCCAAGTTTATGCATTTGAAGACGATATCATCATCAACAGTTTCATCACCGGATGTGGTCGTAGGGTCGCTGTTCAACCGAAGATCTGGACGGCTGCCTTCACATAACTGGGTTGAAAACCGGGGGAGGTCTTCATTCATTTGTAGCTCGTCCTGGCGGAGCACATCCGTCACCTGATCAAACTTTAACCGATGTCCTCTAAATTGAAGTCACGGTCTTAGTCACAGACATGTGGCCGTTGATTCTATCAGGGGAATCCACCGATGACTTCAGACTATAAAGCCGTCCAACTAGTGATGCCTGATCATCACTGTATTGGCTGCATACGTAGTTGTGAATCCCATTCTACCCTATTGTATTGGGTTGCCTCTGATTCTGTAAGGTGATTAATCTGCCCACTAACGCGTCTGCTGCGTTTTTAGATACTCTCCTCACAAGAAAAGCCTGACAGGTGAGCTGGCTTAGTCACCGACAACCCAATCATGCAGCAAGTGTTATTATTTTACATGCTACCAGCAGTTCTCATAGAATGGCCCGGGGTAAATAATATCAGTATTTGCCACTAAGCTTTCCCGATTACAGTTTATCGTTATTTAAAAAATCAACAGCTCGTTTGTTGTTGGAGGCACGGTGGAGAAAATCGGAGAGCCAAGTTCGAATTCCAATCGAATCCATTACATTCACTTACGTGTTAATACCCTTGGGAAAGGTATGAATCCTCTTCTTTTCTCCAAGCAATGGGTAAATAGCAGGACATAGCGGGTTCTGTAGCCTTGGATGGAAACTGGTCTATCGCAGAAAGAAATGGCAACCTACTGCGGGAAAAAATCTGCCTCGTCAGTCATGTATCGAAAGATACATGATCGCCTCAGCGTGTATCACGCATGGCACATAACTGACTGACTAACGTTTGTTGTTGACAGTTTAGTAGATGCGAAATTTCACATTGACATGTCCGGTACTCTTACCATTTAGATATGTCACTTTGACGTGATGTGATGGTTAGCAAGCTTGTCTCGCTATATCACTTACGACTGAGTAGTGAGTTCGACCATCACTGGATGCTCCACACTTTCGGCCTTGTGCCACATGTAAGATACGCTTAGAAAATCAATTTAATCCACCTCCCCAGACAGTACCTCATTTGGAAAGTTTTTGTGTTTATTGCCCGGTGCCTGAGGCACCCCCAAAAAGCAAAGTGCCGAGGGGCGTTGGGCAATTTTTGCTTTCTATTGCCGATAAACCCACTTTAAAGTTTGATCTTGTGTCACATACGATAGCGATGTGGGCGCGCTGAAAAATACCATCACCATTTAGATATACGACGTTTGTTGAAAGCATATGAATTTCAAATTATTTATTGTAACTGAGTAAAACCCATGACGAAAAACAAAGACACATTACTGTAAGAGAAAAAAATGATTTAGAAAAAAAAAAAATTATTTCCACTATTGACATTGTTCGGACTGTTGTCCTCATCTTTGTTGCCATATTCACGACGTTTCGGACATTATACGTTCCGACCTTCTTCAGGTGATTGAAATTTTAGTTGGAAATTCCAATCACCTGAATAAGACCGGAGCATACAACGGCCGAAACGTCGTGAATATGGCAACAAAGATGAAGTTAACAGTCCGAACAATATAGTGTAAATAATTACAATACCTTATAACAGAAATAGACGGAAAAAAAGAAGTTAATTAAAATTTATTATCTGTTTTGCTATTCGGACTTGCATGCTTCTTCTTGGTTGTTATACTTACAACGTTTCGTCTGTTATACCTTCGGCCTTCTTCAGGTCTCTGTACACGGTAACTTTCATAGAATTTCAAACCAAAATCTTTGTAAAGTTCGTGAGAGGAGATTGTTCTCATTCCATTTTTCTATTTGAGGAGTATCAGGTTTCATTCACATTCTTATTTCTTGTGCCTTTCTTCAACTGAACCAAGGCTTCACGCCGAAACAATGGTTCTCGTACGGTCACCGAAGTTAAGCAACGCCAATCCTGGTCAGTAACTAGATGGTGAGCGCTCGGAAATACCAGTTTCTTCAGTGTGCGGGTGATGTAATTGATAACGGCTCAGAATTTTAAATTTCAGTCGGGCTCGTTACATTCGCTTACACTCTAATACCCTTGGAAAAAAGTATGAATTCACCTCTTCTCCCTGCTATGGGTTAATTAGTAAAACTTGTATAAAATAATCATTATTATCTCCAAAGTAATTCTTACAATCTAAAAATACTTACTGGCTTTAAATAACCCGCAAATGGTCGATAAGACGGAAAAACAATCAAATCCATCTACTGAGAAGATTTGTCTATACGACACTACCAGACCCAGGGATTGAGTTCAAACCAGTACATTGAATAAAATGTTCTGTTTAAAATTCTAAGAGGATTAACGAGTAAGACTACAATCACCGTAAGAAGGCCGGGGAGTAAAACGGCCGAAAAACCAAGACGAGCATGCAGATTCGAATTCTTTCTTTTTATGTGCTGTGTCCTGTCATGACGTAGGCGAACATAGCTCCTCACCCACTCTATCCCTTGTGGCTCTCAACAGGTTTTGTGTTTCTGTCAAGTACCCAAGACCACGCCCTGCCATCCACCTGCCCCAGCCCGCCACGTATATCATGCGCTGCTTTCCCCTGTCTCATTTTCCTTCTATTCGCCCCGTGGGTATCAGATTCTCCAGGCCCTCCTTTCTCATCACGTGTCCCAGAAATTTCATCTGCCTCTTCCTTATGTTAAGCATAAGCTTCCTCCTTGTTTGCATCGCCTCCAAGACCCCATCGTTGCTCACATGCTCAGTCCATGATATCCTCATCATCCTTCTGTAGAACCACATCTCTGCCGCATCGAGTCTATTCTTCATCCTTGAGGATACTGTCCAATATTCGCTGTTGTGTTATTCTTTCTGTGCTGGAAGGTGGGATCTCGAATAAAAGTTACTGGCAGTGTTGGTTATACCAGTTAAATCCGTTTATATTTACTTTGCATGGTTACTCGTAGTAAATGTATGAATTCACTTAGTCAGATATCGTAAAAATATCTTGTCACTAGCATGTCAAGATAGTCATCATATAACAAAAAGGTTATGTGTAAACATGGGTAAATTGTTAATCTCTAGTCGCACAAACTGATCGGTCAGTAACAAAAAAAATTACTATTCTGTTTCGGATTGGACATAATTTAATATCTGACATTATTCGTTTGGGGAAAAAAGAACATTGCGACTCGAATGACGTGAATTTATTGTGATTTTTTTTTTAATGGCTGGCTATTTTTCTTTTTTTTTTTTGTTTTGAAAAAAATGTCACACGGAAAATTTATCGTCTTGCAAAGGTTCCTGGTATAGGAAGGTGTTGGGGATCGACATTGTAATTGTTAATTCAGCATGCGAAGAAACCTTGTTACTATGGGGCAATGATCTTACATTTGTTCTCTTTTCATTAATTTGCATTTTTTTTTGTTCTTCGCTTTTTTTTTTCTTTCTGACTTTTCAATTCGGTATTTTCTTGCTACCCGTCGGCAAGCGTTATCGATTTCCAATATACCTACAGAGTTCAATGGAACAGGACAAAAACTAAAGTAACAGACTATAAACAAAGGCATTATTGAATTGAATTTCACGATATCTAGAGTTATTTCGGTCAGGCTGACCACTTCAGGGACGGCTTGCTATAATAAGGAAGGGGTTTACTCTCTGTCCCAAAACATGTTGCGCAATTTATAAGCTGTAACAAAGTCTAGAACAATTCTGGTAGGATCTTTAAGATCGCTACCATCTACTTTCAGTTTCACTTTCTTTTTTGCTCTGTTTCACTTTCGCTTTTAGGATTGGACATCATTCTTCATGTTTGAATAATCTGCACGCATCGCTGCTGCGAAAGTAATCAAACAGCGACTCTGGCAAAGGTGATAAAAAGAGACATATAATTTCGATAGTCGGATTTTATGCATTTACTTTTTGTCTTATTTACTTTCGTTAGTTTTCCTATATAAATGGAGGATTCGGGGAAGAGCGTAAGCACGACATTTTCGAGCCGGTCTTTCTTGATGAGATTGCTAAGCACCGCGCCCACGTCAGATTTCATGTTTGTAGACATCGAAGCATTCATCTGTACGCATCAGTGTGCACAGAAGCGCGTACAACTCGATATAGATATTTACTAATATTTAACACAACACAAGCAGACGTTTGTTAAAACACCCGGTTAGTTTTTGAATGACAACACGGGCTTATTAGATATCGGATTAAGATGTAGTACCCTGACCAGTTTTTACGCATCTCCCGGTATTTGTTTGAATGTTCGTGCACGTGCATATACGCACACATATATACACCCAGGACTAAAAAAAAAAAAATAACTATCAGGAAATAATTCTTTAAACTGTCTGCAGAATTAAATGCTCTAAAATTAAGTTGTCATCAGCGTCAACGTTTCTCTGACGAAGGCGAACCTTCAAGTTGTGGGAAATCGGCTGTGATTTAACATAGAGTGATGGGCTCTGTTCGGTTTACTTGCCGAACAAAACGCTACGCATGAATAAATTAACTCTTCGACTTTCAATCCAGATATGTATAGAAAAATGATTAAAGGATTAGATACACACCTGTTCATGGGAATGATAATGGTAATGATAATGAAATTTAAGACAAAAATCTACTGAGCCGACCAAGCATAGAAATGATATGGAAATAAACAGTGCCAGAGAAAATCGATAATAACAACGAAAATTGCAATATGAGCTCTGGTAAGAAATATGCAATGATAACAGCAAAACTTGCAATATGAGCACTGGTAAAAAAAATGGTTTCTGAAGACATTAGGTTTAAAATACCCAGAAATTCACACACAGATATCCTCAAGGACACATGGCACAGTGGATAAAAGCGTTAGTTAGATCCAGAGACACGACCCAAAGAGTGTGAGTTTAATAAGGTTTAAGGTGGAGAACTTGGAGAGAGAAATTAACAGTAGATAACTGATAACTGATAACTGACATCCATTAGACATGGCACGTGGAACTAAAGCAGTCTACCCCAGCAAGCGAAATAAAGGATTCCGTTCGACATTCAAACCACCCGAAGAAGGCCGGAGAGTACAACAGCCGAAAAGTTGTGATAAATATGGCAACAAAGATGAGGACGATAATGTAAATAGTGAAATGTAAGACCTTATCAGAAAAAAATAAAATGTTGGAAAGGGAATTCTAGAAAAACTGAAATAACTGATCGATTTGAAGCAATAAATTAATTAATTAAAAAAAAGGAAAATAAAACAAAATGAATTATTATTATATTTAATTAGCCGTTTCCTTATGTGGAAACATTCTACATACACAGATCGAGCAGCCAGTGTTATTGTTGGGTGAAATTTATAGAATCTCTCCATTAAAACTATTTTTCAGTTCACTGTTAAGGCGCATTTCACTATTTACGTGGGTTTCCTTCCGAACCTTTTGCTTGAAGTACTGTGGAAAGCCAACATTTTGATTGACTCTAATCATTAAATTTTAGCAAAAACTCCGATTTTAGACAATTTTGCGAAAGAAAAAAAATAATTCTCATTATTTATATCGCTCGGATTGTTGTCCTCATCTTTGTTGTGATGCTCTGGCATTGCCAACAATCTATAAATCAATAACTCAACTAATTTACATTAATGTTAACGGAATAAAATTTAAATCCCCCATCGCTTAGTATTACAAAAACAATTTACGATGAATCCCCAAAAACACACCCGGGGCCGTGATAAGAAACACCACATAGTAGGAACTGATATTAAATTAAAACCAAATCCTGGCCATAACTATGCTCCAAACCCAGACCGCTTCCCCCGGGATAAGATACCTTACGACAGCAACAATCGCCAACTCTCATTAACAAGGCGCCGACTAGAGGAAGACTGACTTTGAAAATAAATTTAGATCGATGCTCCGAGACAAGCACTTAGAGGCTGACGATAGCCGTGTGAAGAACGGTTTGAAATAGACTATACCTATGTTGAGGTAATTTTTTTTTTGCTGTACAAAATACATATGCTCTGTTAAAATAAAAACATCGAGATCTCTGTGGATCAGTTTTAATAATCAATATTACTAGTATCCCCCCGGATTATATACCAACGAATCAATTGCCTGTACTATATATATATTTATATATTTTTATTTATATTTAACGTTATATTTTTATATATATACAAGTATTTAAATATGTATTTATGATAAACAGTTTTAAATAACATTTACCGGCCTGAATGTTATTTTTCATAGAAAATATTCGTTCATAGACAGGATTCGAACCTGCATCCTATACGGAACAGTATATACCGTAACAGTTTGAATGGCGAGAATTCATGGAAGATTGTAGTTTATAACAGTAAATTCGACCTTGTCTACCATAAGGTTCATGGTGGCCGAGTGGTCAAGGCACGTCAGCGTATATGACGGTTCCGTATATAGGTTCGAATCCTGTCTATGAACGAATATTTTCTATGAAAATTTCTCGGACATTCTCGGTAAATGTTATTTAATACTGTTTATCATAAACAGAGCATTTTGGTTAAATACTTGTATCTATAAAATAACAACGTTAAACATAAATAAAAAATCTTTAATAAATAAATTGTCGGACCTCGTCCATTTCTTAACATATATGTAACTTTTATATGTATTATTTATATAATATACATGGACGTGGTAATTTACTGGAAAGCGCTCAATATCAGTGAGATATATATATATATATATATATATATATATATATATATATATATATATATATATATATATATATATATATATATATATATATATATATATATATATATAACCGGTTGGCATTGTCTTAAATTGCCTCCCTGTTCCTTTTAGCTTTTACTTATTTGGAAATTTGAATGTCAGAATTCGATACATCGTACGAAATAATGTCATAAATTGTATCTGTCCATAAGAAAATTGCCTTCATGTCATGACCTATATTAAAAAAAATTACGGTGGGTTTAAATATGGCGTAGATCACATTTGATTGGTTAATTACAGCAAAGCCTACAAGCCCTCCCCCACCTTTTTTTTTTTTTATTTAAAAAAAAAAGTATTCTGCTTTAGAAATTAAATTAATCTTTCGCTCGCCAGTGGTTTGACATAGCCTGTAGAGACACATTTGTGCTGTTGATAAATGATTGTAATCGTGTAACGATTTTTAATGTTTTTTTTATTTTAATATCCTAATATATATATATATATATATATATATCCTCATAGATTAGCACCTTTCTTGTAAAGTCTGCAAGAGAGTTGTAAAAAAATAACTCAGCTAGGGTGAGATTGAACAATCGCTCTCATGACTTCATATCTAATGTTCGAACCGTTTGTCTATTTTCTGGTGAAAAAAATAAAAGGTTTGGAATAGAATCAAACCGGGTTCACTCGATAAAGAACTTTTATTTGCGCACAACCTCGACTGATTTCAATACCTTTGGCGATTCAGTTCAGGTTCTCTAGAAGACCGATTCCAAGTTACTAATATATTTCTTTACACCCCTACTACCATTGCTTTAGCTAGTAAATTCCTACTACTGCGTGATCAACATTACAATGACTACAAACAAGGGCGAAGCAATTGTGCAGTGAATATGACCGAATTGTCAATCAGACGACACGGTCTGGCGGTGTAGTGATGTGTTGCCGGTGAACTTGTTAGCTGCTGAGTTCTTTGCCCATTGCAATGTTTCCGCCGGATGCTTGGCCGCTAAAAATAGGCTGTCATTTGCTTTTGAATAAGGCGCAGTCGTGGTTGTATAGTGAGTGCTATCAATGGACTGACGGAAGTGTCTTTGAATGATATACAAAGAAAGATTGGTTGGATCTTAGTTACTATAGAATCTGGAATGATTGTTTTGATTTGTTACTTCGCTTACTGATCGATTAGGAGTAGGCGGAAGTGCTTCTACTAAAGCAAGGAATGCTGGGATTCATTTTATCAAAGTAGGGTGGCGTAAAAAAGGAGGGATAAAGTAGTAATTCAACAAAAAATGTAATTGGCTGCGGAAATACGAAGAAGAAGAAAAGTAAAGAATTAAAGGAAGGAAGGAAGAAAATAGAAGTGAGATAAAATGTCATGTAATGGAACAAAATTGTAAGTAAAGAAATACTGAACAGAAGAAATTGAAGATATGTAAAAGTAATGCCGGAAAGAAGGTAAAGAAAGCAACAATGAAGAGGATGAAAATAAATAAATAAAGAAAGAAACAAAGAAACAAATGTGAATTCGACGTTTTGTTTTTAAAGAAAGAGAGAAAGAAATTATGATAGGAGAGAAGTGGAAGCGTTGAGAAAAGTCGGAAATTGTAGAAAGAAAGAAAGAAAGAAAGATATTTTATGTTTTTAGGGAGGAAAGAAAGGCATGATGCCTGAAGATGATAAAATTAAGAAAGAAAGAAAAAAGGAAAGAAAGATATTTTAAGTTTTCAGACTAAAGAAAAGAAAAAAGACGAGCTGCCTGAAGATGATAAAAGAAAGAAAGAAAGAAGGAAGAAAAGAAAGTTTTTAGAGTGTAAGAGAGGAAAGAAAGGCGATATTCATGAAGATGATAAAATAAACAAATAAAGAAAAAAAAAGGAAGGAAGAAAGAAAGAAAGAAAGAAAGAAAGAAACAGAAAACATATTTTAAGTTTTCCGACAGTAAGAGAAGAAAGATGTGACGCCTGAAGTTGATAAAATAAAGAAATAAAGGGAAAAAAAAGAAAGAATGGAAGAAAGAAAGAAAGAAACAAAAGAAAGAAAGAAGGAATGACATTTTAAGTTTTCAGAGAGTAAGAGAAGAAATAAAGGCGAGACGCCTGAAGATGATAGAAATAAATAAATAAAGTAAGAAAGAAAATCGCCTGAAGGTAATAAAATAAAAAAAAAAAAAAAAGAAATAGAGTAAAAAAGAAAAAAACTTGAAACAAAATAAAAGGAAAAGAAAAGAGAAGAAGTATAAGACTAAGCAGAGAAAGTAAGAAAGGATATCTGAAAGAAACCATGACCACTTGATCATTTTACAAAGCGTGTCGTCTGACTGAAGCGGTAACTCTTTTTCTGCTGTGACGTGCAAACAAAACATGTTAATTACGCACATCATTCACACACACTTCCGTTTGTTGAACTGATGCCAATAAATCTGAGATTCTTGTCACATGATTATTCTCCCTTTGAGAGTCGATTTGGAAATACGTGAATTGAACTGAGATATTCTTGTTTTCATCAGCAACTTGAAAGCGTAATAAAGACGCTAAAGTTTAAAGTAACTTAAAAGGGTTTATAAAGAGGATTAAATTAAAAACCAAAACAGTGTTACAGCGAAGTACACATACACAGTCATATAAAGCAAAAACGGCACTCTCTCTGTATATATATATATATATATATATATATATATATATATATATATATATATTTAAGTTATGAAAAACTTGGTAATCCATATGGGTAGTCCCAAGGAGGATGAAATCCTGAGAGCTCAATGTAAATCAGAGCTAATATTATAAGAAAAAAAAACAGACCATTTAAGGTTCCATTATAATAATTTATTTCACCAGAGCCCTTTTAAAGGACACTGGATCATCAGATAGCAATTCCAAAAGATGATCCAGCGTCCTTTAAAAGGGCTCTGGTGAAATAAATTATTATAATGGAACCTTAAAGTGGTATATATACATATATATATATATATAATATATATATATATATATATATATATATATATATATATATATATGATAAATATATAGTTTTATGATATGCTTTTATTATTTAGGGGTTAAATTGCTCAGTATCAAAGATAGTGCATGTAAAAATATATTGAGATCAACACTCGGCGGGGACAGTCTGCTTCATGCTTAAACGCAATCGTCATGGCCGGACCATTGTGTTTAAGCATGAAACAAACTGTCACTGCTGGTGTTAATCTCAATGTCCACATTGATACGTAAATAAAGTAAATAAATTTATAAATAAAAATACTTTCTGGTTTCAGTGTGCAGATTTAGATACAGAACAGACACCAACGTATATATATATATATATATATATATATATATATATATATATATATATATATATATATATATATATATAACAAAAAAGAAACTTTCTGGTTTCTGCTCGACGGATAGATCTGGTAAGGTAATGTAATTTATCTTCACTATTATCAAAAAAAAAAATTCCCAACGCATTTCCTTACAGACAATTTTGTCTTTTATGCTGAATTGAAGAAGCTAAAACCACCAGACTTCGTTCCATCTTCACGGTCATATATATATATATATATATATATATATATATATATATATATATATAAGGCTATGAACACGCCTAGACACATACACACAGTATATATATATATATATATATATATATATATATATATGTATATATATATATATATATATATATATATATATATATATATATATATATATATATATATATATATATATGGATGTATATGCGTGTGTGTATTCTCAGCGTTTCCGAAAATGCCAGTATGTAGCCAATAATAGTTTGCCTTTACGCACTGACAATACCCAGTTCTTGATAATGACTGAGACGTTCGGAATTTTTTCAATAAAACATGTCCTTCAGTTAGGTTATCCAAAGTTTGATCTCGATGTACATCATCTTATTCAGAAAGTGTAAAAAATACAATAAATGTTGAACAGACAGACTTTGTTGGTTTAAATTCAACAAAAAACTGTTGGGACGAATTATTTCTCCTCTCTCTCTCTCTCTCTCTATATCTCTCTCTATATATATATATATATATATATATATATATATATATATATATATATATATATATTTATCAGCAATGCTGGGCCTAGGTTCGAATCCTACCGGAGGACACATTTTCGTTATTAAGTAGTCTCGAATACGTAGGCTGCTAGGCAAATAAATACTGTTTAAAATAAACAGAGTGTCTACTCAAATACGGGTAGCCACTCAGGGTAACATTTTGAAGTAATAAAATATGTCCGAATAAAAAATAAAATCCATTAATTCTTTAGAAATATATATGCCAAATGTAAATAGATACCCGATTTTTAACTTTCCATCTCATGAAGAGCCAATCGGTGCTTCGCCGTGGTTTATTGGTTAGTAAGCTTGTTTCGTTAGATTATTTCCGATTGGATATTGAGTTTGAGCCTCACTAGTTGCGTCGTACTTTCTAACCTTGTGTCGCATCTAATCTTTCCCTTAGAAAACCAGATAATGCTCTACATTATCTTACTAATCTGTATTATTGCTTCTTTTTAGAATTGATGGTCTTACTCTGCCTGTCAATGACTAGAGAAAGAGGATCAATTGAATTGTCAAATTTTTTAAGGAGGGGATTTGTTGGAAATCCAAAAAGGGGACCCAGTTTATTTCATGGATTATTCTTCATTATAACTTTTCTTTTTTCATTCACACTTCTGATCTTCATTGTCTTTCACTGGATTTGCTTAACTCTTACAGTAAGGCATTTCGAAATTAACTCTTGCCACAGTGAATAGGGCTATCATTCAGTTTAGAAATCAAGAATAAGAACAAGTATTACCACATCGTGGGTGACCCGGGCCCTCAAACAGATGTCTTCCAGCTGTTAAGCAGTCTGTGGAGAGCGCCTCAAGCGAGAAGGCTTCCGACACAGCAGCGGTTATTGACACGAGTCACAAAACAGCTGTTTGTTATTTCGGTATCTGCATAGAATTGGCTATCAAGGGATGGCCGGTAGACGCAAGCCTTTGCTCACCTCTGCAATACTACGAACATAAAGGAATGGTCTAATAGCATGTCCAAGAAGATTCCAAACTTTTGACAAGGTGTAATCTTCTCAGATTAATCATCTTTTGCCCAGTGGACATATCTGAGTCTGAAGAAAGTCTAGTCTGAATTTTCCAAGAATCGCCTGAAATAAACTCTCTGTGGATTTTTGGTGATTTTCTGGGGAGCGATTCTGGTTGCTCTGTTTTCGTAGAATGCACTGGTGAAATTAATACTGCAAAATGCATTTCGATCTTACGAGAAGGACGTCCCCCTATCTTTCGATTCATTAAATGGCCAAGGGCAGCACATATTTCCTGCAAAACGCTGCTCTGTGCCTGAGCGTAATCAAAATGGAAAGGCGACATATTATGCTTCTTCTAATATCTTAACAAGTTTGCATATTTCCTTCGATGTGAAAACTTACAAGTTCACCCGTCCCCAGTTCACCCGCAATCAGTCATAGAAGGATGCACATAGCATAATTTTCTTCATAACGAACTTTTGTGAAGCTAAACTCAAGATTCCTGTTTTTAACTTTTAAATACAGTTTAAATCTTTATGCGAGGAGATATGCTCCAAAACCCGCTGCAATTAACTGAAGCTGCTGGTACCACCGAATTATATACATACATTTTTTTTTATATCTACATATTTAGGATACATTTTGATTTACAAATTAAACACGATAAGAGATTAACAACAATCACTAATTATAAAATAGAATAGTTATAACAATATGCAGTGTTTACTGCTCCAAATTAACATAATTTAAAATGTGGATATCCGAGTAACTAAATGTCCCAGGAAAACGAAATTAAATAGGCTTTATGTTGAACAATAAAATATTTATTTATAAAAATTAAAACAAGATATGCAAAGGGATGTAGATTTTATAACCGATTTCACGAATGTTCAATATGCACGCCTCCTGTGACACCATAAACGTCAAGTCGGTTGGGCGCCTCGAGGTGGTGTAATGGTTAGCAAGCTTGTCTCGCTAGAACAATTACGAATGTGTAGTGAGTTCGATCCTCACTGGGTGCACCTTACTTTCGGCCTTGTGCCACATCCAAGCTATGCTTGGAAAGTCACTACACGTCAAGTCGGTAGTCCAACGCTTCAGTGATTCTCTGCTTAAGCTCCTCCCGGCTTGTAGGAAGAGTTGGGATATAGACCTGTTTTTCACATAGTCCCATAGAAAAAATCACAAGGTATCAAATCAGGTGAACGTGGTGGCCATTTCAACAGCAAATTGTTATTGTCACTGGCACACCCGATCCATATTCTTGGTAGATTCCCATTGTGATAAGTTCGCGCAATCAACTTTCACACATTTTGTTGACATTTAAGTTAATTTGAACGAAAATTGAATGCTATTACGGTACAAAGTGATGTCAGTTTGGTGAGGAGCACCTGTACTGTAATGAGCATTGTGTCACTTATAGAAGGTACTAGCAGTAGAGCCCGGCATTGCCCGGGGATGTAACAGTAAGAGATAGATCAAGTATCGACCATCATAAAGACTGAAAAATAAAATTGACAAAGATTATTGTTTAAGGTTGACGGACACGCATGTCTTAATTAGATTTTTTTTGTTTGTTTTGTTTTTTGTTGTTTTTTTTTTTACGAATTGGTCAAACCCAAACTCGAACAAAAACATTGTTTTCAATCGTTATGAGTCTACCGATTGAGTAGAATTTTATTATAAACAATTGTCTTGTAAATGGAATTTTTAAAGCATACTGAATGTAAAAATAAAGAAAAAATTGTGCAAGGTCATAAGAAACACTACCTGTTGAAATCGGTTGAAAAATGTAGGAAATCCGATCTCATATATAAACGAACACACACACACACACACACACACACACACACACACACACACACACACACACACACACCAACCAACCTGGGTTTTATAATAAGTATAACTCGATATGTGTTGTCCCCCTTTCATTCTCACAATGCCTTAATCGTGTTTTCAAATTGATTTTGTGCAAAAATTATTGTTTTTCCAATTTTTTGGCGCTGTCAGAACCACCGCAAGGTAATTTTACGTAGTCCTGTGAAGTTTTGTTGAAATCGGTTGAAAAATGTAGGAAATACGATCCAATATATAAACGTACAGACACACACACAGCCTGGGTTTTTTACTTGCAAAATAAGTAATTAACAACAATAACTAATAACAAAATAATTTCCACCGTAAACTAGAATAAAAGTCGTAACTGATAGAATATTTATTTTTATCGTAGATTTCAGCAATTTTTTTCTTTTTTTCTTTTTTTTCTTATTAACTTCCGCTTTTTCACAGAATCATTTGAAGGTTTTGCATTAATATATCGACATTGCCAAAATCTCTACTCTTTTTCCTACTCTTTGAATAATATTAGGTAAAACCTATGCACTCTTTATTTCTAAGGTTAGCCTTGAGTAACAGAAATTACCAAAAGAAATCTAAGGATGGAGGGGGAGAAATATTGTATAACTTTGGGAGCCGTTTCGATGAGAAGCGAAAAGTTTCGACTTGCAACCAGGCATTTGTATCACTGGCATTTCACTTTCACCAGAACTTTTGAATGGTCTCCGGTTTTCACCCAACTTTGAAAGTCTTACGCATCTGGCCTCTCCTAAATTTCTTCTTCATTCTTCGGGCAGAGACAGAAAGCACCCAAAGAATTAGACCATACTAATCGGATTATATTATCAAATAAGCTCCAAGATATTGAAAGGCTTTCGCGCAGAGTTCCATGTTGAATGTTCAAACGTTGTTTTATTACAATATTCTACTGAATCAGCAGAAATGCCCAATGATGTCGGATGATTGCGACGGAACCGAAGACGAACAAGAACATTTTAAACCTTCGTTAGAGCAGAAATCTGGCGAAAAAGAAAAAAAAATATGTGGGGGTTGGGTGTAGTGGTGTTTATTCTCAGGTCTGTTTTCCTCTTCATCGACTTTTATCTGAGACTAAGGAGTGAGATCTTTTCTCATCTGGTGTCTTTGATCGGTTCACTCAGATTCCAGACAAAGCGCCGAAATACAATCTTTTATACCCCACATCATCTACGGTCAGCGTAATGGCCGTAATATCCTCAAACATCCAAGTGACGCAAATGCTCAATTTTTAAACTGGCTAAAAGCCGCAGCTCTTATCGGAATTTACGTTCCTTGATAAATTTATGCAGGTTTAAGTCTTGTACGAATTTACCGTCACCTTTACTCTGAGGCTGGAAAGTTGTTTTCCGTGTTGGTATTGGTGGTGGCTATACATCCAACGCTGACAGCAGTAAGTTCTTTTTCGTTCCTGCGAAGATAAAACTATGAATTTCTATTACGTGAACAGAGAAAGAATTTGTTTTCATATGTTCGTTTTTATATTTATTATGTTTCTATGACGCTTAATTTCTGTCAATTAAGCATTATTTTAGTTTAAGTTTCCATATTTACATGCCGAATAATGTCTTCACCTTTGTTTTCATTATCACAACGTTTAATAAGTAATGATAACTCATCATGACAAAAATTCAAACAGAAATTATTTCTTCTTCTATGTATCGTGTGTCTTAAGGATGTGAGCGATCATTACTCTTCACAACTACCAATCCTTTATCGCTCTTAGTAATATTTGTCTTTTTACCATTCCTCCTACTTCCGTTCTGCCATACATTAATACAACCTCCTCCCACTAAATTTAGCCTTCAGTATGTCATGCGAGTGTCAAATTCTCCAAGCCCTCCTTCCTCATTATATGTCCCAGAAACTTCAACTGTCTCTTTGTGATTCAGGTGTTCGTCTTTTTTCTATTTTCGTTAAAACTTCGTTGTGGTTCATGCGCTCTGTTCATGGTATTCTCAGTATCCTTGTGTAGAAACACATTTCCGTTGACTCAAGTCTCCTCTTTACTTGTGACTTAATTACCCAGCATTCATTGCTAGATACGAAGACTGATAACACATAGAAGTTCAGCACTTTTTTTTTTCATTGTTTCTAACCAAATGTTTCTGTTTCTTTTTGGCATGCATCTTTCGCTATTCCAGTGCCCGTACGGATTTCGGCGCCACATTTTGCATTTTCAGTTAAAACACTTCCGAGATATTGACACTTCTGTACTACGTTTAATTAAGCGTCGAAAATAGAAACCTAAAAAAAAAAAAAAAAAAAAAAACAATTTTTCAAAGAATAGTAAAATTTTAAAAGTTTCGTTTTTGGTAATTTCTTTGTATAATTATTTTAAAAACAATATTCAAAATCTGGATTTGCCTTGTAAGTCTGGCATAAGGATAAAAAAAATGAGGCGGTTACCAAGTATCGAACTCAGTACTCTTGGTTATCAATTTGCTAAACAAGCTTATTGATTGCTATATGTTCGGTTTTCTTTCGCACATTTAATGAAGTTAATTTTTTTTATGAGCGGCTTGGGGATATTGGCAATAGCGATATGGTTAACGATCCTGTTAAGACCCTTTTATACATGTAGAAAGTTTGATTCTCGCAAGTATCTTATATTCTAAGCCTTGTACCAGACTAATCTATGCTAAATAAAAAGTAAGATTGATTAACTGTGACGGAATGGATAGCAAGCATCAGCCCTCAGACCATAATACCTGCAGTGAATTTGATCTTCACCCGGTGTTTCAAATTTGTGGATTTTTACCAGTCTAAGCTAGAATAGTAGATGTTATATCTACCTGAGACTGCGCAATTTATGGGATTTAAGAATTTCAATAACATCTGCCTCCCCCATTTCACACACGAGTGGCCCAGGTTACTGGACGAGGAATGAACGGTTTGATTGAGTCACCATCTCTAGACTGTTTGCCAACCAACGCTAGAGACGATAAACTGCTATTTAATTCATAACTACATAGGGAGAGAAGTGATGGATTCATGCCTTTTTTAAGGGTATTTGTGCAAAAGTGAACGTAATGGAATCGACCGGAATACTCGGAAAATTCTAATTCCCAGACGTTAGCGATCGCTCTTTCCGAAAGACTAACGATTTTCTCTTTCCAAGACGCTAATGAGAGAGAGGTTAACGTTTTCAAATTCTGAGACGCTAACGATTTTCTCTTTCCGAAAGGCTAACTTCTTTTTTTAAAATCTGAGACGCTAAAGATTTCTCTTTCTGAGACGTTAACGATTTCTCTTTCTGAGACGCTAAACATTAGACCACCTGTTAACTTAGTAAATATTCGTCTCACACCTAAAATCCTTGATTGATTGATTGATTGATTAATTGATTGATTATTCTGTTTTACCGACATATTAACCATGTCAGTTATTTAATTTTTTTTTTAACATATAGCCTGTAAACAATCTTTTGGATCTTTGGTTCCTTCAATCTCCAGTTGCCTTTAGAATGGAATTATTTCATACTATAATTTGTGGCATAGACCAACCTCCTTCGAGGAGGCGAGGATAGTTTTTACGTCTTCACTTTTATCGTGTTGAAGAGCTCTTCTCGATTAGTCATGTCATAAAATATTTGACGTCAGAGGCTATGTCACTGCAGTCGGTTAGAATATGTTTTACAGTATATACCTCCTAACATGCTTTTTATACTGATTTTTGATGGGATGAATTCTTACTGCCGATAATGTATGAGATCATAGTGACATTCTCCAAGAATAGGTTTAATTTTATAAAGTTTATTGTTGGGGTGGGAGGCCCAGAACACTTGCGACCTGTTTATAATGAGTTTATAGTTTGCTTTTGAGTCTGTGCAGAGGATTTTCAAATTTGAAATGTTCATTTTAGTGATCCCTTTTCTGCCACGTCAGCTTTTCCATTTCAACGAATGCCGATATGTCTAGGTACCCAAGAGGTGAGATTGACCCTGTTTACTAATTTAACTATTAAGCAATTGTTTGTGTTTTTGTTTCTCAGTGATGTAAGTAGGAATAATGACTCTGAGAAAACTATGGAGTTTTCTGGCTCATAGTATGTTATGATGTCTAAAGCTGTCGATGGCTATAGATTAAGAATTAAAAATCGAGAAAATTTGTCAGTGAGGCGTTTTTTGATTGTTATGTCATCCAGATCGGCTGGACATCTGACTTTATCAAGAAGAGATGATTTTAAAGGCATCATTCGTCAGCTAATAGAAAACATGAGATTGGCGTATTCTTAACAATATTAGATACGCAGATGACACTGTGTTGATGGTCGACTCGGAAAGAAAACTAAAGCCCCCCCGACACGGTGGTAAAAGAAAAAAAAGACTAACCACCAAATGGGAAAAAAAAAAAACGAACCATCGACTGCGGTCTCACACTCCACCTATATATATATATATATATATATATATATATATATATATATATATATATATATATATATATATTTATATATATAAAATATGGATATAAATATATATTTTCATGTGACGCTTTTTTCAATTTATCATACACTTTTCCCCAATATATATACATACTATTTTTAAACAATTTCGTTATTTAACCAATTAGTGGCGGCATACTGGGATAGTCTCAAGAGATCATAAAGCAAGTGACCTTGACAAATTGACCACGGTGAGATTCGAAACCGAGTCTCATATGGTCAGAACGCTAAAATTCTCCGTCACGCGCCCACACCATAAGATAATGAAATCGTAAAAGTATTGAAGCAAGTAAATTTTTAAATTATCTGAAATTTAAAAATGACTTCTGCCTAAAATGCATTAGTTTTAAGCATCGAGAAAGAACTCGCTTTTGAATAAACGGGCAACTTTCTCCGAAGTAAAGGAGTTAGAATCACGTTCTTTTAGAAATACAGTTAAGAAATTTAATAGAGCCGAATTATTTTGGACAGATTTAAGGGTCAAACGAATTTATAAATGTTTCATTTTCAGTTATTATGCGACATGAAATTTTATGCCCGCCTTTGGCACTCAATTGATCGATAATTAAATTTAGATTTTCGCCAACTGATTAGGCAAGCCGCCAACTAAAACGACTTGTGAAGCAATAGAAAAGATCTGGTCACCTGCAGATTTAATCATTACGGCCATGATTCACAAAGAAGGACTAGCAATCTTCAAATAACGATAACGAATTGTAAATCTCACGAGAATCCACTCACTAGATGAGGGTTCACTTCTGTCATTGTCAACGCTCACAACTGAATGATAATCGTGTAATCTCAAGGTCAACATCCTTTTCAAGCGTTATAATAAACATCAACTAATGTATCTTGAGGAACTGCTCGATTACTCACAGAATATACACGTAGTTTAACTGCCGGTGAGCTTGTCGCGCCTTTTCTGGACATTCCAAATACTTATTGTGAATATTATTGTAATAGTTAATAACTAATAAAAAAAAATATCTCACGTTTTTCCGCACTAAACTTAATAAAACTATTTGTTCTTCACTATGTAAACGGTTAAGTTTCCTAGAATAAACAAAAACATATTGATAACGAGTAAACAAAGATGTAGCCGAGCAGAAAGAACACGTCAAATCAGATGGTGGTTCTTCCTGCAAAGGAGAACACAGGTTCGAATCCTGCTGGAGAGCGCATTTTCTTAAGTTCTCTTGAGTACGTAAGCCGGTAGATGAAATAAATACTAGTTACATTATTTACATTATCCGGACTGTTACCATCATCTTCATTGCCATATTCACAACGTTTCAGCCGTTATACGCTTCAGCCTTCTTCAGGTGATTGGAATTTCGAACCGAACCATTTATTTCGTCCACTGGGGTAGATTGTTCTAATTCCACGTGGCATGCCTCTTCCGAATGTCTCAGTTATTTCCCTATAACTCAACTCTCCAAAATTTGGTTCACCACTGCTGTGGCCCGGTATGGAACTCACAACTCTGTGGGTCTACTTACTGGATCTAACCAACGTCTTTATCTACATGGCCCAGTGGATAAAGACGTTGAAGAAGGCCGGAGCGTACAACGGCCAAAACGCTGTGAATATGGCAATGAAAATGAGGATCACAAGCCGAATAATATAAATAATGTAAGTAATCATAATACCTCATCTCAGAGATATCGACAGATATTGAAATAAATACTGTTCAAAATAAACAGAATTCTACAGAAAATTCGAATATCCGCTAAAAATGACGTTTGAAGTAATACAAATATGTCGGATTAAAAATAAAATCCATTAGTACTTTAGGAATTGTTTTGTTTAAGTTTGAAATACGAAACCAAACAAATATGTGTTTCAAGAAAAATCTGGAGGCGTGAGTGTATTTTAAGGAAAAAAAATAGGACCTTTATTGAGGAATTCTCCGGAATCGAGAAGTAAAAGTAAGCCGGATCAAGCGGTGGTTCTTACTGCAAGGGGGGTGCGAGTTCGAATCCTGCCGGAGTGCATATTTTCTTGAGTACGCTGGTCGGCTGACGAATTAAATACTGTTTAAAATAAACGTAGCCTATACTCGAATTCGAGTATCCGCTAACGATAACATGTAAAGTAATATATATATATATATATATATATATATATATATATATATATATATATATATATATATATATATATTTGTGTGTTTGTGTGTGTGTGTGTTATTGATATTTGGAAAAACGTTCATGAAAGTATGTTTCGAAAATATTATCCGATAATGCTTTTCGCCTATATGGCTTCATCAGTTGGAAGACGAAAATGTGTAGATGAAACCATATAGGCGAAATACATTATCGGATATTATTTTAGAGACATACTTTCATGAACGTTTTTACAAATGTCAATAACTTATAACTCTGTCGGGATTACATACCAAAATTTATTACACACACACACACACACACACACACACACACACACACACACACACACACACACATATATATATATATATATATATATA
>CAHIKZ030000022.1:1092500-1139924 GCA_903632075.3 Acanthosepion pharaonis
TCGGTCTCGAAATTGTTATGCCTCTGCTGCTGATGGTGGTGCAGCATCTGTCATGGCTGTACAGGCCCACACGCGTGTGACATTCTTGATTCTATTCAATGCATTAAAGACACTCTCTACCCCGTATGTCGCTGTGTTGTTTTCTTTTCTTCGAGCGCGCTTAACCCCGGCGTCAAGCTTCTCTTCCTTCTCTTCTGTCTCCATCCCTCGCTGTTAATTGCATCTCCAGCGTGAGAGATCTTTGGCTTCATATTCCTACCTCTAGATGTCCATGTTCATCGTCCTCATGTCACTTTTGAAGACATCCTTCAAACGAAGGTGAAGTTGACCTCATGTCCTCTTGCCGGTGGCCAGTTCCCCATACAGAAGGACCTTTGGAATCCTCCCGTCAGTAGACCGTAGCTTCCTGTGTTTTACCGTCGTAGTTAGGCGACGCTGGAGTGTCCCCTCCAGAGCGCAGGCCTGGTCAGGATTTTATGAGAGATCGGCAGTTGTTCATGCAAAACGTCTCCCTTCTCCACGCCACCGATGTTGTCCAAGGGAAAGATAGCGTTCAATACCGACTGGAACTGGCGACGTCGCAGGTATTGCCAGAACGTATTTGAACATAACATCGGATTGTCTTAGGATTTGTTTTCAGGGTTTACGCTCGAAGCCTTTCCAATGATTGGTTATGTCCGCTAAGCATTCGAGGTTTAAATTCAAAGTTTTCCTTCTCTTGGATGGACTACCCACCCTGGCTAACGAATTCCATCTACTAGTTCCATATTGATATATATAATGATGTTTATTAATTATATATTCATTTAAAGATTTTTTGTTTCTCTTTTACTTTTCTCTTTTTCATTAATATGTCTACTATTTTTGTAGTCATTATTATTATTATTATTATTATTATTATTTTATTGGGTTCCTGTTGTATACACATTTCCTTCTGGGCCCCAACCAAAGATCTAAAATCAAAAATGGTTTCATGACATTTTTCCCTGTGCGTTTTTGTACAAAAAACAAAGAAACAAACAAAGATCACACGTATTTTTACATACATAAAGCCTTTTGTACGGTGCGTGTTGTATCTGTGAGAACAAATTTTTGTATTTCTTTAAGGCATAGGCTACCAGGAATCCATTCAATGAGTCTATAGGAAGCTTTTCTAATCAATCCGAGTGCTTCAAATACAACTGGAATTATTTCCACTTCAAGATCCTTGTATTTTGATAGTTTTTTTTAAGATCTTCAAAGATACATTACAATCTGCAGGAACTGCCATATCAATAAGAAAACAAATTATTATTATTATTATTATTCATCTCATACTCTCGTATATTCACTCTTATTCACGCGCAAATAAGACACAGTGGAAAAGGTTTTTCAGATATGCACCTCCTTCGTGTTGAGAAAAAGATTGGGAAGAGGTAATAAAATATTTAGCATGTGTCACGACCTCACAGAGAGAACACTGATGTCCGCTGGATTTGAAATTTAGTCCAGATCAAAAATCACAATTCATTCTCAAGTAATGAAGAAGGCTGCTAGAGAAGCCGAAAATTTTGTGATTTCCCAAAAACTTGATTGGGCCCCTTCATGTCAACTAAATAAGAAAATAGAATCTAAATAAATATACAAAGAATAACTTTATCATCTCTTTATCATCGTTTATTGGTAAAACCTACGCTTTTGACCAACAAAACGAGTCTCAAACGAATCAGAAACAAAAAACAAACGAAAGAAAATAAAAAAGAAAAAGTTGAGAAACAATAAACAAAGGAACCAAAAAAAAAAAAAAAGAAAAAAAAAGAACGAAAAAAAAAATGAAATAATGAGAAAAAAATGAAATAAAAGGAAAAGAAAAGACAAAATTCCAAGACAGACACCTACCGATACAATATAGACAGGGGATAGTTGTTAACCAAAAACACCGCACAAAAATTGACTCTGTTTAAAACGCTACCCAGGGTTTCATGCAAACGCGGGCGTCAGACAATCAATATATATATATATAATGCATGTATTTATGTATATATTATCTTAAAAGCCACCCTATCGGGCGGCATTTAAGCTCATTAGAAGGGCTCTTGATGGAGTAATAGATACGATAGGCAAAAATATGGCGATTTGCCGCCTATTTTACTAAATACTGGGACTTGTTTGTCTAAATTCTATGTCTTTGTGCAAGGTGTTTTTCAGTGTTTCACTGCTTATCCTCAAAGACTGAAGATGTTCGCAGATGAGTAATAGAAATTGAGAAATTCGTATCGCAACAAGATTCTTTTAAAATATTTTTATAGTCGACATACCGCATTTGTTCTGAAGCGAGAATGCTGCAACACGTCATTTACCGAACAACCCAAGCTGATAAAATATGCGGCTTATGATATTAGCTGATTTCATGCAAGCGTCTTTGCGTCTTTTCTCATTTTAAATCGTTCCAAATATTGCTGTTCTAAAATGCATATTATTTCACACGATCTTACCAATGTTGACAAAAAGCTCGGCATATATTATTAACCAGCTTAAAAGCCACCGCATCGGGTAGCATTTAAGCTAGCACAGGCCACTTGATTTGGCCTTCATTACAATAGGTAGGGAGGAGTAGATGCAATAGGCAACAATAAACTACAGAAGAACTCAAAATTGATCGCTGCATTTAAGTATTGCATTAATATTTAAGCTTACCTTTTTTAAAGTGCAACGATAATTCTTTTGTCGCTATTAATTGAATGATAATTTGATGTACGTAGGTCCTTACTTTCCGTACAAACAATTATTTTTATTTTTAATTTTTGTGTTGGAATCTTTGTAAAACTTTTTTTTTCAGCGGAGACGCGTCAGCGATTAGTTATTAATGCAAAAATTGGCGGCTTAAATATTTTTTCGAATAAAATTTATTCATGAAAATATCGGTGGTTATTACAAGAAGAATAACATTTTCTATGACTTTTTAAAATAAAAAAAAAACATATTCATTATAAAAGTAAATAATTAATGAATATGTACAACAATTTTCATTTAAATTGGAAATTCCTCGATTTTTGGTAATTTAAAAAAGTGCTGCCATTCACCCCAATTTATCTTCGATGTTGTGTAGCTCCAAGGTTGTAAAATCGGCAGGTAGTAGAGAGGGGAATGTAGTAGAGACCCTAGAGAGCTGATATGTTGGACTACAGCCTCTAGGAATAAAGTTTAAAAAGGGTGACAAATGGACACACTGATATTCGTATTTATTATATATATATATATATATATATATATATATATATATATATATATATGATTTCTCATGTGTTGGTCAAATTTTTTTCTTTTCAGGGAATAAGTTATATAAACATTGTCCGAATGTTTTTCCAAGCGTTTTCTATTATCAAGAGTGATTTTTTTATTATACTTTTAACTGAATATATGTATTGTTTTATGTATGTGGCATATCAGTCATTGTCAACGAACCCTACATAAAAGAGGGATTGCTGCTCAAACACACACAATATATATATATATATATATATATATATATATATATATATATATATATATATATCTTTATTGACAAGGAAGGAAATACATTGAAAATTTTTTGTCTAAAATAAATGTTTTTTAAAATTGAGCTGAAGAATTATTGAGGTACTTTAGTATCAACCTGTCTGTCTTCCTAAGTAAGAAGAAAATAAAAAAAGAAAGGAACGAAGGAAGAAACGAACGATGGAAAGGCGGTAACAATTCAACTCAATCAGGAAACGTATGAAAAGAACAGCATGTCTTCGCCATTCTCATCTCAAGATAACCTGGTAAATTGACCTCCTTCTTAAGCGTTCTTAGTTCACGAGAAAATGGATGTCTCTTACATCTGATTGAGTTGCTGTTATTATTGTTAATCTTTATTTTGAATCATTAGCTCCCTCTTACCTCCACACAAATCGCTTTTACTCAAAAGAATAACAAAAAAATAAAATGTATTCAATCAACGCCGCCATCTCAAATTGCGACATGGTCTTACATTTCCGCCCGTAAAATCTTTACATTGCATTAAATGACTCACAAGTTCCCTATTTAAAGTCAAATATGACATCACACATTCGTGGATTGCATTATATACATGGTGATTGAAATGTAACTCCCTATTTTATGTATGAGTGGCCAGCAAAGAGTCCTGACTTAAGATCCTGTGCCTTTTTTCTTTGGGGTTGGTTAAAGAAACAAGTCTACTATAGAAAAGCAAGACTTTGGAAGAACTTGAAGGGCAAATACAAGAAGTTATGTCTTCCATACAACAAGAGTTCCTGGTGAAATCAGATTGACGGCTCGAGAAGCTGGTAACGAAATTTGGTGGCCATATCGAATTTTAAATAAAACCTCATGCTAAACGCTTTTATCTCATATCGATTTCTTGTGAAAGTTATAGTTAATAAATAAATTATAAGTATTTTAAAATGGGGAGTTACTTTTCAATTACCCTGTATATATTAGGGTCTATGAAAAAATATTCCTTGTTTCTCTTTAATTACAACTGATTTAATCTTAGAGGCTCACAAAGAATTCTAAAATGAACACAACTTTTCAAGATTCCAAATCTAGTTCTAAATAGAGTCACCTCACTTTTCAAGCCTGATATTCCATAAGAATATGCCTTTTTTCATTTCGTAGAAGTTTATTGAGTGCTTTCTTAACCACGAATGTATTGCTTCATTCACCTCATCAAGTTTTCCTCTTGTGTGTCGTACTTGGGCCCAAAGACATAACAGTCTAAAAGTGTTTAATTAGGACGATTGATCAAAATTAACCTGTATTGCGCTGTGATTCCATGTTTAGTTTTAAGCTTCTGTGAGGCTATGCGTTTCCAAGTGGCAAAAGTACATGATCTATTTTGAAATGTGGCTTTGTTCGATGAAACGTTTACTCTGTTTTGAAAATGTGTTTACGTAAGTGAGTCTATTTGGCCTTATTCTCATTCGCAGCAGCAACATGTCACAAGGATGAATTTCTCTTTTCTCTCTAGGATTGCCATCTTTATGGTCTCTGGATCATCATCTGACCACGCTTGCATAAAATCCAGTTTTTATAAAGGTATTCACCTTGATATCTCTTTGGTGTCTAAATGTTTCTAAAGAGTCATTTTGAATACTTTGAAACAAAATCATATATATTAATAGAAAGTAACTCTAAAAAATTTTCAGGCAAAACAAATATCTATTTTACACAACATAACAAATATAGTTACAACCGAATTCTGATCTGAAATTTTCAGTGTATAATGTTCCATATTAGAGATTAATACTTACCACTGAATTAAGTGAATTGACAAGGAATTAGATAAAGTGCACTCTGCAAAATGTTTTTTCATCATTAGTTAACCGACTTCTTGATGCACATAAGTACATATATATATATATATATATATATATATATATATATATATATATATTAACCTATTCTATTCAGCCAAAAGAAGGTGATGATGACACCTAGACGCAAGTGACTCCTGTGAGTGAAAGGGAATGAGAAGACTTCAGACAGAACCGGAAACCCAATCCTAAGAAGGAAACGAGGGCTAAACCTCTATTTCTGTTTAAAAGACCGGGAAGGATTGGGAACTGGGTGATAGGCAAACCTATATATGATTAAAAACAAAAGGTAGACTTATCGTAATCGATGCGTTTTCTCCTCTGATTATCAGGGCAAATGTAACGATTTTATTTTGCAATAAGCATTTATAATCAAGAGTAAAAAGAAAAAGAAATGAAATCAAAAATTTAAGAACGCTCATAAATATTCATCATATATATATATATATATATATATATATATATATATATATATATATATATATATACCTTAAAAATCAGGAGATCAGTTGAATCCCGCTACGTTTATTTCAACCTTACGGTAATTGAAATGTACATTTTTTTTCATCCAGCCTCATATGTGCTTAAGAGGAATTTCTTAATATGTATGCAAGGACTCAAGATTTCTCAATTCTGGTCAAAAAATAAAGAATGTACATTTCAATTACCCCCCCTCACCACCGATACTTTTGTAATACCCTTCTTCTTTGTCTTCTGTACTATTTATATTACTGTTACACCCAACCCCATGCGTTTGTTTATTTATTTATTTATTTAATAATAATAATAATAATAATAATATCGCATTCATTATTTTTTTGGAAAATAAAGCGTTAAGTTGTCGATTGATAAAATTCACCTGAGGATAGCATAAATTTGAAATCAAGATAGCAGATTCAATTGACATTCTGGTTTTTAAAGTTAAAAGCTCTACATGTTATTTTTACTTTTATTTTTTTCACACGTGTATTGAGCAGTTTTTAATACTACTGCTTTCTGGTCGGATTCAACTTTGACCATTAACCTTATATATATATATATATATATATATATATATGTTTGACTGTTTAATATGTATATTTGTATTGTTTTGGATACTAGTAGGAGCTGTTTAACAGTTCGAATGGCGTGTTGAAAGTTTTAAAAAAAATAGAATGATGCACGCTCGACCTCCAACAGCGCTCAGCAGACGAGGGTTCGGAATAAACGCTCTTACTAGTACTAAAAATACTAACAAATATATCTTAAACATTCAAACATGAAGAGAAATTACCATCCTCAAGAACAAACCCTCTTGAAAATGGTTAAAGAATCGACCCAAAGCGCTTGTGAAATATTTGCATTCTCTTACTTTCACCAAACGGAAAAATGAAAGAACGATGGAATAACTAAATAAAAAATTAATTAAATTTTCTTTTTCTGCCATATTTAACGAAACATAAATATATATATATATATATATAAAGAAATGTAGTCTTAAGATGTGCTATATTTATGGGATAAAGTGCTCAATATCAGAGATAGAGCGTGTGTAAATATAAAAGTGAACATAGAAGTCAACAACTTAAAGGCGACAGTCTGTTTCATGCTAGATACAATCGTCAGGCACTCGTGGCCTGACGATTGTATCTAGCATGAAACAGACTGTGGCCTGACGATTGCATCTAGCATGAAACAGACTGTCGCCTCTAAGTGTTGACTTCTATGTTCACTTTTCTATCTATATATCTATCTATATATATATATATATATATATATATATATATATATATAATGAATAGGTCTCGTAACCTACCTCAAGCAATCCAGTAAAATTCATGAAATTACCCTACAACTACAATATAAAAGTCTTGCATACAAAGTCTTGCAATGATTAGTTATCCCTTTAAGCAATAAGCGAAGCGCTTTATTATAGAAAGATGAAGAGTAGCATTTTATGTCATGCGGAAAATAGAAACATGGCCACAAAACTGATTTCTTTAAGATATATTGAAATCAGCGAGCAACAGCATTTGAAATGACTTCCCCATAGAAAGAAGGATCGTACTGACAGTCGAAGCCAAAAGCCGATAATACTATTACGAGGAGGTAAAGCCTGGCGTGGCCTTTCACTGTGTTTCTAGGCTAGCTTTCCTTCTCTTGTTCATTTGTTTGCAACACGGTAACAACGTGCCAATCCTAAACGTATAACTTGAAGAATTAAGAATCTCAGCGTTGTAATATCTGTATGTGAAATGTTTATGTCTCCCTGACAGTCTGTCTCGGTGTACTTATTAGAGGTATTCAAAAATTAATTCCCTCGGCAAAGACCAAAGTGAAACTTGTTCCTTCTCTAAGTTGCCACTACGGAATCAGTACATGACAGCGAAAACATCGGTCGTATTATTAATTGGATAGTTTCTATTGGTCGACGATGGGAAGATCAAATGACAGTAAGTTTCCTTAGATCTCCACTTCTCTTAACTTTCTCGTTCGCCATCAATAGTGTCAAGATTTGCATCGGCCAATTTCTTCTTCTTTGCATTATTATTATTATTATTATTAGTAGTAGTAGTAGTAGTAGTAGTAGTAGAAGTAGTAGTAGTTGAATTGATTTTAAGAACATGCAGAGTGCTCCTCTGATTACGGGCACAACTGTCACTCGCATTCTCTACTGTTTCTGATGATCACGAGCTAAATGCCCCAGAGTTTGATTAAGCCTGTAGGATATGTTATAAAGTGGCCCTAAATTAAAAAAAATAAAATAAAAGAAACAAAAACAAACTGCTCTCTATCAATCATTCAAGCCACTCTTTCTGCCTTCCATCAGAAATGGCTGATGCTATCCTCCAGAAGATTGACTCATTGCACCTTCTCAGGCTAATATTTTTCGCTGACATGAATTAACAATTCCGAGCCATTATCTATTACACCACCCGCACATCCAAGCTTGCAGTAACTGGTATTTCCAAGCGATCGCCCATCTAGGTGCTGACCAGGTTCGACGTTGCTTAACTTCGGTGATCGTACGAGAAGGACCCGCCAAGCCATACACATCCTTGTCATGAAAGTTAGAAATGACGAAACTAAGGAATATAGTTCTTCTGAACACTTTCTATGGAAATAGCGGCAGACCAGCAAGCGGTTTAATTACTATTATTGTGATCGCTTTGCCGTGTGGATAGAACGTTAGACCCGGTTTTGAATCCCCTCGTGTTCGATTTGTAAGCGACGTGGCTTCTTGATGATATCGTTGTGGGCAGGTGATTCCAAGGTGTGGTGTCGTTGGAAAATGCCTGAAAACCATGTCCCAGTTTTGACCCAAGTCTTGCGAGTGGAATTGCGCAGACGAAAATGGTTCGGAAGGCGTCGAAGCTAGCACGTAATCAACCCTCACATCGTTGTTAGATAGAAGATAAAATTGGTGACAATCTCTCTAGCGACGGTGTCTTGGCAAAAAAAAAACCCATCCCACTGCATCCTGGCAACACACAGGAATGTATAGGTCTAAAAATTCACAATGACTAAAAATCCGATAAAAGAGAATTAAGTCACGAGAGTTCGCAAACTACGAACGCAGGAGGAAATAGAGCAAGATTATTATTATTATTATTATTATTATTATTATTATTATTATTTCCTCTGATTTCTGTTGGATACTCATTTCCTTCCGGGTCCCAACCAGAAACCAAAGTTCAGAAATCGCATCATGTCAATCTACACTGAATATTCTTGTAAAAAAAAAAATTAATTAAAATGAAACCACGTAAGAGAACATATATTTTACATAGATAAAGCCCTTCGTAAGGTGTAAGCTGTACTTGTGAGAACATTTTTTTGTGTGTTTCTTTAAGGCCTGGGCTGCCAGAGATCCATTCAATGAGTTTATCGAAATCTTTTCCAATCATACCGAGAGCTCCAATTGCAACTGCAAACTGAAAAGACTAATGTCCTCATGTGCCAAGGTTTTTGATATTTTCACTTCAAGATCCTTGTATTTTGATAGTTTGTTCTTTTTTAATATCTCCAAAGATACATTAACGTCTGCATTGAACTCTCGTGTCAATAAGAAAGCACATTCTGTTTTCGTGATACTTGATCACTATATCTGGGCGTTTGGATTTGATTGTTTTGTCTGTGATTATTTTTATTGTTATTATTGTTACTATTATTGTTATTGTCGTTTCATGTATTTGCCTTTTCAGACCATACGCTAGATAATTGACTACTATTATAGACTAAGTGTTGTAGCAGATCTATATACGATAATGGGTATGTTCTCATTCACATAAATACAATAGTAAATACTGTATGTTGGTCTGCAGTTGGAGATTAATTGCGGAATTCACGCGATTCACTTCTATCAGTTGACTACTTCTTCTACGCGCCGCTGGCGAATCTTATATGTGTTGTTCTTGTCCTAAGTATTATCGTTCATTACCAACCTTCGTTTGATTATTCTATTCAGCAACCTTCCCTAAGTTACAACAAGTCTTCAGAAATCTCCACCCGCTTCATCAGTACCCTCGCAGATTCAAGCGATATCGTGGTCCAGTTAGTCGTCCACACAATCCCGTCGCCTCGAAAGTCTCATCTTGTGTTTTTGATTTCGTTCCAAATACTCACGATACTAACATTTCGTTAATTCTTTTTCAGATATTGTGCAAGATCCTGGTATTTTTACTTTTCTTTTTTTTATTAATCTGTGATCTGTTAGAAGAAATCAATTCTAGAATCTAGTATTCTTTTTTTTTATAATTCTTTCTCACAACAACCAGATCTTGTTTGGATGAATTATTCAATATGAATCTTAAAGTCCTGGAGTAATCTTATTCTTTTATTTTTTTAGGGAACATTTATATGCTTCACTTATTATTATTATTATTGAGTGATAGATAAAAATGCCAGCATCCGGGTACAAATACACACAATTTACACATCATGATATTAGTCTGATAAGTGTATACCGAGTACATGTATCACAGCCAAATATACACAATATGGTGAGAGGTTTTGATAAAAGCAGTGAATATTGCAGGTAGAAATACCTTCAGGTCAGGTAACCATGTTGGCTCAGATGGCCCCCGATTGAAGGGGTTCCTAAGTATCTAGATGTGATACCCAAGTTACCTTGGATGCTTGGATCAAAACCTAAAAAAAACCCCTTTCGACCCCCACTTATTATGCTATCCCCAAAGATGCGCTGTGCATCATTCGCTGGTGAACATTCCCAGCTGGTTAAGTTCAGGCAACTGACAAGCAAATCTGTGATGCTGAACGGGTGATTTACTGGAGCCAATTTTAATATTCCAAATTAAAACATGTATTGGTTAACAGCTCCAATATCAGAAGTCATGAGAATCATGCCTGGTATAGCATCAGAGCTATATATTCGTTTTCAATCGGAGATCTTGCATTATGGGCGTTCCCCATCAAGTCGTACGACCTCACAGGGATAGTACATTTCGCAGAAACATCGCCGAATTCTGAAGCAAGGAGATACAAGGCATCATTTCGATTTTCTTACTGTAAGAGTTTACGTTCGGCGATTGAGAGTCCAGCGTCCAAATAAGAACTGGGAAAATAGTGGCCCGAAGCTTCCACAGTCTGGCAATTATTATCATTATTATTATTATTATTATTATTATATGAATATATTACATATTTATAAATTATGCACACACATATATATATATTATATAATAAACATTATTATCATTGTATTTGTAACATCTAAAAATATTGCCTACACTGTTTTTTTTCATCTTGAACATAAACCATATATATATATATATATATATATATATATATATATATATATATATACCGTAGCGACATGTCTGACTGCAATAGACGTCTCTTTGCCTCTGTCCGTAACGAATGTAAGCGTGTCCTCAATGATGCTAAGTCACTATTTGCGGCTCGAATGAAGGAACGGATTGCATCTCGCAAATTTGGCTCCAAAGATTATTGGCGTCTCTGCAAGAGCATATTGAACAATTGCAAACCCTCTATACCTCCTTTATTCAACCAGTTCGAAGTCCTGACCTCCTCTACTGACAAGGCTGAATGCTTTGCTCGGAAATTTTCATTCAACTCGACGCTCGACTCTTCCGGTGTACCCATACCCGACTTCCCTCTTAAAACTGAGGCCATATTGAATGGGTTACACATAACCCCATCTTTGGTACTGGGCGTTATCTCTAATTTAGATCCCAACAAAGCTAGTGGTGGAGACGGGATACCAGACATTGTCTTGAAGAAATGCGCGCCTGAACTGGTGCCCGCCCTTTCGAAACTATACAACTACTGCCTCAATGAATCATGTTTTCCTGACTGCTGGAAGTCCTCTTCGATCGTTCCTGTCTTCAAGAACTCCGGCGTCCCCTCTGACCCTTCCAACTACCGTCCTATCAGTCTCCTTCCCCTCTTCGGAAAATTCTTCGAAGCTCTAATCAATACCGGGGTGGTTAACCACCTCACATCCCATAATCTGCTCTCAGACAAGCAATATGGTTTCCGCTTTGCCCGATCTATAGCCGATGTGCTTACCGCCATCACTGAAACAGTCTACCGAGCTCTCCAAAATAACGGGGAAGCCCGAGCCGTGGCACTAGACATCTCCAAAGCATTTGATAGGGTTTGGCATGCCGGCCTTCTTCGCAAGCTCCAGGGTTATGGCGTTTCGGGTCGATTATATAACCTAATACAATCATTCCTGTCAAACCGTGAATTGAAGGTCGTTCTCAACGGATTATCCTCCAGTTCCTATCCCACGAACGCAGGTGTTCCTCAAGGCTCTATCCTAGGCCCGACTCTATTCCTTATCTACATAAATGACCTTCCTGACGCCATAACTTCCCAAGTTGGCATCTACGCGAATGACACCACAATTTATTCCTGCCTCAAAAACAAATCTAGTCTCGCTGACAAAACTCACCTGGCCGTGCGTCTCGAAAAGGACCTCCAATCGATTGTGAACTGGGGCATGAATTGGCTGGTCAACTTCAACGCATCGAAGACAAAACTGCTCTCTATTAATCACTAGAATCATTAGAATGTCTGACGCTCAACTTCTCGAGGGCAACTCTCTGCGGCTTCTCGGTCTCACGTTGACTGCTGACCTGAGATGGAATAAATACATCGAGTCAATTGCCTCGTCCACTGCAAGGAAAGTTGGCTCCCTGAGCCGCGCTAGGAAGTTTTTCTCCCCGGAGTCGATCCTCCAGATCTACAAATCTACAATTCGCCCTTGCATGGAGTATTGCTGCCATATAGGGTCTGGTGCCCCTTCTGTTTGCCTCGGGTTCTTGATAGGCTCCAGAGGCGGATATGCAATGTGGTTGACCCTGCCCTGGCGTCTCGTCCACAGTCACTTTCTCACAGACGCGCCGTCGCCTCCCTCTGTCTGTTCTACAAATACTTTCATGGAAATTGCTCCGAGGAGCTGCATTCGCTGGTTCCCAGACGTCATGAGTTCCAGCGCCCTACGAGGCTGGCATCCCGCTCTCACCCCTTCACTGTCGAAACTCCTAAATATAGCCGTCTCTTCATGTCTCGCACCTCTCGCCTGTGGAACTCCCTTCCCTATTCCTGTTTCCCTGTGAGCTATAATCTCCAGCTATTCAAGTGTAATGTCAATCGACATCTCCATTTGCCTTGATCTATCCACTACCCTCATCCTTTCTTCTATCACTCCTATCTGATCTTGCTCTAAATTTTCGGTAACCCCTTGCGTCCTAGAGGCTTCCTGTCTTGCTTGGGGTGAAATGCTTGAATATATATATATATATATATATATATATATATATATATATATATATATATATTCCAGACAGAGTATATCTGTAAAAGCATAAAATAATAAAAGGAAAACTTATCAAGACAAACAGAGAACCAAACATGTCGTTTAAGATAAGTTTTACTTTTTTTCATATATATATATATATATATATATATATATAATTGAAAAATACATCCCTACCCCTTACCAAAATGTAGCTAACAACTGATACAATGATACAGACATAAGGAAAACCCAGACAACCCTTGTCCAATTGAAGTAGATTTATCTGTAACCATGGAAACGTGATTTTAGCTGTGTCTTTAAAACCCAGTAATTTTAAAAGTTACTCCAAAATTCGCTTGAGGGTGAAATGGAACTAATGTCTTTAATTTAATTGCAAAATTAAATTCGTGGCTTTTAGCTTCTATTTTTGAAACATGGTTAGAACTGTGTAGCGGAAAAAAAACATATTTTAAATCAATTAATAATATATATATATATATATATATATATATATATATATATATATATATATATATATCGCGTGTGTGTGTGTGTGTGTGTGTGTTTAAAAAGATGATGAAACAATGAGAAATTAGAGACGCATTTCGATGGGGAAAAACTTATCTTGTTTTTTGGCTTTATTTATATATATATATATATATATATATATATATATATATATATATATATATATATATATATATATATATATATATATATATATATATATATATATATATATATATATATATATATATATATATATATATATATAATAAATTAATTATTATTATTAATATTGCTATTATATTTGTAGCATTGTTACAAATCGATACATTATTTTTTTTTCCTCATCTGAAACCATATTTACCTGACCATATGGGAGATTTGCACTTTGGTCAACCTGACAACTGATCCGTTTCTTTCTGCTTCGGGAGCCACCCTGTGATAGCACCAGATTTGGTCTCCACTTGTGTACTCTGCTTCGCCTGTGCGACAATTACGCAGTGGCCGGCGAGTCAAAGATTGTTGAGGGAAAGCCTCGAGGGGATCTAAGTTTTTTTGTTTTTTTTACCGCTCGTTGCACAGTTGGTCAGTAACCGCCCTGGCACTTTTCCTCTTCTTTAATTCCCAAACACTAAGGATAAAAAGGTCAAGTCATAATACAGAAGACCGCTAAAGATGCGCACACAAACAGCGCTCACTCCGGACCTGACATGACCTTTACGCATGTGCAATAGGTCACTTCATAACTGTCTGGTCATAGTCAAGCCACGTGCTGGACACAGGATGCCAAGTTCATTTTGGGTGCTCACATGCATTCGGATGATAAGGTCAATGGCGTAACTCGAGGCAAGACTTTCTGCTGCTTCAATCTTAGACCTTCGTCTATTAAAAAGAAAAGGAAATACTGAGCACACGAGTAATCTGTGAAAAAGCTGTAAAAAGTAGTTGTAGTTTTGACAATGGAAGCAGACCATCGAACAAAACATTGCCAGGTTACAAGCAGGAGTCCAAGATCCAGTTCATTATTATTTACTTTTAAATGGCGTGTCTCTTCACATTCAGTTTCTTTTTTTATTATTATTACTTGCAAATTGCCATAAGTTATTGGGAAAAAACAGTGGAATGGTTTCCTGTCGCATTCTCCATATTTTTTTTTTAATTCGGAATAGGCCTTTTTCCTAGGCTGACTGCTATCCATTGATGGAAAGATCAGTCTACTACGGGCTTACGAACATGCCACGTTGAAACACCAGTTCTCGTAGGATCAGCTTGGCCAGTACAGAGATGGATGACTGATTGAGAACACCAGCTGCTGTAAACGTGGATGTGCGTTTTAGTGTAATCGATAAAGTAAAAAATAAATTCATCCTTGATAATGGCTAAATGAATAGTCGAAAGCGCTCGGACATACAGAATATTCAGACAATTTTCACAGAAAAGAAAAAATTTAAAGAACACCAGAAAAATTTAAAAAAAATCTTAACCGTCAGTCGTTTTTAACGAAAAACTCTCTCTCATATATATATATATATATATATATATATATATATATATATATATATATATATATATATATATCTATGAAATGGGTTAAACCCGGCAACTACATTAATTCGTTTTTATGGTTACACTTATTCGAGTAAATGCTCTGTGTTTTAATTAAACAGTATTAATTACATTTACCGGCTTCAATTACATTTACCGGCCGGGAAATTTCGTAGAAAATACGCGTCCTCCGACAGGAACCGAATCTGTATCCTAAACGAAACCATCATTAAAGCTGACATGCTATGACCGTTTAGCCACAGAGAACTTCCGGCTAGCAAAGCTCAAATTAATGCTTTTAAACACACACCGATATTTCTCGATCTATCATATCAGCTCTGAAAGTTTGTAGCCAAACGTAAATAATAACAGCCTATATGAAATGGATTCGGGGGTACCTCGAGGTAGTGTAATAGTTAGCAAGCTTGTTTCACTAGAATATATACTACTGAGTCGTGAGTTCGCTCCTCACAGGGTGCCGTCTAATTTCGGCTTTGTGCCACATCTAAGCTACACTTGGAAAATCACTATATGAAATGGATTGAATCTGACAAAAGGTTTAATATATTTTCTGTTTATACATTTTTTTTTACTTTGTTTTTTTTTATGGATACACTTATTTGAGCGAATGAATGTTCTGTTTTTTTTTAATCAAATAGTATCAATTACATTTACCGGACTGAATGTTCAAAATAAAAAAATCAACAAACAAACAAAAAGAAATTGTATAAACAGAAAATATATTAAAATATTGTTGGATTTAATCCATTTCGTATAATATGCTATCATTGTTTACGTTAACATTACAGAAGTTCTTTCTGGTTGAACGTTCATAGCACGTCAGATTTAATAATAATTGCATATAGGTTCGATTCCTGTCGGATGACGTATATTTTCTCGGAGATTTTTCGAACATTGTGGCCGGTAACTGTAATTCATACTAATTATTTAAAACACAGACCTTTTATTCAAATAAGTGTATATATATATATATATATATATATATATATATATATATATATATATATATATATATATATATATATATATATATATATATATATATATATATATATATATATATATTAGTAATCCTATAGGTATAAGGAACTACACTCATTCGGAAAACCTTCGGTGTCTTGATTTGCAAATAATCAAACAAATACCGAAGGGAAAAATGGTATAAATAAAGAAAGGAGCCGAAAATAATCGTCCATCATGCAAGTTCAAAGCCCAAAGAAAAAAAAAACACGATGTGAGTATTCAAAACAACTAAATAAAGGAAGTAGACCAAACCTAGTTAAACCTAGAGAGCCAGACAAACCTACCAAGGTTTCACCTACGCGGATCGTCAGGGAAGACTGGCTCTCTAGGTTTATATATATAGTTAATTTAGTCATCAACTTTTTTATACACATTTCAATGAAAATCTTTATTAGTTATTTTTATTCAGCTTTTATTATGTTTTTACTGTTTTGCTTTTCTGTGGGCGAAGAGAGCATAGAAACTGTTTATAGTGATTAGTGTCCAAGCGCTTTCGGCCAATCCATTAGCCATTTTCAAGCAGTTCGTTGTTAGTATGCTTTCCTGTATTTATTTTATAAGTGTAGCAGTAGTAGTAGTTTTTAAGCTGTGCTTGATAAAATCTGGTAGTAATTCCATATTGGGGAGTCTTTAAAAGACAGCCAAAATGTTACTGCCGTTGTCAAATAGGATAAAGTTGAGACTTGATTGTAATCATTTTATATAAATCGATTCTATTATCTTTAGACATCTTTTAAAATTAGACTCTCTTAGAATGACGGTGTTATCTATAGGGATTTTTTCAATGGGGTCTGGTATTTTGTGTGGGTGTTTATGGCACTGAGATCGCTTAAGTGGTTTGTCAATCTTCGACTTATTACCTTCACTGTGGAGTAATAGATAGTGGCTAGGGTTGTGGAATCGGATAACAGAGTTCAAATTCCAGTCGAGTTATTTACATTCACTTACGTGCAAATACCCTTGGGATAGGTATAAATCCATTTTTTCTCCCCCAGCTATGAGTAAATACCAGGACATACTGTGTCCTATAGAACCGCAGCGAACTCTAAATTCAAAATCTGTGGAGAGTCGTTTGGGTATCGTGTATCTTGTGGCATACTGTCAACCAACTAACTGTATTCGGTTCTTCTAAAAAGTGTGTAATGATTCTGCATATGCCTTCACCACTAAAATCAAATGAGATGTGCGGATAATCTGGCTGCTCTGAGTTGTTTGACACTCATACGTCAAAAACGACGAGAGAATATATATATGTGTGTGTGTGTGTGTGTGTGTGTATTCTGTTTTTACGTTATATTACTAACGTGTACATATAAATATATTAATTATATATATATATATATATATATATATATATATATATATATATATATATATATATATATATATATATATATGAAAATAAAGACAAAATTTGTCCAATATTGTTGGACAATTTTTGTCTTTATTTTCACCAAAAATTAAAGCAAACATACAAACATTATTACGGCCCATGATCAGACATAATAGGCATTCATTGCCTGTTATATTTAATAATATGTTTAAATAATGACCGACTGCTCCAATACATAATATATATATATATATATATATATATATATATATATATATATATATATATATATAACATTATTAATATAATATATATATATAAAATATATTTATATATAAACATCTATTTATATATAAATATATATATATATATATATATATATATATATATATATATATATATAAAAGAACAGTGCTGAGGAATTGTATGACAAAGTGGAAACAATTCAGTTGTGACGCATTTCGTCCTTCATCGGACTTACTTTGTTATGCTCATCAACATAGCAAATTTTTTCCACTTTGTTATACAATTTCCATATATATATATATATATATGTGTGTGTGTGTGTGTGTGTGTGTGTGTGTGTGTGTGTGTGTATGTGTAGTATTTATCAACTGATATTTCATATCAAGAAACGCTGACAGAATTGATGGCTCTCACTCGGAATATACGTCTACTATCATTACTCTTACAGAAATTTATTTCTTTACTCCTTTCATCTCTTTATGACATTGCTGCTTCCAAAATATATCTAGTCTTAAATAATACATTCTTATCAAAGATGAAACGGAAAGCGATGGATATGTCCAAACTCTAAAAATGACTTCATTGCAGACATCACTTTTTAAAACAGTTCCTAAGTCAAAAGACCGGAGCTCATAAAAAAAATAAAATAAAACGCCAGTAAAAGATGTAACGTCGAGAAATCAACGAATAATAAAAGATAGCCCCCCCCCCACTCACTAACGTAAAAAAAAAAAAAATAATGAAGTTGAAACGGGAACGACGCGTAAAACACAAAGTTAGATACAATTCACCTTTATCTAAAAACACCTAAACTAAAGAGATAAAGCCTTGTCAAAAAAAAAAAAGAACATGATAGTTGTATATCGACGCCGTTAGATCAGAATAATTGTTGCTGACTTATCGATTTTCAAATAAAAATGACCGTAGATCTGTTTGAAGAGTCACGTACAGAACGATAAAATACTGCGAACAGACTGTCCATTTAGTTTCCGATGAGACAAGGCGTCCAGTCGCCTATTAAGTCGATAGCAGCCAAACGGTCAGTATGTCCAATCAGTGACCGGACACAATATAAGATCTGCAGAAAATAAGTGGCGGAAAAAAAAAATAAGAGAAAACTTTCAACCGATTCTTTGAAAGTAGATCAGTAGATATTTGTTACGATTCATAGTCGCCTAACACAGTTCCCTTAGAAGTCTCATCAGGGCATAAGATGTGGGAGAAAATGGAGAAGACATGGAAAACAAAACAAAATAAAAATGTTGATGGGATAGTATGATAAGAAAGAAGAAAGAGTAAATATGTGAGGAGGAAGAAAAGAAGAAAACGAAAGAAAAAAAATAGAAAAGAAAAGAAAGAAGGACAAAGTAAAGAACGAGTGGGTAAATGCGTCATTGGTGTGAGGCGAGAACGAGACCGAGAAACGAGAGAGAGGTGAAGTTCTTTTCAGCGTCTCAAACTTTTTCTACTTGAGAATCCCGTTCAAGTGTTGCAGGACTGGATCTGTTATTGAGGTATGGTGATTTTTCTAGCTTAGCTTAGACGTGGCATATGGCAGGAACTATGTGGCACCTGGTGAAGATCGAAATCACTATTCATTCGTAATGGGTCTACCGAGAACAGGCTTGTTAACCATTACTCCAGGTCGAAGTGTCCTGGGTTATTGAGGTATGAGATATTACTTATTCTGTTTTAACTCTTTTTACCGTGTTATCAATGCTGATACCTGGACGTTAAACTAAAGCAGATAAAAGCTGTTGAAAAGCGTTTAGTTTGGTTTATTTTCTTTTATGACATATATACATCAATGGATTATTTAATGACGACAAAAGATTTAGTATACGGTCATATGAATAGAATATCTATTCTTTATAAGAAATCAGTTTGTAGAACATGTTTTCATTGACGCAAAGATGGTTTTTGTCAAGAGACAAATATATTACTGGTAATTTTTAAAATTTCTAGCTGGTTATTTTTTTTCAAAAATTTATTGCTGTTTGTTTTATTATAAAAATATATTTGCATACTTGCATAGTGTTTTGGCTCTAGTTTGGGATTATCTATTTGAACATAGCTGGGACCTTAACAGGTTCTACCAATTCGGATCAGGGTAGACCCGGGAACAACAGCCATTAACAAGTGGTTCTACGCTCCTCAAAACCTCTTGATCAGAGGCCTTGCTGCCGGATGTAGTTTATCATCATGCCCAGGACACTGAATTTAGTAGATATCTATTTCTGCAAATTTTCGATAACGCAAGGTTTAGGAAGTAAGTCACATTTAGTTAGTTAGTCAGATCCCAACTAACTACCTCACCTTATGACAAACTAAGCTAAGAAAAATGATCATCCCTTCTCTCGCTATCGAGCTGCATTTAATAAGGCAGACCCGAAAACTATTATGGCAGTAATGGATTCTATCTTCAATGGAAGCTTAATACCGATGTCATTGAGCTAAAATAAAGCAAATTTTATATATTTATATGTTTGATCTGACATGTGACTGAGCAAGTCGTGTATTTTGTAACAGTGTCAACGATCTGTGTTCGATCTTAAGAATAGGCAAGGTTTCGTCAGTTAAGAGTTGGTCGAAAGTAATTTTCTTCCCGATATCAACATTGATACATACATATATATATATATATATATATATATATATATATATATATATATATATATATATATATGTGTGTGTGTGTGTGTGTGAAAAAGACAAAAAGAAAAATTGATCTTAGCCGACGTATTTCTTCCGCTGATGGACTTTATCAAGGGAAATGAAAGGATTTTATTTTACAAGTATTTATAAACAGAAGTAAAAACGTTGTTAGTTCTCAAAACATAAGTTTTCATTTTGTTTATATATATATATATATATATATATATATATATATATATATATATATATATATATATATAACGATTTATAATTTTTATAATTTTATATATCAACAAACAGTATTTAGAAAAATATGACAAAGTGGAAAGGATTTTGGGATACGTCAAAAAACTTTCAAGATTGCCATATATATATATATATATATATATATATATATATATATGTGTGTGTGTGTGTGTGTGTGTGTGTGTGTGTGTGTGTGTGTGTGGTATTAATTGAAAGACTGTTTTTGAATCCCAAATTACTGGTTTTTCACTGCTTTGCTGATAAGGAGACATTTAAAGCAAGCAGGCTTTGTGGTAGTGTTCAATATTGAAAACAGAGACAAAGCATTTATAGAAGATTTAACAGACTTTGTTCCGACGAGTGCTTACATCTAAGTACGAAACTTCGATGTAAACATGATTTCAGTGAAAAAACGTTTGATGACAGCCTCCTGAGGCCTATTTTCTTTCTTTCTGTTTTATATTAATGATCAGCCAAAGAACATGATCCGATCTTTAGAGAATACCTCGGTATATGGGTGCACCTCCATAAATCTAGATGACCAGAGTCCGGTAGCTGATCGCTCCTATGACCGAGTTCTAACAGCTCAAACTGATTTGTCATATTCAATACCTCCAAAACCAAACTAGTAACGTCCCACCATCACCAACTACACCCTGAAATTTCACCTATCATGATGGATGGTTGTTCTCTTAAGGAGATGAATTAAGCTCACAAAAGAACTCAAATGGAAATCGTACATACGATCCATTTCTAAAGATTCTGGGGAACTAGATTTTCTTCCAATTTTCACTGTGTAGGACTTTAAGTTTGGTGATATAGACTCCAACGCTCATGCGATAACTGTAAGAATAGTGACCTGAACGTTCTAGATTCTGACACTGTCTGTGCGGAGGTCTGTGTATTTCTTGAGCTTGTTATTTTCTTTGACCTTCATATTCTAGTCACCAGAGACAGCCACGTCAATGAGGAGGCATTTCCTTGTTTGTTTGTTTTTCTTTTTTCAACGACGCTGGAGTTTGATATGGTGGCCTCCCTGATGTGTTTGCATAGCCACTCATGCTGTGTGGTCTTGGGTGACGGCGTTAATTCGATATTAAAGTTACATTCTTCTCTCGCGGTCGGTGATCGCTAGCTGTTTTGAGTCCAGAGATAAAGGGACGTCAGCACAGAGAATTTTAACATAACTATTTTATTAACGTTCATGTCGACATGTTCTATTTATCCAGTGGCAGACGTTTCCCCTTCACTGGGGAGCCTTTTCAGACCCGAAAGAAAACACGTCTACATTGTTTCACGGTTAAGACTTGACTCCCTGCAACCTTTCTCCTATCTCTTTTCCCACGCTAGCTCAGACAATCAAAATCGACTACCTTATTTTGACTGGCATGTGACCTCGAAGGTCAGCCTCTGGAAGTCGCAGCTGAGATGCAATTCCCCCTAAAAATTTAGTCTGCTAAACTAGTATTTATCAGATGCAGTTTCTTTGGACGTTGAAATCTCACAAGATCTTGACTTGGTCGTTTTCGATCACCTTCTCTGGCTTGTGGCGGTACAGTTTCTCATCGACTTCAAGTCCATACTTCCTGCATTATTATTATTATTATTATTATTATTATTATTATTATTATATTTTTACTCGTGAAACTTTCCATTGATTATAATTTAACGATTTGGGTATCCATTCATCAATATACTCCGATTATATTTTGAAAAATACTTTTCTCGATTTCAAAGAGATTATATTCTTTTTGCATTACATATTCGAACAGTCCCTTATTGTGATAATGAAGATACTGCCAACTGGCGTGTACTGTGAAAAGAAGATAAAGATATTTTAATTTTTGCATTGTTGACCTTTAAAATCTTCATACATTACAGACAAAAAACATGCACATATGCAACTTAGCGTATTGTATAATAAGACGGATAAATGGAACTTGTTAATTTGGAAGGGAAGTACATCTAAGAGAATTTAAAAAAATGATTTAAAATCCCCCTTACTATGCAACGAACTACATGGAGCTCTTTATCCGTAGTAAAGGAAGACTTATTAGGTTTCTTTTTTTTTTTGACGGTATATCTACCTCAATGGGTTATTTAATGCCGACAACTTTTTTTCCTGGTAATATTTTTTGTCAAAAATCTATTTCTGGTAATATTTTTTCCTCAAAAATGTATAGGCAATAACGTTATTTTCAAAAATGTAATGCTGGTAATATTTTCTTTCAAAAATATATTGCCGGTAATAGTTTTTTTTCCTTGAAAAATGTATTTTTGGTAATATTTTTTACAAAGTATTTCCGGTATGTATTAAAACCTATTTTTACACTTTCATAACGCTTTTTACCTGTTTCGGGGTTAACTATTTGCCCATAGCTGGGAGCCTAACAGGTGCTACAATCCCGGGTCAGGGTGGACCTGAGAACACCAGCAATTTAGAAGTAGTTCCTCAAAACCTCCTGATCAGAAGTTTTGCTGTTGGACGTAGAATATTGTCTTACCCTGGAGGCGGATGTAGTTTATCGTTATACCCAGGACGGGAAGACTTATTAGGAAAAGAAAAACTTCCAATATGAAAAATTATATTGTGGAGATATAATTTCCAAGCTGGTGCCTGACTCGAGTAAATATGCCTTATACAAGAGGAAAATCTTATTTTAACTTACTCGTATATGAACCTTTCCGAATCTGGTATAACACCCTCTTCCAATTTGCCTGAAGCCACCATGAAAGAGTAGACTTTTTTAATCTAGCATAAGAGTGTCAATTCAAAGATTTTCAAACCGGAGTCGGCTATCTCCGGATGCTCCCAATGCGGTCAGAGCAAAATAAATACGGATACCCAAAGCCGAGCACCATGGAGAGAACAATCTCGTGATAGTGCAGAATCTGACGTAAACGATGGTCATAGTAAGACGAGTTGCTTATTTAATCCGGGATAAAACAGGTCGAATTTATTAAGTAAATACATAACGACCTACATTTATTCTATAGATTGCATATACAAATTACGATCACAAGATCAAGAAAACTTAAACCATGAAATGGCTTCCTTCGGCCTTTTTGGTCAAGAAGTTAAAAGAAACGAATATCTAGTTCTTGATAGTAGTCTCCACCTAAGAGAAAACACCTCATCTTTACACTTAAAGTATGAGTATCAGGTTTAACCCTAGAATACTAACCATCAATTAAAGTTACACCACTACTAACCATGGGTATATCATACCCGATTTTGAAAATATCAAATAAAATATTAAATATAAATCTGTATTTGAAATATTTTACATTCAGACACTTCAAACTTTGTACTTTGAGATAACATTAATAGGAACTGAAAAACATTATTTAGGTAAAAAAAAATCAGGTACTGGAAATTGTTAATTAAAAATAGGAAAATTTGTGCTGGGTACTATGGGTACCCATGGTTAGTATTCTAGGGTTAATCCCTGATGGTTCAGGGTTCTCTAAATGTAGTGCCTAGGGAACTGGATATTTTTTTGTCTCGAAAAGCGAGAAAGAATTCTTTTAAAAAATAGTCACTTTCTACTAGAGTGCTATCGAGAAATATGTAAAAACTCTGGCGAGCCACGAGAAACGCTGGATAAATTGATCAGTGAACAAATCATATGATCGAACATGCTCATGAAATTTGAACAGTTTGAGCAATCTCATCAAATTCTCCGAAGTTTCATACAATGACTCTGGAAATTCTGGTAGGGCTAAAGAGAGAAATAAAAAAATAATGATTAAGAAACATCAAAGAAAAATACCCTTGTTTTGGAGCAGCAACTGCGTTTGAGCTCGGATATTCAAGCAGAAATTTTAAGGATATTTAAAAATGGAATAAATAAGCAATAATTATAACGAGTCGTTTTTTGTCTCGTCCATTTTTTTTCTTTTGCCATTTTGACAAACTAATAATTCATGGTGTTATAGAATCAATTTGATGGTTAAAATCGAATTTAGATACTGTTTTAAAGTAGACTTTATTTTACCAACTTTCATCAGTTTATAAGTTGTGCGTAGAAAATCAGGAAAGAAAGGGATTGTCGGATGGTCAAGCTTTACTGATTGAAATAGAGACAGAAATATATTGGTAATAATTCTCCCTCAGAAAGGATTTGCAAATAGATAGATGGAAGGAAGTCATAGATAATCAGGGAAAATACATTGTTGATTGAATCTGTAATTAAATGGTCACTTGTTTTCTTTATTCAAAATTCGGACAGAACTTATGGGATGACCTGATATTTTTACTAAAAAATTAATGGACTTATTTTCAATCCGCTATTTTTATTACTTCAAACTTTATTCTCGTGGATACTTTGTATTCGAAATAGAGGCTGCATTTTTTTATTTATTAAACAATGCGCATGATGTCTATCGATCTGTGCATGTGAAAAATCCTAGAAAAGAAAAAAAAAGCGTTCCACGTCAGGGAACGATCCTGTGTCTCCCTTTATATGGAAAACCACCTTCGAACCAGTATGTCCGAAAATGTTGCAGCAAATATTGTTCAATTATCTCCTTTTTTTTAATCATTCTCTTCATTCCTATTATAAAGCTTCATATCTACTCAGGTTCGTATCGGAAACTTTAAAAAACTAATTTCTAAATTTCTAAGGAATTAATAGCCTTAGCCGATAGACGTAATACACAGTTTAATAAATAAAAATAGGACGTGTAATATTTCAACGACTCCAGGTAGAAGCTTTATTTGACTAATTCAGCTTTAGCGCTGGAAACGTTTAATTTATTTTAGTGGATTGTTACAATCGAGATGGGATGTGGTTATTTTATTACCACAGGGCATCTATTTCAAATACGAAGTATCCACTACATTAACGTTTGAAGTAATAAACATTCATTTTACTATAAATTAAATCAATAAGAAAGAAAATGGCAGAAGCAAACAGAAGTAAAAACGTTGTTAGTTTTTCAAAACATAGGTTTTCATTTTGTTTATATATATATATATATATATATATATATATATATATATATATATATATATATATATAACGATTTATAATTTTGTATAATTTTATATATCAACAAACAGTATTTAGAAAAATATGACAAAGTGGAAAGGATTTTTGGGATGCGTCACAAAAAACTTTCAAGATTGTCATATATATATATATATATATATATGTGTGTGTGTGTGTGTGTGTGTGTGTGTGTGTGTGTAATGAGAAAGGACAGTAAGATTTATAACCCGGTGTTCGTATTAAATATTTTTTTATTTTAAAAAACTGTGCTCAATACAATATAATATATATATATATATATATATATATATATATATATATATATATATATATATATAGTCATCCACAGACAGACTGTTTCGTTGTATGAGAGCTCTTCAGTGTGGTTTATATATATATATATATATATATATATATATATATATATATATAGAGAGAGAGAGAGAGAGAGATAGATAGATAGATAGATAGATAGATAGATAGATAGATAGATATGAAAATTTTGTTTAAGACTAAAGTACCTTTTTTTTCGTAGAGGGCGAATCTCGCTTGTAAAATTACCGGAATTATAAGTATCTGGTTTTATGCGCTTATGTAAAGAGACAGTTGAAAGACAAGCCCATTGTTAGACTATCGTTTCTTTCGTCCACAACCAACTGTATTGGCGTCTCATCGTACAGACACTGTGGATATTTATAGCGCCTGGATATAACAGATTTTTGCTTTTCAAATTAACCCTGATACAGCGTCAGAATTTTCATTCTTGCCGGTGAACTTGCAGTGGCGCGTATTAAACGACCTGGCCACAAAAATAGAACCCACAGCTTTCTAGGCATTTAATCTTTTTCTTTAAATACTTAACCATGCCGGTGAGTTTACGAAAATGGCAGTGGACGAAATCTGATTGTGGCGAAGAAAAAGGGAAGGTGAAGACATCGCTGGTGTAGGAATTGTTCTTGTTGCAGGTAATATTGCTGAATGATTATGGCAATACAAAAGAGCAGTGACACTAAGAAAGCCGCCGTTGCTACGCTAATCCTCGCTTAAAAGAATACGCATTTATCTACACAACCTTTGGATTATTTTTGTCAACGCGAGCCATGCAGGTAACATGAGTATCGGCGGCGAAGATCAAGAGATTCGCTGTCAATCTATTTACGGAAAGATAAGTCTGAAAAGTTTCTTCTGACATCTCTTAGCGAGAAGACAATCGACTTGATATGGTTGTCACTTTTCAGGAGTGTTCTCACCCTTTGATGTTAGATTTTAAATCAAGTAGCTTTGTCTTTTAACTAAATTTTTCGACAATTTTCGCGATTATCGGATCACGAATAGACCACGAGTTTGACAGGACGGAGCAGGACAGGAGAGAAGCAGGCATCTATTTTGATACGTTCCATACAGGAAAAGGAACGCGCCAGACGCGATTCGGAGAGCCCCGTTCTGTGTTCTCAACTCCGTCCATAATCACAGCAAAAGGTCTACAAATCACGGCCCTCAAAAAATTAATTAATAGAAAAAAAAAAGTAAATGGTTGAATAAATAAATAAAATTATGTAATAAATAAATAAATAAAATAATTTATGCACCGGAATATTTTTTTCAAATTAATTAATTTCTATGTTTAGTTCCTGCAAATCTTCGTTTGGACTCAGTCTTGGCACAAGGCAAACTCGAACGCACAATTAATTATTAACTAGATTTGCTTACTAACCACTGCTTCACGACGTTATTTTGGACAAATTTTTAGTTTCGTTTTCAATTGAAGTCGTTTTAAAGCTAACCAACGTGATTATTCGTGTATAATACGCACTTGGGTATAATACGCACCCCTGACTTAAGCCTACATAATTTTGGAAAAACATCTCTCTTGTATAATAAGCACGGACTTGAAGGAATTTATTACATTGACAACGTAGATGCAATTGTTAACATTTGACACAGAGAGGCGTGAAGAAGATTAAAATCGGATTACTATCAATGTGAATTTTTTTTTTTTTTAAACAGAATAATTTTTTAAGAACAAATTCTTTGGGACACATGAAGTATTTTAGATAGTATATAGAAATATGGCGGCGCACGTGGCTGGAATAAGTTAATATTTAGTTCTCATTATATAGAACGGACCTCTAATTTTTAGATTTAAAAATCTTAAAAAATGTATTATATCATACACGAATAATTACGGTATATTCTGAAATGGAGAAAACTATTTCGGTTTGAATTTTTTTTTTTATGTGAACAAAAGTTTAGTTGGTGTTTACATGATACCTTGTTCGGAATTCACTCTTGTTTTTCGTACCCAAAACAATGCCACAGTATATTTCTTATAGAACCAGAATCGCTATTTTACTCATATTTCAAATAAAAGCAGTCAGTCTTTGACTTCTGAGTTTGCATATTTTTTGGACTCATCTATGGGCTCCAGTCAGTGGAGTTACCTATACTTTCCTTTTTGTTTTGATTACAGCAGAGAAAATGGTATGAATATCTCCTCAAAAAGAAACAAAATAATTAAATTCTAAAACCTCATTTTTAATCATCTACATATTTTAATGACCACTAAGTTATTCGGAAAATAATTCCCGATTTTAGAATTAACTTTTATTATTGAATCAGTGTATTTAAACAGTGTTTAAAATCAGTCAAAAGAGGAACCCTAGCTATCTATGTATTTCTGCCATTGACTTACACGGCCATTTATGCCTTTACGATAAAACTCTAAAGGTTTGGAAATGAAAAAATAGTTGAATACAATTTCTGCATCTTCTTGCAAATGGGTGTCTTTTGGTTTTAAAAAATGACAAAGTGATAGTCAGTAGGCGAAGGATCAGAGGAAAATGGTGCATGTAGCAAAGTCTCTTATCCCAAGTCGGGGAGTTTTTGTAGTGTCACCGAACATTGTCATGAAGCAGAATTAGACCGAGTCGATTTACCAGTGTCAATCGTATTTTGATTAAGTGAATGTGCATTTCATTTTCTTTCTTCTGCAGGGATGCTCTCGTTAGAGTCCAGAAAGCTGTAATGGCGGACCACCAGACAATCGCCATAATCTTTTGTTGGTTCAGTTTCAATTTCGTTAAGTTTTTGGGGTGCTTCGTTATGATCAAGCCATTTTAGTCGTCCTTTATGATTGTCATAAATGATCCATTTCTCATAACAAGTCCCTATTCCGTGAATAAATGAACCATTCGAATTTCGGAGATGCTGCATCGGACACACTTCAAAATATCAAACTCTTTGACTTTTAACGAGTTCATATGAAACCCATTTATCGGGTTTCTTCACCTTGCTAATTTTCTTGAGATTATCCGATATTTTTTAACTGCTGGCACCCATTATCTGAGATATTTATATGACAGTCTGACGCGGGTTTTGTTCGATTAGTGTTTTCAGATTCTGATTGATAATTACAAATGGACGTTCTCTACAATCTTAATCTTCAAGGCTCGTATCCCCATTGAGGAACTTCCGAAAACAGTGCAGTACTGTCAGTTACAATTGGATCCTTCACCGTATGATCTGTTAATATTGGCAATAATTTGAGAAGGATTAAGACCAAGCTTGAACCCACGCAAGAAAGGTAAACGCCTCTACTATTTTTATCATCTTCAAGATGAGGACTATGTAAGATTTTAAATTAAATTCTGAAAGAGATTGATATGATATTAATAAAGAGTATACTTTTATCATTAGGACTAACTAATATATCTTGTGCATCTAGCATGAAACAGACTGTCGCCTCTAAATGTTGACTTCTATGTTCACTTTATATATATATATATATATATATATATATATATATATATATATAAAATCTGTTTCCAGTTTACGAATCATTGCTTGATTAATATCGGAACAATATTTGGCTTGGTTTGGTTTGTTTTACAGCATATGGATTATTTAATGTCCACAGGATTTTTATTGCTGGTAATATTTTGTTATAAAAAATCTGTTGCTGATAATATATATTTTTTTCAAATATATATTGCTGGCAATTTGTTTTTCAAAAATGTATTGATGGTAAAATTTTTTTCTCCAAAAATGTATTGCTTGTATTTTTTTCCAGAAATGTACAGTTGCTATTAAACGCTATATTTACACTTTCATAGTATTTTCACTCTTACCTAATTACCCATATCTCGGACCCTAACAGATGATACCACCCGGGGTTAGGGTGGACCTGGGAACACCATCAATTAAGAGGTGGTTCCTCACTCCTCAAAAACTCCTAATCAGAGGCCTTACCGCTGGATGTATTTTATCGTTATACTGAGGACACGGATGTAGTTTATTGTCCTACCCAGGACGCCTGATTGGTGAGGGTCTTACAGGGGTGCAATCAGCGTATTCTGAAGCCCCAGCCGACGGGGCAGACAATATTTGGATTAACAAGCATTCAAAACTTTGATCAAAGAAAAGATTTCCTTGGCTGAGAAAGGTGTTGTGCAATTGTTAAGATAAAAGGAAGCGTTTTAGCAATAGAAAATTATGGTTACCGATCTTAACAAAATTATAATGTTTCACTTGCAAGGCTTTTCAAAAATCTAAGACTTTTCTGTGAGTTTTGGTTATTGCAGTAACATGGAACCGTCTGCTGCCATTTTAGAGAAAGAGAAACGAAAACTTCTTTCGTTGTTTCATTCAATATAAAATAGTTTGGAAACCATTGATTTATAATTATAATTTCTTCATGTAAACTACGGTAAGTACATAGGAATCAAAGTTAACCTGGTACTTATTTTTACATGAAATGTTTGAAGGTATAGTTAAAGTAAACATTATTCTATCGAAAAATGGTACACAACATTTTTTTTTGGCCTTTTTTAAGCATATAATATTGATCCCTTCCAACGGTGCATTAGGGGAGTTGTAGCTAGTAGAAAAATCAATATTGTAAAAGTTTGACTGCTAATTCCTTATTCCATACTGAAACTCTAAAATTTCATTCTCGTTGAGAATTTAAAAGATTGAGAAAATTTTTAATCGAAAAGAAATTTTACAAAAAAGTCTTTCTTTTCTTTCTTAAAATATCTGACACTTTTTTTCCCTTCTCTGAGGATTGTTCTTCATATTGTTGCGTAAGTGAATGACAAAATGGAAAAATCCTATTTGTCATTCAATTACTCACCATTACTCTGATATAAAGAGTTTAAATATCAGATTCTTCCATTTCATTTCTTCTACAAAGATCTCCATGTATTTTATACTGCTAATATGTTAGTTATTAAATAATTTGAACGGAGAGTTAGTGATATTAATATTAAGGCCTACTTTAGGTCATACGTAAATAACAGCCAGCTTTATCAGCAAAAATATCTTAAACTTATGAAGTAGAAGCCGTAACAAGTCGAACAAAGAGCCATATTTATTTTGGCGATCCTAACACTTCTTCAAGTTACGTTATTAGAACGAGATCGAATATAACAATGTATGTATTTAATACAATGCATGGAATCTACTGTTAACATTGCAAAAGGCTGACAACACTATTCAGTATTAAATCCTTAAGTTAGGAAATTTCAGTGCGTATTTTGATATAATAGTCAATTAAATGCTTTTAATTCCCCGTCAAAAACAGTGTAAATCAGTGTGATTTCTCATTTCGTTTCTGTCCTATCTTTGTTACTTCAACACTCAAAGAACCAACCAGTGGCTCATACTGTAACTATACTAAGCGGACATTAGTTACCCGGCCGCTGATCTCGAAAAGGACCACTAATCTGTGATTGACTGGGGCAGGAAATGCCTCCAAAACGAAACTGCTCTTCTTTACCCAACACAGAGAACCCTCTTTATCTCCCATCAGAATGGTTGATGCCCAACTCTTTGAAAGCGTCTCGTTACGCCTGCTTGGCCTCACGCTGTCCGCTGACATGAATTGGAATAAATACATTGAATCAATAGCTTCATCTACTGCAAGGAAAGTTGGTTGTCTGTGTTGTGTCAGAAAGTTTTTCTCGTCTGAGTCCATCCTTCAAATCTATAAATTAACCATTTGTCCTTGCATGGAATATTGCTGTCACATATGTTCTGGTGGCCTCGCTGTACGCCTCGAGGTCCTCGACAAAATCCAGAGACGAATATACAATGTGATAGGTCCTGACCTGGCATCTAGTAAACAATCGCTTTCCAACAGACGTGCTATAGCTTCCCTCTGTCTCTTCTACAAGTATTTTCACGGCATCTGTTCCGACGAGCTACTTTCGCTGGTTCCCGGACTGCATGAATTTAAGCGAGCTACTAGGCTGGCATCTCGATCCCAAACTTTTACTGATTAAATGGTTAAATGTAACCGTTTCTTCTACTCAAACAGCTTCTTCTTCTCTCGCACTTCTCGTCTGTGAAACTCCCTTCCTCTTACTTGCTTCCCCGATAACTATAATCTTCAAATATCCAAGTGTAATGTCAATCGATGTCTTCTGATTGTTGTTACCCGTCCTTTTCTGTATCCTTTCTTCAAATACACCTCTTTACTCCTGTTCTTAATCCTCTGTAACCCCTTGCGTGCTAGTGACAGATCCTGCCTTGCTTGGGTGAATTGCTTAAAAAAAAAATCAAGTACCATATATACTTTAGTTTAGTGCGAATTTTATGATGATTTTTTTTTTACGCAAAGAATAGGGAGTCGCACTATACACAGGTAATATTTTTGAAGAGGTTAAAAATCATGCATTTTCGGTGACCGGTTGCACTATACACAGGTAATTTTTTTCTTGGAGGAGTTAAAATTCGAGCAGAAAAATTCAGGATTCGCATGAGGTCGGCTTACACACAAGTATACACGGTATGTCCACTATTTTGAATTCAGAGTTGTTCTCCTATACTGGTCACAAAACATGGCTAAATATTCTAGTATGCCTTGCTAATAAAACCGTAGATTGTGTGAGCAGCAACAGAAGTTATTTGTGCGAAAGTAAATGTAACGATCACAACCAGAATTCGAACTCATCACGCCGATTTCTGGATCAGACTCTATAACCATTGCATCAGCTGTACATCCAATGGCTTTTATCTTGTATCATTAAATGTTTTGCTTCTGATCCACCATCTTTAAGTATACCATTAGAGTTTGTTTGGTTTGGTTTGTTTTACGACATATCGACCTGAATGGGTTATTTAATGCCAACAAAATTTTAAATTGCTGGTAATATTTTTTCCAGAAATGTATTGCTGGTAATTATTTTTTTGTTAAATATATACCTGGTAATAAGTATTTCTGATATTAAAACCAATTTTTTACACTTTCATTGTGTTTTGACCCCAGTTTGGGGGGGGGTTAACTATTTACCCATAGCTAAGACCCTAACAGGTGCTACCACTCCGGGTCTGGGTGGACCTGGGAACACCAACAATTAAAAGGTGGTTCCACACTCCTCAAAATCTCCTGGTGCTGTTGGTCGTAGTTTATCGTCTTACCCAGGACGAATCTTTACAGTTAGTTCTAAGTAAATTAGTTGTTTTAACGTATAGCATTTCTCCGTACAGGGCGTCAATTCTCGGTAATATATGAGGCGAGAATACAATATTAACAAATATTTGTAGTGATAACTGCTGAAAGAATTGTTTAGCAACCAACTCAGTGCAGTGGCTAAAAAAGTAATAACCTTATGTCTTACGGCGTATGTGTTATAGACATCTCAAAATATCTGTTCTTACTGAATTAGTTGATCAACTGAATTTCTGTTCTTTTGTAAGTAAATTCTTTTGACTGATTCTATTCTCCGACTGGTCATGACGATATGACCCTCAATGCTGACGTTTAGACGAGACAAGATTTCATTGCTCTCTCGAGTGCAGTGACACTCGACCCAACAATAATTTCCAAATAGCTAGTTGTCTTGTTTGCTTCTTGAGTGACTAGATGCCATTTTGACCTCACTGTACGATCATACTGAATGATTACCAAAAAAAAAAAGAAGAGACATTCTGTTTCCAATCCCAGAAGCAAAGAAGTAAATACATTAAAATAAGACATAAGAGATATAAAACGATAGAAAGCGAAAGAATTGACCGGAGTGAGTAAGGATGTTGAATCTTGGAGAACAGAGAAGTTAGAGATGGAAAAAAAAACATATAGAAGAAAACTAATGAATTAAGAGGAAAAAAGAAGACGGAACAAGTTGGGGAAAATTTGAAGATAGATATATATATATATATATATATATATATATATATATATATATATATATATAGATGACCAAGTAAAAAGACAAAAAAGAAAAGAAAGGAAAGAAATAATAAAAAAAAAAAATGAATGAAAAAACAGAAAAAAGTGAAAAAAAAGAAAAAAGAAAGAAAAGAAAGAAAAATGTAAAGAAAGACGTTAATCAAAAAGACAAATATAAATAATGTAAAGCAAAAACGAAAAAAAAAGAAAGAAAGAAAGAAAGAAAGAAAGAAAGAAAGAAAGAAAGAAAGACGTTAATCAAAGTAAGGACAAATATAAATAATGTAAAGCAAAAAACGAAAGAAAAAAGAAAGAAAGAAAGAAAGAAGGAAAGAAAAAAGAAAGAAGAAAGAAAGACGTTAATCAAAGTAAGGACAAATGTAAATAATGTAAAGCAAAAAACGAAAGAAAGAAAGAAAGAAAAGAAAGGAAAAAAAAAGAAAGAAGAAAGAAAGAAAGACGTTAATCAAAGTAAGGACAAATGTAAATAATGTAAAGCAAAAAACGAAAGAAAGAAAGAAAGAAAGAAAGAAGGAAAGAAAAAAGAAAGAAAGAAGAAAGAAAGAAAGAAAGACGTTAATCAAAGTAAGGACAAATGTAAATAATGTAAAGAAAGAAAGAAAGAAAGAAAGAAAGAAAGAAAGAAAGACGTTAATCAAAGTAAGGACAAATATAAATAATGTAAAGCAAAAAACGAAAGAAAGAAAGAAAGAAAGAAAGAAAGAAGGAAAGAAAAAAGAAAGAAAGAAAGAAAGAAAGACGTTAATCAAAGTAAGGACAAATGTAAATAATGTAAAGCAAAAAGCGAAAGAAAGAAAGAAAGAAAGAAGGAAAGAAAAAAGAAAGAAAGAAAGAAAGAAAGAAAGACGTTAATCAAAGTAAGGACAAATGTAAATAATGTAAAGCAAAAAACGAAAGAAAGAAAGAAAGAAAGAAAGAAAGAAAGACGTTAATCAAAGTAAGGACAAATATAAATAATGTAAAGCAAAAAACGAAAGAATGAAGGAAAGAAAGAGAAGAAAGTTAATCAAATATAAACAAACCAAAACAGGAATTGAAAGAGAAGGAAAGAAAAATTATGAAAGAGGGAGATGAATGACATAAAAAATAGACAGAAAGTTTTGAAAAAATTACCAACGACTGAAGAAAAAATAGAAAAGGATAATGAAAAAGATAAAAAAATATATGAAATAAAAAGAAAAATAATAAAGCAAATTCCACGCTGAAAATTAAAATTAGCACCAAAGAAAGAAAGAAAAACACGAATGAAAGAAGAGGGAACCAAGAGGGAGAGAGAGAGAGAGAGCGAAAGAAAGAAAGAAAGAACGAAAATAAGAAAGAGAGAAAGAAAGAAAGAAAAAAGAAAGAAAGAAGGAGAGAGAAAAAGAGAGAGAGTGTAAGAAAGAAAGAAAGAAAGAAAGAAAGAACGAGAGTAAGAAAGAGAGAAAGAAAAATAAAAAGTGATAAAAAAGGGAGAGGGAGTGAAAGAAAAATGAATGCGTGAAAGAAAGAGAGTAAGAAAGCGAGTAAGAAAGAACGGAAGAAAAGAGAGAAAGAAAAAGAAAAAATTAATAAAGCTACAAGTAACGAGGAGAAAAAAAATTTAAGGAAATAAAGAAAAGGTATGTAAAATTACGAAAGAACGAGAAAAAAATGATATGTAAAAAAACAAGACACATAGAAAGTGAATGAAATTACGAACGAATAAAGAAAAAGAAAAATATTTTTTTTGAAAAAGACGAAAGGAAGAAAAATATATGAAAACCAAAAAGAAATGGATGATGACCGAAATAATAAATAAAATACAAAAAAAAAAGCGTAAGAAATTTAGGTCAATAATATAAAATCTGGTAACAGCAAAACGGAAGCGTAGTGACGATGCGAATATTGGCGTATCAGTAAAAGAAATGAAGAAATAGAAATAAAATTCTAGAGAAACGGTTAACATCTATTGGAACTGTCTGTTTCCTTCATTTACCCTTTACGGAGGGTAGCCATTGCACTCAGTTGCAGAAAACGGAAGGGTCACCATCGCCGAAGGAGCTGTCAATACGTTTCTTCGTGTGAGGATCTCGTTAACTAGTGCCACCGGCGCCGAGAAAAACGGAAAGAGGGAGATGAATGAGCTCTTGGTTACGATGGTCTATCATACGAGACATGCTTCTCTATGTCCATCTCCAAGATGCAATCGAGTGCGAAATCTTCGCTGTCGTTCGGCTCGCTGGCAAAGAGGAGTCAGCGGAGTGCGATTTTATTATGGCGGACATTTCGCGCCTTTTTATCTGGTGGGAGGAAGGATAAGGAAAAGAAGTAAGGACGCAGACGATGATGATGCAGAGGGTCACAAATGCATTCTCATTCTCATTTTCTTTTCTCTCTCTTCTGCTATAGTCTGCTTGACATATTTTTGACAACAATTGCCGGCTTGCACTTTCTGCTTCATCAATTTTTTACGGCATTGCCCATAGGTTGATGTTGTTCAGTGCGGCATTTGCTTGTCTGTCTGGCTTGCACAGGGATGGTCAAAGATTTTTGAGACGAGACCTTGCCTCTATTTCGTGTATTTAATATATTTTCATGAATCATATTTTACAGGCAATTACTGTATATTAATGGTAGTTAGCAAACTCGTTAGCGATCATATTTGCGGCTTTCTGTAGTTATTTTATAGCTTTAATGCGAGTCAGAAAATTGAAATCGTATGCCGGAGTTGAAGAATCGTGAATCGTAAGAATTGCGAATATTAGTTACCGTACTCAAGAACTGGAAACTGCGATATTTTACTTCATTTATTCTAGAACAGATCTCAGGTAAGATCTAAAACTGATCTAATATAAGCTCTTAGAAAATGGAATGTTATCAATATTTACTATATACAGCATGTTTTCTCATGTTCTTCACAAGACTTTTGTAACTCTAAAAATTCCTGCCAATTTAGAAGTGTTCAACTCTAACGCCACAGATCCATCCGTCACTGAATTTCACGATTCAACGATTATATCTATTCTATAAGTTCAGTTTTTATTGGCTTACATAAATATGTATAAACTTAAATACTATCCTTATAATTCTGCTTGTCCACCCCTTCATTACTGAGTTCCTTAGTTCGCACGACCGTTACGCTCTGTCAGTACCTCATAAATAATGGCCTATTCCGTTTTGATCACATGAAACACAGAAACGACATATCCGAGACGCTACTTGTTTTCAGTGAGAAAATGGAAGAAGGGAAGACAGAATAGTTTAACGTCTGCTTCAGTGAAATGAAAAAAAATCAATTCCATTTTTTTTTTCATTTGTACACGCTTCTTACAATAACGACAAACATTCATATTATGATTGTTATTGCTACAAGTTTTCAAACTCAACTATTTAACGGTGCAATAGAGGAATTTCTACGAATATTTTATTGTCGTAGAACTCGCAATGAGCCTATACAATCACTAACTTAAATCTTCTGATGAATCTTAAGGATTAAGATTCATCAGAATATTAAAATAGGAAAACCGCGAAATTTTCACGGGTCTTTCTAATGCTTGATAATCTTTACAAAATTTGTATTTATTCGTATCTTCTTGTAACACAATGTATCTTATGTGTTCTTCAAGTCAGCTGTAAACTATTATCTGGTCGTTCGCCGTGCACCATTGGACCAAATTTTCTCTGTTGTTCGTCGCGCGATCCAAATCCATATTTCTCTGTCTCCTACTTTTCTTAATTTCATATTTAGGCCACCCATGATGATAATAATTTCTTGCAATTTGCTCTGGCTTTTGGTATTATCTCGTGTGTTATAAAATCTATCTACTTCTGCACCCCTATATTACTATGATGACGATATTAAATGGCTTCTCTTTCTGTTTCACTAGAAGAAATCTGTCCGACAGTTGCCAGTATCATAGAATACATTTCCTCGTTTTTATAAAATATCAGTTCGATTCCTCCTTTGTTTTTCTCCTCGGTTGTATATGATACCTTTTTCGTCGCTTGTGAAGTTCATATTCTTTATTAATCTTATTTCGCTATTTTGTTTCACTCTTAATTTTGCTTTGAGATCCCCAAAGAGGATAATAAATTCTTGTAATTTTGTACAAATTTTCTAGTGTGTAGTAAAATTTATCTATCTCTTCTTTGGTACCTTCTGACGTTCATATACCATTGTGATGGCCACAGTGAATGGCTTTCATTTCAGTTTCACTAGAAGACTCTTTCTGGTACCATTATTCGAAAAAAACAAACAAACATTACCTCTTGTGTTTATCTAATATTAATCCAACTCTTCTTTCATTTATCAGTCCGACTATACATATGATTCTGTGGTCATCGCTTGTTAAGTTTTGATTTTTTTCCAACTCGTTTCTCATACTCTCAAAGTGCCTTTGTATTTCCTGTTTTACATTTTCTAACGTCTGACATTGATACGGTGTCCTAACTTTATATATTCCGATTATGATTTTGTTTTTATTTCCATAATAATTGATATTTAATATCTTAATCGCATAACACATCACGCGGCGAAATTCCAAGATCAAAATTCAGCTGCCCCTCCGATGTATTATTTATTAATGTTCCACAAGAAAACGTATGCCAAATACTAAATTTAGAATGGTACAGAGAGGCTATAATAGGGGCATTTCGACCGCTCCTGGCGCATGTATGTGTAACAGCCAAAATTGCGTGGGTGATGCTTTGATTTCAAGAAGGTGAGGCTCGTTGATATGAAAATAAATTAATGATATCGTAATATTAGGACTTAAAATTAAATTTGATGGTTTAGTTACGTTGCGCGCGAAAAATTAGGTGGATGAATCTAATCGGTATCTACCAATATTTGTGCTAGCACAAACTCAGAAGTCATCGGGACCGAGAGCTGACTGCACTGGTATTGTTCTAACTGGTGACCACGCCAAATTATGCGCTCTTTCTCCGAGAAAGACTTAGTGGGAATATTTGTGGGTCCGGATACAGGTTTTAGGCCCACAATTATTCCCACTGAATAGCCCTACAATAATTTGAAACACAGCCCACCAAAATAACCGTTAGAATAGAATAATACAATAGACTACTCATGATGCAATAGACTACCCACAATGCATCACTGACCTGTATATATAAATAGTCCAGCAAAAACACAACGCATATGGCCTGACAAGTGCGTTTAGCATGAAACAGATTGTCGATTTCTGGGTGTTGACTGCAATGTCCACTTTTATATTTACATACGCTCTATCTCTGATGTTGAACACTCTAACACATAAATATAGCATACCTTAAAACTATTATTTATCACACACACACACGCGCATATATCTATCTATCTATCTATCTATCTATCTATCTATATCTATATATATATATATATATATATATATATATATATATAGGAGGATTAATACAAGTATAAATTTGTCACTTAACAGATTGATGTTATATTCAGCACTCCAACTCCGGTTTTGTCGATGAACCTTGTAATCGTTCGGTCCACTCGTCAGGAGGTTGGTACGTTGGCGTTGGTATAATGGTTAGTGAAATAGTGGAGTTGATCATTACTTGTGAGTAGTGAGCTCAGTTCACGCCGAGTGCACCATAATTGTGGCCTCGTGCCAAACATAGCTAAGTATATAATAATATGAGGCACCTGTTATACTAAAACTAAGAATGCAATTAATTTATTTTTTTTGTGTTGCATTGTATAATCGGAGCACCCGCTTAATAGGGGCAAATTGCTCAATTTCGTTGTGATGTAACCGACAGTAATGTAACGCAGGTTCCCACCCACAAACACATAGATAGATAGATAGATAGATAGATAGATAGATAGATAGATAGATAGATACGTGAGTTCTTAGCCTGATATGTAGTTAATTGAATTTTTATCTGACATTTTCATTGTATAGATGTTCGGTGTATATATGATTGATAAACGGTTATATTCAAAATAAAAAAAAAGATGTTTAATATCAGTGCTTTTTCATCATTGATATACCTTCGGATACCTTATATATACACACACACACACACACACACACACACACACACATATATATATATATATATATATGTATATATACACATATACATATATATATATATATATATATATATATATATATATATATATATATATATATTTGACCAGCAACTTTCCTTTTAAAGATCTCTCATTGAATATGGCAGACAAGGAAGATTTAATTATTTTTTTTTATATAGTTTTTCCAACATCCTTACGTTTTTCCGATTTGTAGGAGTAAAGAACTTTTCCATAATGTTCATTGTCTCAAGCAGTTTAACCATTTGAAAATGGCTGAAGAAGTCGCCGAAAGTGCTTATGCATTTGCAATAAACAAAAATAAATAAATAAATAAATGAATAAAAACATGGCGACGCGGACAAAAATATCTGCCGTCAGTTGGGAAAGAAGAAAAAACATCAGCCAGCGAGGAGAGAAATATTAGAATCAACAGACACGTGTACTAAACCGCACACTGACGTGTTAGTATATGTGTGTGTGTTTGTACATGAATAAGGAACTTGAGTATATTTACCTTATGAAAGATATTTCAGATATCAGAACAAGTAAACGAATTACCGTTTTGCGGAATATGCACCCTAAATAAATAGGCTTCTCTTAGGAAAAGCTTTTTTTTTAAAAACTGCATTGAAATGGTGAATATATCACACGAGATAGACTAACCGTATGTGTGATTTATACAAATTCATATTTACTTGCCAGCAGTCGAAGTCATTAGCATAGTCATATTTCAATCGGACATCGCTGAAGTTAACGGACATTTTTCTGAGCTGACCCGCAAAAAGTAGGAGTAAATAAATAAGCAAAAATCAATTCGCCCTTCACGTCCATTTCGGTCTGCATGTATTAGCATAAGGTGTGCAATTCTTCATTTTCAATCTGTCTTTACGGAAAAAAAATATCGCCGGATTATGACATCGGTTTAGCGTTTCATTGCCCAGTCGGTTGATATTTCTTCTTGGCCTCGGCTATATTTGACATGAGTTTTGCATTGCAAATCCGACCGCTACTCTTTTCCCATCATTCAATTACTCTCATGAAAAGGACTCCCCACCCAACACACACACACACATATACTGGAAATATATCAAACAAATAAGTGTTTGGAAGTGCAGGTGGTGTATTGGTTAGAGGATGTGAATGGATAATCAGCGTGCCGAGTTCGAATACAGGTCGAGATCATTACATTCACATTCGTAAAAAAAATGCATTCTTTCTCCTAGCTATGGGTTAAATACACTGGACTCTATAGCCGTGTTTGGTAACCAGCATAGGAGAATAACAATTCTGAATTCAAAACCGAATGTGGCCTGGTGGGATGCATACTTGAGCTGTAACTAAGGTTCGCTCAACAAAGGTGAAATATGCACAGTTTGGCTATGTGGGTGTTGAAAAAACACAAATAGGCCCGAGATGATGGGCATTCTGGAAAACTAGCAGCCATGCTGAAGATGATAAAGTTTTCTTTTATTATATTGTGTGATTTTTTTTATTAGAAAGACTATTGTCTTTTTTATTAGATTAAGTGACTTTCTATTAGATTTTGAAAACTACCTAACGCCCTCATTTCTGGTAAACTAGGGAGTGAATAACGATCTAGGAAAGGGGCCTGCCCAAATCCACTGAAGGCTCACTCGTATCTGACCAACACAATGCCAAACATACAGATCCGGTTGCAGAGGCTGCAGAGAAAGGTTTAGTCGGGGGTTTGCGGTGACACTTGATGCCGGCGCTTGGTTGATTGTTTAGGTCGACAAACAGGTGTCTCCTGGTATATATTTCCCACAACAATTATTGTGGAATGTGAGTCTGGGTAATAAAATGATAAGTAACAACAAAACTATAACTATATTTCTATCTCTCTCTCTCTCTCTCTTATATATATATATATATATATATATATATATATATATATATATATATATATAAACAAACGTTAAGTGTATTAACAAAACAAAGGTATATATAGACACTAAAATATTGTTGCGATGTTAAAAAACAATGAATATGCAAGAAAAACAGTTGATCTAATGCAGGTGTTCGTGTAGAAGTAAGTGCAACAAGCGTGTGTGATAGACATATGTGTATATATGCATGTGTATGAGAGAGTTCAAAAGTCAACAGAGGACCAAGGAAAGCGAATGCGCCTCAGCGGCAGCGTTCTTATCTACGTGCCACCTACATATGAAACCTGGAAAAAAAAACGGAAAGAGAGAATGACAGAGAATGTCACTTCCTATTTACAGGCTGGAGGAGCGTCCTCTAGCGGCTTTTTTTTAAAACTAACTCCACAATACTCCACTCGAACTGGAAGGGAATATTGTGGAGTTAACCTACTTTTATTTTATTCTGCACATATGTCCATAAAGTTTGTATATGTTTCTCTTGTTCCACGTAGACTGAAAAGAAAAAGAGCCGAAAAGTGTTGTGGTGATGTGTGTGTTTAAACATGTCGACGAAAATGTACTTGCCTGAACTATTGTGTTATCAGGTTGCTATATGATTCTCTAGTGTGTCAAAATCGTAGCACGCCCTGGAAGATATTTCGATAGTTTAGAGAGACGGGTATCAGCGGTTGGTATTAAAATTTTGTTATTTTCCAATGATCCATGTTGTCTGGAAGGACTGGTTTGTTTGCTGTGCGTGGATGATATTTTCGCACAAAAATATAAAAGAAGAAATCTTCGCTTTGTAGAACTGATGTTGGTGAAATTTCTATCGCGAGTCGAATACATGCTTGCGAGAACATTTGAAGATATCTGATATTATTGTCGATTATTTTTTTCACGGAGACGCTGCTGTCCGCGTATTATTAAATCGTACTTGCAGATTTCTTAGTTTGTTCGCGTTGATATCTTTGAAGAGTTAAAAAATATCAGTGAGCCGCACTTGGAATTATTTCACCCTTTATCTGTTGAGCCTAGGTGAAACAGTGCTCTTTAAAGTCGAAAATGCAGTTGTCTTCCGTGGTGTTTGAATGGCATTTTCTCGTGTGGTCAGCATAGTTTTACTTGTGAATTTTGGCAGTATCCTTGAAGAAAATAAGTCGTGTTTTGCTTGTTTTAAATTCGTAAGATGAAAGACGTATTTTTCGTTTTGGCGAGAAAAAAATCTTTTGTGATGTCTGCCAGTTGAGGTAAAGTCAGGCGTAATAGACTGGGAGGGAGAAAGGGTCAAGCAAAACCAGCGGAGATGCGTGCTGTTTGCCTGCTAACCGCGCCATCGTACTAGTAATTGCAATGGCGATTAGGGATATTTGGAGGCTCACACGTGTTGTGAAGAAAAGTATATTTGCTGATTTGGAGAAGATCTTGTTCAGAGAGTTACATTGAGTAGATGTGTTTTAGTTTGTTTTTTTTTTTTTGTTTTTAATTTGCGATTTTGCTCTTTTCATCTGGTTTAATCTCAAATTTTGTAATTGTAAGTTCTTTTTGTTGAAAGTTTTCCGTGTCCGGTGTGCGTAGTAGGGTGGGTAGAGAAGCTGGGCTGGATTTGTCTTCACTAGCTCATGATTTGAAAAACTGTCTAAACAATGCATGAGTTTGTTTATACAGTTCTGTGTGTTCTAGTATCCAGGAGAAAAAATATCGTGATCACCAATCTGTTGAGGGTGGATACTGGTAAGGGTATTTAGTCGGAAAACACGTGCCTCGTGATATATATATCCCGCAACAATTATTGCGGACTAGAATGTGAGCCAGAGTAATAAAATAACAAAATAACAACAAAATTATATTTATCTAAACAAACGATAAGTATGTAATAACAAAACAAAGATATACATAGACAATAGAAGATTGTTGAGTGGGACAAAACGAATATGAAAGAAGAAAACATTTAAACTCGTTAAGCTGTTTGCGTAACAAGTGTGTGTGATAGACATATATATATATATATATATATATATATATATATATATATATATATATACGTAACATGTGTGCGAGAGAATGCGCTCCGGTGGATGCTACATGCTTCATCTGAAAGCTGGAGAAAAATAACGGTAAGAGGGGATGACGGAGAGTGTCACTCCCTATTTATAAACTGAAGGAGCGTCCTCTAGCGGCGTTTTTTTTTTAGGAATTTAGTTGGGTAACTCCACACTGCTTATTTTTTGTTTTTTCTTTTTTGGCTTGCTTTCTTACATTTCCTTTCGTCTATCAATTCAACACTGCGTTAATTCTCGGAGGAATATACAGCTCGATGGACAATGAGTCGTTCGGTCTACCGGACTGCTGCTAGGCAAGACCACTGACCATGGTTAATATTCATTGTGACTATAGTTGAGACATTTCTTTAGAATCTTTGTACCTCTTTTGTAGTGTCTTACTGTTACGGTGACCGGTGGATATACAGCACAATTTTGGACAGTCTTTGACAGTTCTCCCTGGAGAGTTATCCGGCACAGCATAGCTGAGTTTTCAAGCATATGGGTTCTATGCAAGTGACCTCCGCCTGTTCTAGGACTTCTAGGTTAGATATGAGTTCATTCCAATAGATTTTGAGGATGTTACGGACGCAGCTTTGATGGAAACGCTCAAGGTGTCGCAGATGGTGAAGTTAGGTGATCCAAGACACGGAGCTGTAGTGGAGGGTGGTTAGTACAATAGATTTGTATACAAAATGGTGATCTTCAGGCGTTTGCTATTTCAGATTGGTTTACAGATTGAATACACAGCAAATAAACGGTAAATATGCTGAAAACTTTTGCACACACTTAACGGCAAATGACGATAAAACTAAGTCTACCTGGTTGAGTAACTTATTAGAATCTCATTGTATTAAATTTTACATTTCGCTACTAGTCTTTTTTGGTGGAGGGTGCACAACTTTTAAAGTAAGCTAGGATAACTTGGACTAATATGTTAAAAATTTATTAGTGATAGACCTTTAACTATATTTTAATTCATTACTATGTAACACAAACTGACAAAATCTGACAAATTATCTGTAAAAAAAAAAACTTCGCTTTTCTCAATATAGTATATATTCTTTGAAAAAGATCCTTGATAGCATCCAATGATGAATCTGCAATATTATTGGTCCTGACATGGTATCTGGGCTTCAATCATTTCCTTACGTAGCTTCCCTGTGCCTTTTTTTTAAAAATAAATACTTTAATGTAATTGTTCCGATTATCTTTCCGGTATGGCATCTAGAATTTATAAAGTACTAGATTGGCGGAAAAGATCTTATCATTTGACGGTTGAAATAGCTAGATGTTACTGTAAGCAGGACAGGAACCGTTTTTTCTATCACACTTCTCACTAATGGGACTCTCTTCCTGCTTCTTGCTTTCCAATCAAATTCGATCTTGAAAAATTTAAATGCAATGTTAATCGTTATTTTCTGTCTTAGTTCCCGTTCTTTTTGTTCTCGCTCCTTAACAATCTTTTACTTTTTCTTATATTTTTTGATACACGGTAAACCCCTGCATCTTAGCAGATTTATTGCCTTGCTTCGAGTAAAATGATTAAGAAAAAAAAAAAAGAAGAGTTTTATGGTGCTTTTTTGCCTAAAGCACCCAACCGTGAAAAATATGTTTTAAAACACAACTGGACTTGCACTTGCGTTAGCATAATATTTACTCCGGCAAACATGAATAAATAAAAAGTACCATCGTACCTTCAAATACAATTTACATAAATAGTGAGTTCGATCTTAACTGGGTGCTCCGTTCTGTCAGCCTTGTGTCACATCTAAGTTACGCTTAGTAAATCACTATACCACACTAGATTTATACTTATCAATATCAGGTCATGTAAGTTTGCTGGACAGGGTTACTCTTTACAAATCAGTACTACAAATGTCGTTACTTGTAACATTTTGGGCCAATTTTTAATGCCGACTGCTAAGAAATTTTGAATTTTGTTACTTGCAACATTTTGGACGTCTTTTAAAATAAGCTGGGCTAACATAGGCGAATAATGGGAAGAAAATCAAAGCTAGTGTTTCAGTCAAATAAACTTTCTATTCTTTCTTTTTTCTTCAGATTTTCATTGCTTTCTTTCTTTTTTCTTCTTCAAATTTTCATTGTTTTCTTTCTTTTTTCGTCTTCAAATTTTCATTGTTTTGCATACACGATAAACATCGACTGACAAGTTGGATATTTTATTTAAAGTCGACATTACTTCTGTTCATGGAAGTACTTCATGTTTTATACTCTGGAACGTTGTGTTGATTTTTGTCTTGGGGTACGATTCGCTCCAGATGTAAAATTGGCCTTTCTCTCATTTACAGAATTTTCTGGCGATTGCGTTTTATAATTATGATCGAAACGGTTGTGGTGTTCCCTGACCAACAAAACGATGATTATCATCGAACAAATGCCATAAGGGAAACATCTTTTCTTGAAATGTACTTGATTTGAAACTGAGGAGAAAGAAATGAGAAGAGAGTGAGAAAAAGGCGGAGAATGAGAGAAACGAGTGATAGCAAGCAAAAAAAAAAAAGACAAAAATAAATATATGTATATTAAAATGAAAAATATGAACGACGAAAAGTTGAGATAAGCCGAGTTAAACATCATCATAATCTAAGATTTACATGAAATATCATTCGTTATCTTCTGTCTTCTTAATTCCTGTTCTTTCATTGTGCTATCTCTTTAAACAGGAGAAAATCTATTCAAAATTTAGAAGCGTTGGTCTTTCAAATATCGCTCAATTTTTTAGTTGTATCCCAAATTGTTAACCCCGGATAAGGCACGACCTAAGCAACTTTCTGTTCAATTGTTGTCCGCTGATGTCTATTGTACCTGTTTTGATATTTACTAAAATTGACTTAGCATCGAACAAATGGTAAGTGAAGATGTTGTTGTCTAATGTTCAAAGTCGCCCAGCTATGGGATAAATAACAAGGAAGTAGGCACGCTAGAAGCGAAAAGAGTTGAAGGAAAAACAGGTAGGGAAGCAATACTCAGAAAAATCTGCTAAAGAAGAGAATATTGGAATCAGAAGACAGAAAAGAGCGTGTGTAACGTTTCGACAGCAAAAAAAAAAAAAAAAAAAAAAAGCAGAGAGAATGGGAAAGATTCAGCGGCAACTATTGAAATTGAAGAAAGGTGATAAAACCAAGGACAAGAGAAAATTAAGAATCTGAGAAGTTAAAACAAAAATAAACTAAAAAATGTTACTGACGAAGAAAAATACGTAATGAAATTAATGAAATAAAATTAACAGCAAAGATGGACGACAGAAAAATGGAAGAAGGATATAAAGAGTAATAAAGGGTAGGAGTGAACTATAAAGAAATAATGAGAAAAGAAAGAGGGATAGTTACAGGAGGGAAACAGAAATTAACAATGGAAAGGTAATTCGTAATCAACGCCACTTATTCACATCTGTCAAAGATCGGTCTCAAGTGTTTCAGTCAAATAAACTTTCTATTCTTCAAATTTTCATTGCTTCCCGTACACGATAAACATCTAATGACGGTGTGGGCATTTTATTTAAAGTTGACGTTACTTCCGTTCATGGAAGTACTTCGTGTTTTGCACACTGGAACGTTGTGTTGATTTTTGTCTTGGGGTATGAGTCGCTGTGAATGT
>CAHIKZ030000023.1:0-117500 GCA_903632075.3 Acanthosepion pharaonis
CTTAAAATAACGACCAGTTTTATAATTATAATTTCTATTTCAATGTCAGAATTTCTACGGATAATTTATTGTCGTAGAATTCATAAAATTAATCATTAAATGAAGAATTAAGATTCGTTAGAAATTTCGAATAGGAAAACCGTGAAACTTTCATGGGTTAAAACTATTATTATTATTATTATTATTATTATTATTATTTCAAGGTCCTTGTATTTTGACAGTTTTTTGAATATCTTCAAAGATACTTTGCAGTCAGCAGGGACTGCCATATCAATAAGGAAGCACCGGTTTTGTTTGTGGTCTTTAATAACAATATCTGGGCGGTTGGCTTTGATTGTTCTGTCAGTGTGTATTGTGTAGTCCCATAGAAATGTAACAGGTCCTATCTCCGTAACCGGGTTTGGGTGGTGTTCATACCAGTTTCTTTCAGTTTCCTTCCCGTAGAAGTTAGATTTTCCAGTGCAGATATTGGCCCCTCTCTGTCATGTCGGGTTTTATATTCAGTGGGTGCCAACATCGTGCAACCTGATACAAGATGATGATTATTATTATTATTATTATTATTTTTTTTTTATTTTCTTTGATTTCTGGCGTTTACACATTTCTTTCCGGTTCCCGCCCAGGGACCTAAGGTTAAAAATGGCGTCATGACACTTTCCACTGACAAAAAAAAAAAAAAAATTACTTAGATAACGCCCTTCGTTAAGTGTAGGCTGTACTTGTCAGAACAATTGTTTGTATCTTCTTTAGGCATGAACTTCCAGGAATCCCTTTAATTAGTCTACTGCAATCTTTTCCAGCCAGTCCTAGGGCTCCAACTACAACAGGCATTGTTGATGTTCCCATATGCCACATTTTTGAGATTTCTATTTCAAGGTCCTTGTATTTTGACAACTTTTTGTATATCTTCAAAGATACATTGCAGTTAGCAGGGGCTGCTATATCAATAAGGAGGCACCGTTTTTGTTTGTTGTCTTTAATAACAATATCTGGGCGGTTGGCTTTGATTGTTCTGTCAATGTGTATTGTGTAATCCCATAGAATTGTAACAGGTCCTATCTCCGTAACCGGGTTTGGGTGGTGTTATTATTATTATTAATTTTGTTATTGTCTGAGTGTAACGGTCTGAATCTTGAACCGACTAGTCGAATTCAAGTTTTCACCAATTCTTTTGCGTTTCTTTGTCGTAGAAATACCCATGCTCAAGGTGTAGAATAAAATATCAAGCTAGATTGTGCTATTTAACTATCTTTGGCCGACAATCTATGATATACATAACTGAAGACAGAAATCTAGGAGAGGCAACGGAAAACAAGCCCATTATTAATTCACTGATATTTAAAAAAATAACTTCCTGAAGTGACACTAGATGAATGCATCAGCTGATTTACACCGGGAAATACCATACAGACTAAGGGACATTTATTCTCAGAACTATTTATTTGCGATGATCGCAATATATACCAGACTCTACAAGATGTTTGCCTGAAATTCGAAATTTCCCACGATGTCAGTGATTTATTCTAGAAAGGTTTAAGAAATATATAAAGACGCATCGTACAGAAGAAAAGTCGCAATAGGAAAAATACACGATTGGATAAAAGCATCAAAAGCACACACCCAATCGGTGATGTTGATTAATTTAGGAGTTGAATCAACACTAACTCAATGTATGACACATTTACTCTATACAATGATAAATGATAACGATATTATTAGTGATAGTCCTACTTTTTCAGTAATAGTAAAGGTTCATTGAACGTTATTTACTCAGCTTAGATTAATCTGGCCCCTAGAGAGAACTATGAGCCTCCCAAGAATACCTATACAAACATAGTTACATTAGCTCAGTAATATTTGTTCTATGACTAGGCCCAGTTTGACTACGACCTACATAGAAACGTAAACCTGATATTTATTAGGTAGACCAGAAAAGAACTAATGTTTTAATGTCAGTAATCTAATAAATACGACTAGGTATGACTTGTACAAGGCTGTTTAATGGAATACATATAACAATCTAAATCCACATACCATTTCATTTTCCAAAGAATGGTTAAAAATATCTACAATTTAGGCATTAAACATTATGATCGGATGCAGGACGACTCCTCACCGACAATGACTCAACACCGCCGACTCAACGACATGCAAACTATAACTTTTTTTAGACATTTTAAAAACAAACACAAGTTATTTATTATTATTATTTTTTAATACATGACTTTATTTTTAATTTAAGAATTATCTGAAAAATTATATGAAATTTCCGTCAAATATTAAGTTGGAGATCTTTATTAAAAAGAAAAAAAACAAAAGCCCATCTAAAAGACGTGCACGCCTTCGATTGGCCTGTGTTGAGTTGGCGTGAATGAAATGTCCCCTCCTGGTTGTAATCATCCCCATTTTTCGTTATACTTTCACAGAGTCATTTGTCATTTTTTCAATTATTTTTCAAAGCATACTGGACATTTTGCTTTCAATCTTTCTTTAAAATCGAGATGTTATGTTTGATTTTCTTGCTAAAAAATACTGTAAATGATAGAAATTACTAGGATTTGTATTCGTGATAATAAACCAGTTATACATATATTTGCTCATCTATGTTTGTTTGTATTTGTATCTAGGCGGATAGATATTTATTTATTATTCAGTTGCCCTAATATATTTATATCGTTGAATCAGACAGACAAGGAAAAGTTGCGGATATATTTTATTTAGTTTAGGGCCTGTAACAATTGTCTGTAATATGGGCAAAAATAATCATAACGCACCAGAAGAATAGCCCCAGATTCAGAATAGATGATGAGGAAACTAAAATGAAGCAGGTAAAAAATTTAAATATCCGAAACGTGTTCTAACATAGGACGGATAAGGCAAGACTGAGATCCGAGAACGTATTAAAAAAAAAAAACAATTAGTAAAACATAGGAAAGTTTCACTGGAAACAAGGAAATGTGTAGTTCAATTTTACGTAATATCTGTTCTCTTGTATAGCAGCGAGTGATGGAAAATCTGTCCAAAGATGAAGGCGAACAACAAAAATGCGGTTTTGTATCTATGACGGCTAAGCATAATATGAGTCGTACTTTTCGGCAACGACGAGGATTTGGAGGGAAAACATGAAACTTATTATTAAAACCAGAAAGAGTCAGTTAATATATCTGTGACACATAATGAGGAAAGAGGATTTGGAAAACTTGATACTCACAGAACGGATAGATAAATAGTAGCAAGGCGTGACATGTTTGATGGTCTTGAGCAAATGGATGGAAGAACAAGCGATGGGAGAAATAACAAAAAGTTAAGACTATATTAAGAGCTACAAGGGACAGGAAGTGTGGAAGGCCATGACAGCCTTCATCTTGAAAAGAAATGGGACATAAAATAAGATGCCATCCCACAATAAGGAAAGATGTAAATATATTAAAAAATAACGAAGTAAGATATTCAAAGTATTTTGTTTATGTCCTATTCAACGAAGTAACGTTTGAGAAAAAAAAATCTTGCTAAAAAAAATATATATATATATATATATATATATATATATATATATATTTAAAAAAAGGACACTTTAAGGTGCCATTATATATATATATATATATATATATATATATATATATATATATATATATATATATATTATTCAAAATATATAACATAAACGTATTATAAAATCACTATAAAATTGGCAATTTATTTCAACACTTCTGGTGTTTTATCAAGTGATGGTGTTGTATGTAGCATCTGCATTATATTTGCTCTTCTCTGTGTTGAGCACTCTTTTAAGAATATCATTTTTGCTTATTGGAATTTATTCCCTATACACCAATCCTATACTTGTATATATATATATATATATATATATATATATATATATATATATATATATATATATATATATATATATAAGTATATATTTAGTTTTTTTCAACATGCGCTCAATTTACACTCACTGGAGTGACAGGGTGTAATTGAATTTTATTTTTTTTAATCAGGTTATGTCATTTGAAGTGGTGTGCAATATGAATCTATTTTCGGGGTATGTGATGGAATTTGTGTTGTCGTTAAATATATTGCGTCATCCGTGATTGCATAAGATTTTTGGCACTCTCAGACACTATTGCCCAGATTGCCCCATTATTTGTCCTACGGCCATTGTCTGCTATGGGCGTTACTTCCAGTCCGTGTAGGAACATTTGATACGCTGCACAAACACAGTGTCAAGCCTTTCCATTAAGCAAATCAACGTACTTGATTGTCAGGGAAACTCTTCTGATTTAAATCCAGTCGAGAATCTATGGTCAATCTGCAATATACATCTTCGTGGAATGGACATAAAAAGTACTAATACGTGCACTGGGTCATGTTTCATTGGAAAATACCAACAAAGTCAATAATAACGGAATCACTCTTTTTGTTTCAATTTATTTGCACAGGGGTATGTATATATATATATATATATATATATATATATATATATATATATGGGTGTGTGATTAATTAATGATAATTTTATCAAACATATATTCAATTAATACAGATAGATTTAGAGACAGTAAGACACATAAGCGGAATGAAGCATCTGCTATTTTGTACAGTTACTCTCAAAATAATCCATAAAATTGCCTTTTTTCAACTCTTTGAAAAGTACCTGCTGTGGATGCCACAGATCAATGTGTGTCCCTATGTAAACGCTAATATTTTGACTGAAATAATTATCTCAGCTGAAGCATCTAACTTTCAAAGCAACATAATATTTTTTTTTTGCATTTGTCTTTGTGTAATACTAAACATGTAACCTTAGCAAACAACAAATACAGAATTTTCTAGTTTCATTCCTAAATGAATGAAATTGCGGATCATTTTTAAATTCAGTATATCTTAATGCTTTCCGCACATTGCATGGTGTAATGCTTAGCAAAAGCTAACAAGTCTTTGATGTGCACTTGATAAACGAATGTGTGTCAACAGCGAATATTTAACAGAAACCATATGGATTTCCATCTTTCATTGTTTGCAACACACATAGTTGACTTCAATACCTGGATGATCTACACGCCTGTTTTAGAGGTTATCGATTTTTGTAGCAGGCATACAATAAAGATCAAAGACGAGTTCGAATTATGAGGAAAGTGACACTAATTCTAAAAATATTTTCAAAAACACATTTTTGCTTCTGCGGTTAAAAAGAAAATGAATTAACGACAGTGTGAGAGAATATTTCTCAAGTAAACTCACGCACAAAAATAATTATCAAAAATTGAAAATAGATACTATATCAGTATTCCCAACATACACAAAACACACACATACACAGACACACATACACAGACACACATACACACAGACATAGGGAGAGAATGTGTGCGTGTATGCAAATATATCGCCTACCATGTAGTAGGACATATAATTATATACATTAGACAACAATCTGATCTGGACAGTTGATGACTTGATTGCTTTTTTACGACTTCAAATTTTTCAGGTTATTTAAAGCCAGGAAATATTGTTCGATATTAAGGATACTGGGGAGACAATAATCAATTACTGATGCAGATCTTACAAATTAACCCATAGTTTGGGGAGAAGAGGAGGATTCATAACGTTTTAATGGTTATTTGCGCATCAGTGACTATGTCCCGAAACTGAATTTAATTGGAACTCAGCTCCTCGACTTCCAATTCTGAGATGTTACCATCTAGAACACGTGCACATCCGAGCTTACAGCTATTCCCCGTCGGTCAAACATCTCGTTAATGACCCGGCTCGAAGTTGCTTCACTTCGGTGATCTTACGAGAACCGGTTTTTCAATGTGATATAGTCAACCTATGAAAACTTGTTCGCACAACGCATGCGCAAATGGTTGAGGTTGAAGTGTAATTGATGAAATATTACATAGAACAAAATAATTTATTATACAAAGATATATTTCGAGCGTGAATTTTATCACACCGAACTTCATTATTTAACCTTAGATTAAGAAAGAGAAGTAATTATCAATATCATTATCAATTTAATTTTAATCGTTACACTTCAAGTGAGCTGATAAAGCAAATAAGTTTTAAGGAGGTACTGAGAGTGAAAGGAATTATAAAATATTACGTTGAAGAATGGAAGCTAAATATACAGGATTTGGAAGGTCAGAATAAGGCGTTGGATGTAGCATTTAAAATTTTGAATACCGTAGTTGACAGGAAAGCCAGAAGCCGGCAAAACCTTACACAGTTGAGAAGTGAGTGAATAGAATCTATTGGAATATAACTTAGAGCTAGATATTTCAAGAGTAAAATGATGATATGTGTTTCCCGATCAAGTACCCCACTTAAATTCATGAGGTGCTGATACCAAAGAAGAAAGTACACTAAAATAGTTCACATGAAAATATTAATAGGCAATACAGAGGGTAGCTACATGACAACGGCGAGAAAGTGACTGACCCACCAGAATAGATTTGACCTCAATGTTCGATGCACGGATGGACGGCAGATTTCTAAATTCTACTGAGAAAAAATTGTCTGGCATGACACAGTGAACCAACTTTCCTATCAAAGCAGCTAGGAATTGACTCATTATTATCGCCCCACATATTAGCCAATGAAAATCGTGTGATAGAGAAAACGTAAATGTTTGTTGTCCTGGTGGTTAATATCAACAATATTGATAGACAACTAAAATATTTCTCTAAGATGCTTAACTTCACTGGTTTACATTTTAAGAAGCGATTTGTTGTTCAAGTTAACAACAGATTGAATGTCATTCTTGAGATCAGCTGTCAAATTTAAATTTATCGAATCTATTGGACATGTTATTTACGACAGGATTGAAACGTTTTCATCAGCACGGATACGAAGTTGGAAGCTGATAACGTTTGGAAATCGTTGATGAAGATAAAAACTAAGTAGATCTAAAAATAGAGTGTCTCAGACTCTTGCATTAATATGAACGGATCTAATGAAGTGAATGATCAAACATTACATTGTTAAGAACGATTGAATCAAATTAGAACTTCGCAAGAATACGCCATGACCATTCAAACTCTAAAGACTAGCAGAAAGTCAAACATCGTCAAATCTCTTCAAGGTATCACTGGAACTTTCCTGTGCTTTTCTAATGTTTGAAAAAGTATTTCAGTAATAACGTATAACATAACTTTCGCTGGCCCTGAGAAGCGAAAGCCGTATTCTTTGTCTGAAAGAAAACCGTATTCTTTGTCTGAAAGAAAACCGTTTTGACTGAGACGGTTAAACAGTTTAAGCCTCAATTCTTTTGCGAACATTTTGTAGAAAACTTATACGTTGACAGTATCAGCCCGCTCACTCATCTGTTGTAGAGTTTAAAGCATACAGGAGTCATTTCAGGGAAACGCTTTGTATGGCATTTGTAGGGATACCCTGAATTCCTCAGAACTTTTGGAGATCAAGATTGGAGCTATTCATAGTCAAGTTGTTTATACAATGAGCCTAGAAATAACTTGGCCTTTTTCCAAAGTTACATAATCTCCCAATTTCCTTTGCAGCCATGCGGCTAGGGACTCTCTTTGCCCTCGATAATTTTCGCCTATAATTTATCACTTTTTTATGTGCCTGCCTTTTCCCGCCATTTCCTTATAATTGGTTTTCTTAATGTAATTCAATAAGTCCTGCTCTTTGTTGTTCTTATTGTGAATCTTTTTTCATCTTAACATATAGGCATCGTTACGATGAAACAGTGTTGTCGATTTCTTCGCAAAATTCCACTAACGTATTCAGATTAGGTTGAGTCTCTAGATCATCCTCAATTTTCTGGATAGATTATTAAATAATATGTCAACGAGCGACTAGTTTCATTGACGAGGCATTTGACCAAACTTACAGGAAACAAAACTCAGTTAAGGAAATCTGGAAAAAAAAGTCCTTGATATTTGGGCCTGATAGATGCATATCACTCGCCAGTTCCAAAGCTTTTAAAGGCAGTCAAATGCTAATATACATGGACCTGTGATGCAGACAGTTTCCCCCGACTTATATTCTTCAGCAAATCCCCTTGATGTATAATTAATTACATTCTGAGATATTAATAATAAAAGGATATATCTATAATTTGCTGAGTGTTGGTTTTAATACAATGTAAAGAAACATAGAATCTAAAATATAGATAATTTTGTGGAAAACTATGTTAATTTTTGTTAATAAACTAGACATTTTAAGCATTTATTTTTAAACTATGAGTTAATCATTTTATACTCGTAAACTTGCTTACAGTTATTGTTCTAGAAATGTTAAGTAAAATTCAATCTTTCTTTAAATATATGAATATAATATACAAAGGATTTAAATTTTAATATTAATTTATCATTTGCTGTTTTCTTCCTTTCTGCATATAGAGCAGATATGTGTTTATCAATAGATTATTTTATTTCGCGCATTATGTAAAGATATATGCTACTTCAAGATACAAGATCAGTTTTTGCATTTTAAATGGACTAGTACCTTGTTATCCTCACCAAATAATTCTTACAATCCAAATATATTTTCTGTCTTTAAATAATCTGCAGATCGTTGACAATCCGTAAGAAAGCACAAGAGTCATTAAACTTTAGTGTTGTAAAATATAGGGGTAGCTTCATTTAACGTTTCAATGTAGATTCGGATTCCACGATGACCCATATCAGATGAATTGTAAAATATTTGTATCATAATGTACAAGGTTTTTGGTAATTACCCGGATATTCCTAAAACATTATGTATCCATTTTCTTTTGCAATTTGCCAAAACATGATACGAAATCGATATTGAAATATATGATATATATAATTTTCCGGATGAGGATTTAGCGCTAATAGTTTTAGATTTTCATCCAGAATTTTAATACAGTCTACAGATTTCATCATTACTCTCAGTGAAATTAATTGTCTAGACCACCATGAGTAAAAACAACTCCAAAACATCATCGAGACACCTCTATATTTCAATGTTGCCACTTTGTGTTTGAGAGGAAAGCATCTGTTTTCTTACGCCATCATTATGTCCAAAAAGCTCGATATTTTTTCATCACTTCATAAAAAAAGCAAAATTTTGTCCAAAGAAAATTTTGTTAAAATTAAACCGAGCAACAATGTAACATGTTTTGTGAAATGGGGTTTCGTCGTGATCGATTTCCATGCAACACATTTTTTTTAACAACATTGTATTGTGTGAGTACATATGGTGATACCCATTGTATAAAAACTTTTGGCGATGTCTTTCACAACAACTCTTGGACTAATAGTAACCTGGCGACACGGTTTCCTGCATTTTTCGGTGGCAATTTAAATTTTTCTTGCATGCTCAGGAAAAATCTCTGTCATGACACTTTGTTTAAACATCTTTATAACGATCTAGGCAACTAGGTTGAAATAGTGCTGGAACTATTTCCCAACTTTTGGAACATTAATAATTCTCTGTCACATGTCAGCGTTAAGCAACTTTGTCTTCTCCGTGTTGTTAACGTAAGGATAAAAATAGTGACACTCTCTCTATACAACACGTGATTTTCTTTGCTGAAATTATTACACATATTCGACTGAATAAACAGTCTACACGGATCAAATAATTATGTAAAATAATTATACTTACACGATTCAATCAATTTAAAATGATATTTGCTACACCGGCCTGATTGTCCGAGAAATTTTCAAAGAAAGACTTCGTCTTCCGACAGGATTCGAACCTGTATCCTATACGGAACCGTCATCTAGATTGACGTGGCTTTTCTGATTTGGTCACGAAGGAGCGTTCGAATAGCAAAGACGAATTAACTGTATTTAAACTTCAATCATCCAAAAATCTCTCACGTACATCCATATCTGCTACTGGCGTATCAAATGTAAACAAATGACGTCACACATTATGAAATGAACAAAGTCCGACAATTATTATTTAAAATAATGTATAAACATAAAATGTCTTAATTAATATATATATATATATATATATATATATATATATATATATATATATATTTCTTCTTCGTCACAGAGGTGGTACGAGGCTTGTGTTGTATCGGAACGGTCCGGGATTCTCAGAGCTGATTATCCCCAAACTGGAGGAAACGGCCGTCCAGTTATTTCTGTATGTTGTTGAGGATTCTTCTAAGCTTAATGAAGTACAGTCAGAATATACGAACGGAGATAGAGAGTGTGACTGAGTTGGAGGTAGAGTAATAGTGTGAGGTAACCGCTTGTAGAAGACAGTTACAAGCACGCCCGACTCTAATGAAGTCCTACTTCGAGACTGTATATTACGACTAACCGCGTTCCTTGATTTACTAACAGAATTACCCATTGTATTATTGTGTAAATACATTTAATTTCTTATCTTTAATTCTTGCGTTTGTCATTCATTGGAGACCGAATTTCATCTCGGAATACACAACAAATTGGCGACAAAGATTCAAATCCACGCGGAAAAGAAAAGATACTCACGCGGAAAACAAGAAAAGAAAATATTCCCTCGTCGTCCAACAACAACTTGGCGTCGAGCGATTCGAACTCACACGAAAAGAAGAAATAGAAAAACCCTTCCCTCGTCGTCCTCAACAAATAAGCGACAAACAGTTACGAGGAGTAAAAATACATAAAATTGAGTTATCATGGAAGATTTTAAAAATATTTTGGTAGAACTAATAAAACACCAAAATGATCAACAATTACAACTACATGAACGAATGGAAGGAAAATGGCAAAAGCAATTAGAAAGACAAATAGAGCTGCAGGAACTAATATTGACGTAACGGGCAACAAGTAATTAGATATTGAAAAAGAAGCAACATTTTCGCAAGACGCAGTGTGGAATACCATAGAGATTTTAAAATATTCTCTAGATGAGGACCAAAACTTTGGAGATTAATTCAGAAGACATGAAGACATCTTTAACATAAACTGTCAAAATTGGACAGAAGCAAAAAAGCTACGTCTATTGCTTAGAAAACAAGGAACTGAAGAATATACAAAGTTCGTGGATTATATCTTGCCAAAAAAGACGAATGAATTAACATTTGACGATGCAGTGACATGTCTTAAAAAACTCTTCATCCTCAAAACATCACTCTTCCACAGGAGGTGGAAATGCCTTAACCTGGTAAAGGGCGATAATGAGGATTATTCCACGTTTGCCGCAATTGTAAATAAACATTGTGATGACTTCAAACTAGCGGTTTTAACCCCGGACAATTTAAAATGTCTCATCTTTGCTCAAGGGTTACTTTCTACAAAAGATAGCGAAATGCGCAGAAGAATGCTTGCAAAATTACAAAATGAATCGGGTCTAACATTACAGCAATTAACGGAAGGTTGCCAGAGATGTCTAAGTATAAAGAAACACGCAAAGGACATTGAAGAATAGCTGTTTCTCATATACGTAAGTTAAACAAAAGTCTACGATTTTCACCTTCTCCGGAAAGAAACTAAAATTTTACAACAATGAAAAAATTTTCTCTCCCTTCCCGGAAAGAAAAAGACAATTTTATAATAAGAGGAAAAGTAAAACATACAGGACAAATTTTGACGAATATCGAAGTAAATATAAGCCCCCACCATCAGCATGTTATCGATGTGGGGGACTACATTGGAACAAAGATTGCTGCTTTAGATATAAGAACTGTCTTGAATGTGGAAAAAAAGGCCACAAGGCATCCCAATGTAGAAATAGAAAAATACATTAATAGAATAAGAGCTACAAGGATGCATAATGATGACCACACCAACGTAAGGAAGTATGTGGAACTGGAAATTTTAAATAAAAAGATTAAATTACAACTGGATTCGTGTTCCGACATCACGATAATAAACTTACAGACATGGGGAAAACTCAACAGACCTACCATGTTACACACACAAAAAAATGCCAAATCGGTTGCAGGCAAACGAATAAAAATTGAGGGAAAAATAATCGTGAATGTTAAATTGCACGGCAAAACAAAAAAGCATAAGATATACGTCATGAAAGATTCTGAAAATCTAGTAGGTATCGACTGGATGCAGAAGTTCAACGTTTGGGACCTACCTGTCAACACTTTTTGCAAAAAGTTAGAGGTTGAATTAGCAGATACTATAAAATTGAAGGAAGTATTATATAACCAATTTCCTGAGGTATTTTCGAGCGGCTTGGGACGATGCAACAAATTTAAGGCCAAAATAGAATTAAAAGAAAAAACGTCCAACCAATGTTTAAAAATAAGCGAAATGTACCGTTCGCTACTATAGAAAAAATAGACAAAGAATTGGAGAGACTTGAACAAACTGGGATTCTATCAAAAACAGTTTTGTGAGTGGGCGGTGCCGGTGGTTAATGTAAAAAAGAAGTCAGGAGAAATTCGCGTATACGCAGATTTTTCGACGGGACTCAACAAGGCAATAAAAGACCACCATTACCCACTACCGAGCCCAGAGGAGATATTTATAAAGCTCAACGGCGGTAAGATATTTTCAAAAATAGATCTTAGTGAGGCTTATCTACAAATTTCAGTACAAGAAGAGAGTACGAATATCCTTTGCATTAATACGCACAAAGGATTGTACAAATTCAACAGACTACCATTCGGAGTAAAAGTTGCACCAGCAATTTTTCAGCAAACGATGGACACAATGCTCACGGGCCAGAATTTCGCGACCGCTTATCTGGATGACATTCTAATTAAGAGCGACAGAGTTGAGCAAACATCACACATAATAGAAGTTTTTAGAAGACTTCAGGACATTGGTTTCAAAGTAAAAGGAGAAAAGTGTGATTTTTCCTAAATGAAATTAAATATTTAGGTCAGATAATAAATGAAAATGGCAGGAAACCGGACCCAGAGAGGCCATTGGCAATTAAAAATATGCCGAAACCAAAAAATGTTGCAGAACTACAAAGTTTCCTGGGCCTAGCTAACTAATATGGCGAATTTATTGATAATATGCATAAACTGAGGGCTCCACTAAATGAGTTACTAAAAAAGAAGCATAATTGGAATTGGACAGAGGACTGTAAAAAATCTTTTAAGGAAATAATACAAAAATTAAATTCAGAGTTAACATTGACACATTTTGATCCCGAACTCGAAATCATTATTGCAAGTGACGCGAGCTCACATGGGTTGGATGCGTGTATTTTACACAAGATGCGGAACGGTATAAACAAACCCGTTGCACACGCATCTAGATCATTATTACCGGCGGAGAGAAACTATTCACAGATCGAAAAGGAGGCTTTAGACATAATTTTTGCAGTAACTCGTTTTCACAGAGATATTTATGGGAGAGAGTTCACACTCCAAACGGACCACACACCACTTCTTACAATTTACGGTTAAAAAAAAGGTCTACCAGTCTATACAGCGAACAGACTTTTAAGATGGGGAACTGTGTTACTAAACTATAATTTTAAACTGGAATTCTTACCATCAAAGAAAATAGGACACGCTGAAGGACTATCGCGATTAATACATGCGAAAAGCTAACCGTTAGATGATTCGGTAATTGCGGCATTACAAGCTGAAGATGAAATCAGTAAGATACTATGCAATACAATAAAGGAACTACCTGTAACGCTGCTAGAGATAAGACGAGAAGCAGAAAGAGACGAGTTTATTCAGGATACCAAGAAAAAATAGAAGAGAAAGTGAGGAATTTAGCAGGCAGTTTCTCAATCTGTGACAACATATTATTGTATAACGAGAGAGTAGTAATACCGAAGTCACTACGAAGAAGTTTCTTAAAAGGTTTTTACTTAGGAGATCCCGGACAAAACCGGATGAAATGACTTTTGAGAAGTTCTGTCTAATTGCCAAACATGGACGATGATATCACGCAAATGGTGGAAAGTTGCAAAGGTTGTGCTGCTGCAGCGAAAGCACCATCTTCTATACAAAGACCATGACCTAAAGTCGACAGACCGTGTTCCAGAATAGACGTGGATTGCGCAGGACCCATTAAAGGTTACTATTATTTAATACGAATAGATAGTTTTAGAAAATTACCAGAGGTTGCCAGATTTAAACACCCGACGACAGAAAACACCATAAATTGGTTACACGAACTATTCGCGAGATTTTGCGTCGCGGATTGCTTGGTAAGCTATAACGGCACACAGTTTACATCCAGTGACTTTAAAGAATATTGTGAGACATACCAAGTAAAACATATCAAGATAGCTCCGTACCACCCGAGGTCGAACGGACAAGCTGATAGATTTGTCGACACACTAAAAAGAGCATTAAAAAAGTCGAGGATGTACCGACGATAAAAGCAATAAAACAATTCCTCCAAGTGTACAGAATAACACCTAACGTGTACATGCCATCGGGTCTTTCATCAGCGGAATTGATGTTTTTGCACGGAGAATAAGGTCGGTGTTTGACAAATTATTGCAAAACAAGAACAAAAATCAGTATACACCGATTTTACCAAAGAGACAATTTAAAACTGTAGAACGGGTTTATTTTAGTATGTTTAGAAACAATATGGCTTACTGGGAGCCGGGTATAGTAATCAATAGATTAGGAAATCTAATGTACACACTAAAAGGCGAGAAGTTTTCACATAGAAGAGATATCGACCAATTACAGAAAAGAAGGGTTGACGAGCCAAGATCGTCAATCGCAGAAAACGATTATTCTATGGATACAATCTTCGAAGCGTTTGAGATACAAAGACCGCAGGAAGACACAGAAGTGAGAAGGTCAAAGAGGAAAAGAAAATTTGTTGAACCCCTGATCATCAACCATAAGAGACAAAACTACTAACTCCCCCCCAAAAAAAATAAAAGGGATCTAAGGAGGGGGGTGTTATGGGGTCCTCCCCTTTTTGATATAAGTGGACTCGGCCAAATTGTTACTTGGACTTCTGCCGTTAAATACCCACAGTCACTCAGAATATACGAACGGAGATAGAGTGTGATTGAGTTGGAGGTAGAGTAATAGTGTGAGGTTACCGCTTGTAGAAGACAGTTACAAGCACGCCCGACTCTAATGAAGTCCTACTTCAAGACTGTATATTACGACTACCCGCGTTCATGGATTTACTAACAGAATTACACATTGTATTATTGTGTAAATACATTTAATTTCTTATCATTAATTCTTGCGTTTGTCATTCATTGGAGACTGAATTTCATCTCGGAATCCACAACACTATCTTTATGGGTAGGGATAGGGCGAATGCATTATGCATCAAAACATATTCAGGCACTGCTCTCAATGTGGTACACAAATTTGCATATCATCAGTCTTCTAAGAAAAATGGGATATTTCTCGAATATTTTATATAAGAAAATAATCTTCTATGATTAATATCGACATTTCAAAATAAGATCTCTAAATGATAGACAGAGGTCACTAGCATGAATATTGAATTGGACGAAATTCGGATAAACAAAATGTGCGTGTACAGTGCAATCAATTGCCAACATTCAACAGATTTGAAGGAGTATCTTCAGACCATCGGCTTGTATCTTCCACCATCCGACTGACCTGTAGGGCCAATAAGTAAAATCAGCCTGTTTTTTGACTGTATGACTGGTTTCTTCTAACAACAAATAGTCATCTCAAAATTCACAACACCGTTACTATTAGGAATAAGATTGAAACCCTAAAAGTAGATGTTGAGGTTTCGTCTCCTATTGAAACCTACAGTAATTTTGTCACTTCTCATAAAAATGATGCATCAGATGGTATATACTTACAACCTAAACACCAGCAAAATATGCCTTGGGAATCAAATAGTATTGCATCACAAATGGTCAATTTGAAAGCCAAAGCCGCCATATGAAAATCAAATTCATCACTTAAATGGATCCAGTGCTTTAATCAAGCGCTTGATCAAAAAAAAAATATGATGACCAACATGCTGAATACAGCCCAGAAAATTTCTACTCATCAAGACTTCTGCTGGCAACAAACGATCAGCTCTTGTTTCGAAAACTTTCAACGAGATCAGTGACAGGAATTAAACAAACAAATCCAAGTTAAAATCCCGTAGTCATCCTGAAGGAATGAATAAACGTCAAGACAACTTTAAACAACTCTTTGGAAATATATCTGACTTTTTAGATACTGAGCTCGAGCCAATTGTATATCAATTTATGATTAAACGTACAGCCTTATCTAAACACCAAAAAGAAGAAATCAACGGGACATGGTTACATCCTTCCGGAGGCTTGGAAGACTGGAGATTTCACCGGTAGTCTAATCCAAATCTATAACGCCACATATAATTGAGAAGCGATAGAAAGATGAACAGTGTGATGCTCAAATCTTTTTCCAGAGAAACGGGATCTAAGATCATCAAAACAATACAGGAATCAAAGTAACTTTCTTTGCAGTAAATCAAAATTCCAGGTAAATTCGTCTTAGCAAAATACAGTCGGAAGTACAAGAGATTCTCAAAAAAAATCCTAATAACGTTCGGAAAGTAAATTAACCGATGGATAAATTCTGAATGTTCAGCGTATTATTGAGGTCGACTTACATTTTGTAGACTTCTCTAAAGCCTTTCATTCTGTACATAGCGGGAAACTGGCGAAGATCCTTCTTGTATATGCGCCAACACTAGTAACAGCCACAATGATGCTATACATAACTACCAAATATTTTTTTAGATCATCAGAATGAGACACTAAATTCTACAACATCAAAGCAGGAATCTTTCAGGTTGACACCAAAGCAGTTTTTTCATTGTTATCACACTTGACTACGTATTGAGAACTTCCATAGACAAACCTCTAGACGTAATCGTTCAAAAATGCCGACATATATTGATTATGCGAATGAACTAGCTATCACAGCAGACCCATTACCAATGACACAATTCTCCTACATCATCTCGAAAATGCTGTCAATGAGGTTGAATTCACCGACAATGTCTCTAAATCTGAATTCATAGCTTCAACCAGAAAGGTTCAATACAAACAGTCTCAGGTGAAACAATGAAATGTGTGAAATCCTTTAAATGCCGAAAAAAGAGCTAAATGCAACTGAATAGGATGTGAAAATTCGAATAGCTAAAACTTGGGCAGCTTTGAATACAATGGAGGTAATCTAGAAATCCGATCTACACACAACCTCAAACAGAGATTTTCGAACCATTGTAGAGGATCTGTTTATATACGGTGCCATTGAGTGGACATTAACTAAAACATTAAAATCTTGGCTCGATGGAATTTACACTCGTATCCTGAGAGCTATGTGATTTTTACGCGAATTGTGATGGATGCGAGATTGCACGGCTGTATCAGATTGCGTTTCCAAAGTGAAGACAATCGAGTCATTCAGGCTTTGCTGCTGTTTACCTGTTGATGAGACAGTTCTTGTTGCACACAAATTATGTATAGTAGAAGACCGAGTTCATCATGTACGCCTGACCACGAAAAAAAACATTCTACAGGATTTCACTGACGATCCAGGTATCAACACGTCAAGTGGCACTAACATATCGTGTATCTCATAGTACCGCATTACGGGTATCTCATAGTACCGTATTATTTGCAACATATGCTGGGTCTTTCTCCCTCTGAACACTCACCACAGCTGAACAATTGCCGAAGATTTATTGCACAGACTGCTGTACTTTGTTTCTTCAGTCAGGTTTTCGAAGAAGGTAACATTTATTCAGTCAACATTTCTGGGAGAATCGGTATCCCCATGGTACAATAGAGGCGAGGCACCAGATTCAGTTTCCGATTAATGTGTGTGTACGAATTTTTGCTGTCTGTCTGGTAGGTCGATATATTCTCCCAGTACGTCTTACAGGAGCTAGCTACATGGACTTTATTTCGAAGATACTTCCAGTCCTGTCAGAAGAAATAACCCTGCTAAAATGATGATGCATGTGGTTTATGCCTGATGGGGCTACAGCAGAATTTTGTTACATAGTTCGCGATGCACTGGCTGACACCTACAATAAAATATGGATAGATTAGTGACGAACGGTTCCATACCTTGCACGTTAACCCGGTCTCAATCCTTAGAAGTTTTAACTGTGAGACATTAATATTTACGTTTTTTAATGTTTAGTTATTTAGTGTTAGCAAATATGTAATTATTTATGTATTTTTAGGAATAGTAGAAAACATGTAAATGCTGAATTATATATATATATATATATATATATATATATATATATAGTGTGTGTGTGTGTGTGTGTGTGTGTTGATATGTCATACTATTTGCTTGTACATTCGTATTATATTTAAATTATATAATTAGAATTATATTTTTGAAGTAAAAGCAGGTAAGTGCGAGTGTATATGTTTTTGCATTTATGTATGTAAAAATTTTATAATATTTTATAAATTTTCCTATGCTTTAAATATAAAAAAAAGATTCCCGCACTATCATTATATACGGTATACAAATGAATATAAAGTCCTACTACTTCAAAAGTCTTTCAGTGGATGTTGATTTGTGTGTGTGTGTGTGCGCATTGTGATATACTGTATAATCTTTGAAATTGCGTCCTCCTTGTGAGAACCCATCATCTGATCTCTTTTTCTATCTATTTCTCTTGTACATTCGTATATATATTTATATATATATATATATATATATATATCTTTTATATATTCTATATATAGAATTATATTTTTAATAAGCGTAAAATTGCAAAAAATGAGTGGAATTGCCATTTTGAATGCATTCAAGGCGAAAATGTATAATTTCAAGACAGAATTTTTAATAATATTTTATAAATTTTAGAATTACAAAATTTAAATATGAAAAAAAGTATATAATCTATCAGTTCAGATTTTACTTATCTATTCCTAACGTATGTGCGCGCACACACACAGACACACACACAGACTATCATTATATATATATATATATAAATGAATATAAATATATTAATATATATGTCAAAAAGTCTTTCAGTGGATGTTCAGATTTGAAAAGGACTAACTATCAGTGTATTTTCGTTTTTTAATTTATTTTATCATTGCGAAGAATATAAATTACTTTATTAATTTTTATGGAAAAAGCAATTAAAAATTTCTAGCGGACTTGAATCATTCGATTTGAAATACTGTATAATCATTTTGAAATCAACATCAGGTGTTCCTCCTGTCAACCTCTATGAGAACCCATTCTATCTATTTTTTGGCAAACGCCTTGAGGCGTTGATTAACACTGAATTGGTTAAGCAATTCTCTATCTCTTTCAAGAAATTTCTTTATTTTTCTGCGTCAAAGGCTGATGCTTTAACAAATATATATATATATATATATATATAGGATATCTATTCGACAAGATTTGGCCCACGGGTTTTCTTAAAATGTAAGAATAAAATTATGTAGTCTCCGGAGGTATTTTTGAACTGATTTCGTCTTATCAAATCGAGAAATGAAAGTTGTCTTAAAAACGCCTCTTCAAGATACTTTTGTACTAATGCAGCCATTACTGAAATCTCTATCATTGGTCTTATTTAGGTCAAAACTTCGTATATGCGGTTCATCACCATAGTTTTGTATATGAACTCAAAATGACCTACAGACTGTTGTTAATTTTGGAAAATAATGACGTTATTTTCAAAATTCAAGCTGCTGTCTGTTAATCATCAGACGTCTTTTGCCTTCCATCAGCATGGCTGATTCTAGTCTCAGGTTAATGATTCTTGCCACCTTCTCTGGCTAACATTTTCTCAGTTTTCTATATTGAATCAAAATAAGTCTGATTTTTCTGGATACAATTTCTCTTTTAAATCTATCTTACATATTTTCGTAATGCTCCTAAAATTCTCATATTTACTCCTGCTATATTTATTCTTGATAAATTCTTGATAAAATCAAAAGAAAATCAAATACAACATCTATCTCTTTCTACCGACTGAATCACTGGAACTTTTCTATAAATATATTCATGAACTTTTCTCTATAACATCTACAGTTTATGAACTGCAACGCAGTACTAAATTGCTGGCATGGTCTGGTAAAATAAGAACTAATAACAGCATGATCTATGACAACAGATTATTTTTACTTCTTATTTTTGAAAAACAAGGATGCTTTCATTTCATTCAACGTAACGATAGCTATTATTCGTGATTTGTTGTTGTTTTGTTAATTTTTTCTATTTTTTATTATTGTAAACCTTTGTTCTTTGTCTCTTTTGACGATGAATTTATTAATGAATAGATATATTCATCACAGACACACACATACACGCAGACATAGACACACAAACACTCACACACACAGAGACATCATTAACCCCCATACATACACACACTTACACACACATATATATATATATAATATTATTCATAAAAACAAATGTAAAGGTAATGATTTAATGAATTTGAGAAATCCATCGTCGCAAACAATTCAAATAATATACAAAATATATATATATATATATAGTTCTTATATATATATATATATATAGTAATTATATACGAAAATATATGTATTATTGTATCCGAAAATGAGTTATTTTTTTGGAGCGCGCAGTAGCAACGCTGAGTTTGATTTTAATTTTTTAAATTCGTTCATAACAAATATGTAAATTTTCTGTCAAAGTGGCATGAACGATATTTTCAATAATTACATATCATATATTATCCAAAACTCGCACTTGGATCTGTTATTTCATCAGATAAACGTCAATCAATTTACAAATTCATGAATTATTCACACAAAAACAAATACAAAAGGTTAATGATTTTCGAGAAATCCATCGTCGCAAACAATTTTTCCGAATCCCGTCTGATGAAAGATGCTATTCTGCCGTATTAGTTCTTATTTTTACTACAAGAAACATTCCTACAGACATCTTTAAAAATTCGTTCATCACCATATTTATATGAACGCACAACTTTTAAAATTTAAAATCAAATCAACGCTACTGCGCTCAAAAACAATAACTCATTTTCAATAGCATTTTCGGATACAACAATACATATTTTTCGTTGTTATTACTCAAGGACAACATCTATTCTATACCTGAAGATTTTTTAAATTAAAAAATGTGAACGAAATTTTGAATTTATTCACTGAAGGTTTTGTACATTTGAATTTATATTTAATTAACCTTTCTAATTTCATGAATTTTAAATTATATATATATATATATATATATATATATATATATATATATATATATATATATATATATATATATATTCGAACATATGTATAGAAACAGACAAAATTGATTTAATTCATGAGATTTTGATTTAATGTTATATATTTCTAGCTCATTCTTTTAAATTAATGTGAAATTCTTTGTACATTTGAATTTATATTTAATTCGTTCTAATTTCATTTGTATATATATATATATATATATATATATATATATATATAAAAGAAACAAAAATTGGATTTAATTTTTCTAGATTCTTTTTTGCACTCATTTTCTCATTCGCTCACAAAAAAGCCAAACGAGAAAATATAAGTATGCTTGAAAATTAAATAAATAATTTAATTAAATATTCTTTGTCTATCATATTCAAAGAAACAAGTTTAAATGCATGGTTGCTGCCCAAAGATACCAAACGATGTTCTTCAACATCAAAAAATAAAAAAAGCTCAATGTAAAAGTAAATAGACAATACAAAGTCTAAAATATCAAGATTTATAGAACTTTTCTGATACACACACAACCGGTACTGATCCTCGTAGTTTCATGTAGTTTAGCTCCCATCTAGCTGTATGTTTTTAGACTATATTAGATATAGATATTACATAAAATTTCAGTACTCATTTCTTTGTTTCTATCGTAATTTTACAATTTCTTATTTGTTTGCTTAGCTTTTGTTAGCATTCTCTATCCTCATGCAACTTCGGATTTCAATGTCGCCGTTTCTATCCTCTGTTAAAACATTACTTATATATTTAAATTGTTATACACATTTGACATTTCTATTTTTTATGCGGGTGTTGGCCTGTTCCTTTTGTTAGCAACCATGTATCCTCTCTTCTTGAAATTGATGTTTAGTCCTTTTTTCTCTATTTCATGCTCTATCTTCTGTAGATGCTCTTGTATTTTCTTATCTGTATGGCAACGAATGTTGGACGATCTTCTCAAAGATGTAGTAGAGACTCGAGGCAACGGAGATATGGTTCTACAGAAGGGTGCTCAGGATATCATGGAAAGAGCATGTGAGCAACGATGAGGGTTTAGAGAGGATGTAAACAAGGAGGAAGCATATACTTAACATCCGGGAGAAATTTCTGAAACACATAATGAGAAACGGGGTCTGAAAAATCTGATACACACAGGTCGAATAGAAGGGAAACAGAGACAAGTGAAGGTAACGCATGACATACCTGGCAGGCTTAAGCAAGGGAATGACAAAAATTAGCCTGGTGAAGGTGGCAGAGAGACGAAACTGATTGAGAGCTACAAGGGATTAGGGGAAGTGGAGAACAATGATCGCCTACCTCCTGAAAAGCCACGGCACACAAAAAGAAAAGAATGTCTACTATCAAAAGTAAGTTGTTGTTAAATTTTAAACACCGATAATCGATTTTGAGAGGGCTTCTAACTCTCTCAGAAACCCCTCACTGTATAGATTGAATAAGTCCGTCGAGAAGACATATGCTTGTCTTACACAGCGTTCTATTTTTATATATTTACTCAATCAATTTTGCAACCGTATTCTGTCGGTAAGCTGCCATTATAGGTTCTGGATTATTCTAATGGACTCCACAAATATTTCAATGTTCCAATAATTGTTTGTGACGTACTTTATTAAAAGCTATTTTATAATGGATAAAACACAAGTATACATCCTTTATTTTTGTACTTCTAGTTCTTAATAACATATACTTAATCCTCCAAGTGGCCACAATTGCAGTCCATTTATAAATCAATATTTCGTCAACCATCTTCAGCAATTTCGCCAAGTTTACAGACTTCAACAGTTTTCATATTCATCTATTGTACTGTATGTTTTCACAATATTCAATATAATTTTTAATGAATCTAATCTAATTTTATGACTCATTATTTTTCTGTGGTTATGATAATCAATTTTCCAACGCCGCTCTGCTGTTCCAATATATTATCTAATGGCTTCATCAGTCATTACAGTAGACATATATACAACGTTCTCAGTCAATCATATACCATCTAAAGGGCTTTCTCTCTTACTTCCGCAAACGATTTTTTTGCTATTTTGTCTTTGGTATTGGCTAGCATATTGCGGTTATTGTTTGGATGGTAATTACTTAATTGCTATCTGTATAGATTATTTAATGGCGAAATAGTTTGTATTCAATTGTATTTATTTTCTGCGATAATTTTTTTTTTATATATGTCTCTTACTACATAACCCATAGGTGGATGGAGAAGAGGTTGAAACATATATTTCCCAGCGGTATTTGTCCTTAGTTTAATATAACGAACCCCACCGAGTTATTATTCATTACACAACCTGCATATCCAAATCTATATTATCTTGTTTTTCGGTCAGTCATGTAGGTTTCTGACAATGAACAATTTTACACAAATGCGAGGATCGTCCGGAACTGGTGTTTCAACCTGATGTGGCCGTAATGTTTACAGCTAATTTACCTTCTATAACAAATACTTGTTGGTAAGAGAGACTAAAATAGGTGATTAAACGCTGTATTAATCTCTTTCTATTTATAATATAATCCTATATATATATAATTTATGTTTCCTGCAGAAGCTATCTATTATTACTCCTTCCTAATTTCTATGACAAGTGTGCATTTACACTTCCACCAGCTCTGCCCTTTACGGCTAGGAGGCGCCACAAAGGTAAATCTGTCTAAATTACTCTCTGTCACGAATGTAAGTTAATGGTTACATTCAGAGTACTTTTTACACATGAACTACAACAATGTGGAACAATATCCGTGCATCATTTGAAGAATAAAAACTTTACATATTAAGTCTTGATTTAATTGTTCTCTTTTCTTATTATCTTATATGTCCCGGAAAGGGATCTATTTGATCGAAGTAGCTAAGTGGTTTTGGCTACTATAACCAAGTAGAATACGGTAGCAGTAATCGACTGGTACGCGGCGTAGTTGCAGGTAAGAAGTGTAGATCAATGGCGTAGTCCAATGGGCGTCGTTATAGACTTAGCTCTCAGGCTAAGGCTCTTGACTCTCCTAAACGACCGTCGGTATTTATGACGCACACCAGCCAATCATATTCCAGTGATGTGTACGCATATTCCATTATATCATAATCCAAATTACATAAGAAGTTAAAATTTGATTTTAGACCTTCGTTGACATAACCAGGAATAAGAAATAGTGCGGCAGTAAACTCCGACGAGAAATACGGAACTGGAGATTCTAATACACAGATGTTCAACTTCAACGGACAACATCGTCGTCGTAGAGAGGAAAGACGTGCTTCATGAGTAAGCGCTTATTTTTCAGAAAATCTTTCCCAGGCCTGCGAACTAGAAGGGATATCCAGCGTCATCAAACTGCGTCGACAAAACACGGGAAGCAACAATCTAAAGTTTGGTATGATACCAAAGCTACTTCTGTACGGGGAACTTGCCAGTGGCAAGAGGGGACGAGGGTGATCACATCTTCGGTTCAAGGATGTTTGCAAAACAACACCAGGGTGATGCACATGGGCATTGATATCGAGGGTTGGAAAGGCGTCGCCAAGTATTGCTTATGCTGGAGACAATGATTTAAACCAAGGGTAGTAACGAGAAGAGAAGAAAGAGATGCGTGGCACCGGGGAGAAACCTGATCGATCGAAAGAAAACAGGATGAAGATATTAGGCGGAGAGCACCTTCACGTGTGTTCGTTGCAATCGAGACTGTCACTCACATGAAGGCTTGTACATCGCCATCAGTAGTTGACACATCAATTTTTCAAAGGAAACCTATGGTCTCTCGAGACCGATTTATGGTACATATACATAAGTCCCCATGACCTTCACTTCATAACACAATCTATTTCAATCTTATCTCAGATCTAATCCATTATTATAGTTTCAAAGTAAACCACTAACTGGACTTGTTATCCAGTTGTGTATTCTTTGAATCTTATAAAGAAATACGTTTGCTACTAATATATAGGAGGCACGGTGGGGTAATGGATAGCAGCCCGGATTAGGGAATCTGAGAGTGAAGTTCGAATAGCAGTCGAATCCACTGCGTCCACTTACGTGCTAATATCCATATCTTCTTCTCTCCCCCCACAGCTATTGGTAAATAGCAGGACAGACCGAGTTGCCTCACAATCAAGACTGACACATTATATTATAATTCAGAATATCCTAAACTTGCGTGAGGTTTCAATGGAAGAAAGAATTCCTGACATTAAATGTATTTTAGGATTATACTTTGTTAATAATGGTGATATGATTGGAAACAGAAATGTCTACATCCGTATGGCAAATTAAATTGAGCGAACACGCTATATTCGAGAATGATTGAAGTTTTTCAAGAATCTTTCTTCAACTCGTCTCTTTCTTCTCTTGATTGCAGCTCAATTTGAAATTCACCAAAAGTGTCATAAAATATCAATGTCTGCGCATATTCGAGACGAAGAGATATCAATCAGTAGCGATCAATTAACGTGATCTTTCGTCAGCAGATAATTCAATTTCATTGTCTCGTAGAAGAAAATCAATATAAGCGATAAAGACATTAACAATGGCGAAGAGAGAAATATCTTCACGTTATTACTTGGTCGAAGTTTAGGTAACTACTATTACTACAGCTGTCCTACGTTTTACAATCTGCAAGATTAGTTAAAAGCCCCCAAAATATATAAAAGCACAGTAAAGATAAAATTTCAGTAACTGCTGAGTATGTGTTTCTCTTTTGAAAAAATATAAGTACTAACTGTAAAAAAATATGATCATACAATTTATTCAGATTTGTTTTTCATCAATAAAACTGCCATCTGCTTTAATTGCAGCTTTATGAATTCTTGGATTTAAAATTATTAGATACCATACCATCACAAGTATTCTTCAAGCATTGAAAAAGCTCACACTCACACGTTACGTATTCTTTCTGAAATCTCATATCCATGTTATCCTTTATTAATTCAACAGAAGAGAGTACAGAGGCTTTAAGTGGCGAAGTTATAATTTCTAATATTTTGTTAATTCTTTTTGTCTCAATGTAATTTTGACTTAATGTAGAATAGTTTTGAATCGTTCTCATGTTTAATTTATATATATATATATATATATATATATATATATATATATATATATTGCGTCTATTTTGGCATGTTTTATTAAGACAAATAATATTGAATAATTTAGACAATTGTATCTTTTCATATGCACGGAAAACCTTCTTTTATTCTTAATAAAGGATGAGTGAAAATTTGATAAATATTCATTTATTTCGTGCTCTTACAATGTCATCACAAGTTTGTTGTTTTTTTTTTTCCTAAGACAAAACATTTGTGCTCATCATTTTTTAACTATGAAGTGAAAAACGCTATGGTTTTGTGCTGCAATATTTAAATTAATTATATACAAATAATAAAATATATATGCATCATATTAATAATAATTTATATATTAACACTGAACAGATGTTTTTTAAAATCGTATGGATATTTTAAAACTTACTTCCTCTCCTGAGTTTTTCATCGTGAAATTTACATCGTCCATTAAATAACGTTAACGTTCTTCACTTCACAGTTAAAAAAAAAACAAAAAAACTTTCAGATGAGCCGAATAATGGAGCGACGTGTTCGAATTCCAGTCGGGTTCTCGAAGTTCACTTACTCTCCCTGCAGGTATTGCATTAATATCAAGGCAAACCGGGTCCTATAGCCTTTGTTTGCCCACCAAAGTACCGGAGAAAGAAACGGCAACCTACTGCAAGAAAAATCACTGCCCAGTCTGTCACAATCCCACAAGCCTGTATCATGGTTTCCATAGAATTATTGGGTGCAACGGCAAAATTGATACAAATCGTGTAAAATTAGCCGTTGTATCTTAGAAATGATTAAAGGTATATTAATGGAATTCCTCTTGAATTTTTAGGACCCTATTGAACTCTAATTTTGAATAATAAGAATGTATTTAGCACTATGATGAGCGGTCTTGCTGTTGTGACCTGATCCAGTTTTCCTCTCTACTTTGCCTCCATTTTAAACTTATTCACCGTTCTCGCGATGGCCTATAAATGGATTTTGACGATAGAATCCTGAGTGTAAATATTGATACCATTACTGAACGACTGAATAATCGTTGCTCAATTGGGAAAACATTGTGGGACTGACACAAAATGACTTTAAACTATTCAATTTGAAGATGAATAAATCGAAGGCTTTTTCAGTACTTCTTACAACATACAGTGTCAAAATGGCTAAACATCTGAAAACCAGGAAGAAATAAACTCAATTAGTTTAATGTTTTTAGATACCAAACATTTTGTGGAATGGTTAATTATATATATATTCCGTTCTTGTATTATATATCTTCCGAAGTCGTAAACTATAATCAATTTACATAATGTCTACATTTGCACTTAGAAGATGTGTAGTTGTTAAATAATTGTGAGTCGGATTGAACTCCCGTCTTATAGTAAACTAGGACCGATTTAGCTTCGTTTTCTCTTCGTAGAAGAGTATGTTTGCTGTTCATGAAATTCGACAGAGAGCACACTGGATATCATATGGAAAGGAAAACATAATAACGTTGATCAAAGAAAGAGTTCCAGTTGACGTTCCCGGAAGGCTGCGTCAGTCACCTGAGGATGGCCGTAGGTTAAAACAGGTGAAATGTTGTTATAAACGCAACAAAGATGCAGAAAGTTTAATGAAAGAATCAATATATAAGTTCTATACAATATGATGCATACAACTTCTTAATTGCAGAGGAAAAGAATTTTACAGGAATTTTATTAAAGACGTTAACTACAGTATATGCTCGTGTATAAGCCGATTTATATAGTACGGCCCTACTAAAGAAATGTTTATTTATTGTACAGTCAGTCACCTAAAAATCATAATTTTTAATATTTGTTGAAAAACAAAGTACGTACAAATAATTCTCTGATCACTGTAAATTTTGGTCAGACTGTTTATTATTGGTTAATTAAAAGAATTATGCTAGGCTCTGAATTTTCTAAGATATGTAAGTGTATTTTTATTTCACTAGTTTATAGGTGTAAGATCCATTTTGCAGTTTCTCGTCCTCCAATTCTTCGATTTTCTCTGCATAAATGGTTAATAAATTTACCTCACGTTTGTCATGTGTACCACGCTAAGATCCATCGTCATCCAATAATCACGTAACCAGAGATTCTGTCGATTATGATGATGATGATGTTGAGGTTCATGATAGGATGATTTGGTCGATAATCTCTCTATAGTGCTTACTGATTTTTCTTTCACTTTTACACATGTTAATTAAATGAACTTTGGGCTTTCTGTTAGTAGGAGAACGTGTATGAAGAGACGCTTTGAAATTATTCAAAGAAGCAGGTTTCTTTTAAACACTATTATGTGACGACCTGATCGGATTAGTCTTGGTGGAAAAATATTCGCTTCTAAGTGCAAACAATGTGCAAACTAAGCAATACATTTTATAATGCCACTTTCTTTTTTTTTTAATGAAAATGTTATTCATGTACCTGACATGAATTTTCCGTAATTTTTCAGTAATTTTGAACTGGTCACTCTCTTGTTTGCTTTACCTCATAAAACACAAGCATTTGGATTCCATTAATACTCTTCCCCACAATTTTATCAACATTCTTATGAATATTCATTTTTGGGGCCTATTCTCAGTTATATTGAGAAATAAAGAACCCGCAAAATCATCCATGAGTACAATGCCATATATGTATCTAATCTTGATTTCGTTTGGTCATTATGGCTGAATAAATATTGCACGCCAACTTCACTTCAGACCGTCACAGTAAACTAGGTGCATTGTTGACATGAAGCAAATCTGGAAGCCGGATGCAGAAACACGTACTCTCAAATTGGCATTTAAAACCGTTATTTTAAACGTGGAAACAAGAATCTTGTGTGTTGTCTATAATAACAAAATCACCTGTGATGGTTTGGCCAGTCTCTCACACATCGTTTGTAAAGTCTACTTATAGGATCCGATTGACGAATCTCGCATCAGGGATTTTATTCTATAATTTATTAACATTGATCTAATCTATGACAAACAATAGCTTTGCCCGCTCGACTGTTGGTGTGATTACGGCGATAATTGAATATGTATATCAAGCTCTTCATAATAACGGCGAAGTTCGAACTTTTCCTCCAGATATATCGAAGGTGTTTAACCGGGTTTGACCCTCTACATAAGCTTCAGGTTTGCGGAATTCCAGGACGATTATTTGATTTAATCCAATAATTCATGTCTAACAATAAAATGAAGGTTGTTTTGAATGGGTTCTCTTCCTGTTACTTCCATACGAAAGTTAATATTTCTCAATACACTAGCTTTGATCCTACACTGTTTCTGATCTTCATCAATGATTTCCCTGTTATCATCTGTTCTCAAGAAGGCATCTACGCAGACGGCACTGCTATTTAAAACTGTCTACCCAGTAAATCCGGCATTGCGGACAAAGGTAATCTGGCTGCTGTTCTCGAAAATCATATCAATCTGTGGTTGATTGGATTTGGAAATGACTTGTGATTCTTAATGGATTCAAAACGAAACTACTGTCATTTACTCAACATACAGAAACTGCCCTACCTCCTATCAGCATGATTGAGGTTCAATTTTACATTTGAGCCCCACTGCGTCTTCTTGGTCTCACATTTTCCACTGGCCTGAAGTGGAATAACTACATTGAATGAAGCGCTGCATCTACCGCAATGAACGTTGGTTATCTGTGTCGACGGATATCTTTTCTTGCCTTAATCCATCCTTCAAATCTACCATTCGTCATATATGGTCTGGTGTCCCCGCTGTTTATCTCGAAGTTCACGAAAAACATCAAAGACGATTATGGAATGTGATCAGCCTGACTTGAGGTCTCTACTCCAGTCACTTTCTCAACGACGTAATATGAATTCCCTGTGTTTTTTTTTTATACATATTTTCATGCTAACTGCTCTGACGAGCAATTTTCACTGGTTTTCCGACTGTATGAATGTAAGCATGCTACTGCATTGGAATCTTGGTACCACACATTTACTGTCGAAACATTTATATGTAACAGTGTCTTCTACTCCAACAGCTTTTTTTCTCTTGCACTACACTACAGGGGAATTCCCTTCCTCATACTTACCTCGCTGATAACTATAATCTTCAAAACTTTAAATGTAATATCAATCGACATCTTCTGTTGCCTTTGACCTCTTTCTTCTTATTATCGTCCTCCTGTATTCTTATCATCTTTTCCTCAACTACACATGCTCCATACCCAATTTTTCCCTTGCTTACACTCACTGTAGCACATTGTGTACTAGTGGCACTCCCGCCTTTCTTGAGATGAAATGCTTATTTGTTTCAGAATATCTCTTCCATAAACCTACATTTAGCCGTGCTGGAGATTAGTAAGTGTAATAGTCATATAAGCCGTTTCACTGCATTGTTAATTTACATGGAATCTGAATCTGCTTGTTCAAAACTGTTCATCATGTTCGTCAGAAGTCATCAACAGCAAATCTAACGACATTATCACTGCGATACTGTGTCCGAGTCAAATGTTTTGTCATGTTAGAGTTCAGATGATAATCAAAGTAGCAGAATAAAGGTGTTGATCAATCAGTTCACAGTCACGTGCAGCAGCCATTGAAGCCATAGCTGCAGTATTTTCCTAATGAAACATGAGACCCTTCGTCAATTTTCTTGGGAGTTTAATTTTGATAACCTTTCGCAACCGCATCAAAAAGCTGGTGTATTACTCTCCATTGATGGTGTAACCATATTGATTATAGTCAATAAACAGAATGCATTCTGTATTCCAAGATCCTATTGACAGGCTTCTATTTTTCTTTGTTCTTTTTCTTTTGTTTGTTTTTTTTTTCATTATTCGATCTCATATACGCATAACTCCTACTGAGTAATTATACCTAACATAATATATGCACCTGCTTTTTTTTCTTTTTAAATCTTTGTAGCGGAGATTAATATAAATCAGATGGAATCTTATAAAGCAAAAGCGTTAATCCAGAAAATTGAATATCTTAATTTATAAATCCCTTCTTGAAGATAACGTGTAGCAATATATTCCTTGTATGGACAATTGTTAAGATCATACAAAAGCCAGACGCAACCTCATGTCATATTCTTTGTTAGATTTCAATAAATGGATAACGTTGAGTAAGTATACATAACATAGTACAAGCACCTGTTCTTCCAGGAATCTACCTTTCAAATTGAAAGGAAAAGACTGGTGTTTTTACTTCATTTCACAGGATTTGAGAAATGCTTATTTCGATTATATGATTTTAATCGTGAGTGATTCCATTTTCTTACCGCGTTCTCCTTGGTCACGTGTTCTGTCAATTATCAGCGTCCTGTTGTAGATCTGCATCTATGTCTATTCGAGTTTCTTTTTATCCGGGAGGAATTGTCGAAGAGGAGAACAGTTATGGTACTGCATTTTAGGTTTCTTAATTTTTCTTTTTTTTCTAACGGATTATTTCTATGGTGATATAAAATACAGTAGTAATAGAAAAAGTTAGAGCCAGAAACCTCCCAATAGAACCTTAAATGCTTAATCAGTAGTTATAGCAAAATGGCATTCCATATATTATCAAACATGATAGGGTAATATAATGTAATATGTAAAGGTGTGCGTATGAAAAATAATCGACAGTCAACAAATATATATATCTTATGTTAATGATGTTTTGTCAAATCTTGTATTTTGATTCATTATTACAGATTTTATTATATACAATACATTTTCACTCCAATTAAATAAATTTGCAGAAATGTCGAGCAATGATATGCAATATTAATTATTCTACATTAACTCTACAAATACTAAGGTTATTCTTATAACAATATGCATTGTAACTGGATAAGGCCTTTCTTCAACTGAACATTTTGAAATAATTACGAATGTTGTGGATTCCGGGATTAAATCCGGCCTCAAATCAATGACAAACACAGGAATGAAATATAGCAAATAAATGTATTGACGTAATAATACAATTGGTAATACGATTAGTAGATCCAGAAATGCGCGTAGTAGCAATAATAATATATATACAGTCTGGGAAATTCAGTATCGAAGTAAGACTTCCTTCTGTGTCTACGTGCTCGCAACTGTGACTCCTACAAAGCGGTTACCTCACACTCTCACTCTCTCACTTTCTCACTTCTGGGTATTCACCGGCAGCATTACACACAGGGCGAGTCCACTTGTATAAAAATGTGTGGACCCCATAACAATAAAAAACGACTATCTTCACTGGAGGATACGTTAACGCTGCCCTCTGTTGCAATAAACTTTCTACAAATATTAGACCTCAGAAGTAAATTTACGGATTGGAAATTCTGTTCTTTAATTTACAGATAAATTTCCACTTGTGGATATAAATATTAAAAAAAGCCTCAATAATATGAAAGTACAAATTATCCATCAAGATTTGCTTCACACAATATCGAATCTTTGTAGCGGAGATTAATATAAATCAGATGGATACTTATAAAGCAAAATCTTTAATCCAGAATCTTCAATATCTTAACTCATAAATCCCTTCTTGGTGATAACGTGTTGTAAGCAATATATTTCTTGTATGGACAAAAGTTAAGATCATACAAAAGCCAGACGCAATCACATGTTACAATCTTTGTTAGATTTCAATATATTCACTAATAAAAATGAATTTATTATTATTTCTCACATCCTTGGTCATTTAGACACAACTGATGACAAAGATTAAAAACAAAAGTGCAGTTGTTAGAAATATTATTGAATGTGGCTCCGTGCATCTTCTAATAAAGAAAAAAAATATATATTAATCTTCGATTATGTCCTCTATCAGTTCAGTATATCAACGATCATTATGATTTTCTTATACTACATATCCTTTGTCTCTCCCAGCAATTATTTTCTCTTTGCTATCTCTGAGTCCCTGTTCTGACATCCATTTGTACAAGCATACCTCTATCCCGGTTACATTCGTTGCTCCGTGAATGACAAATACTCCATAACTTATTTCTCCCTCATCTATATCAGAATTATCAACTGTCTTTTTACTGTTTATAAATGCAATTGCCATTTTGTCCACATCGTCGCTAAAACTTCTTAGTACAAAAGCTCCTTTCATGTTATTCTTAGGACTCTTCTCCAAAACAACTTTTACTTTTATTATCTTAAATCTAATCGTCATTTCACTTACGATCGCAGCACGTTTAGACAGGTTGTAGTAATGCATAGCGGCTCTGGTTGAGTCATCTGGGAGCACCTTTGAATTTTCATTTAAATCCATTACATTCACTTAAGTGTAAATACCCTTGGGAAAGGTATGAATCAAATCAAATACTCTATGATTAATTTCTTTATTATGTATACCAGAATTATCAGCTATCAAATTATTGTTATTTTGTCAACAACCTCGCTAAAACTTCTTAATTGTTCAAATGATCAGTTCAAGTAATTCGCAAGACTCCTCTGCAAAACAATTTTTTTTATTATCTTAAGTCTCATCTTCATCTGAGTTATGGTCACATCACGTTGTGGCACGGTGGTTATGCATAGTGATTCGGATTGAAGAATCGGGAGCCGAGTTCGAATTAAAGTCAAATCCATTACATTCACTTATGTTCTAATTACCTTGGGAAAGTTATGAAACCACTTCCTTTTCCCCCTGTGGGTAAATGGAAGGACAGACCAAATACTATAGCCTTGGATGGCAACTGGTCTACCGCAGAAAGAAATGGCAACCTACTGCGGGAAAAAATCTGCCTCGTCACCCATATATCGAAAGATATATTATCGCGCATGGCACATAACTGACTGACTGACACGTTGAAACAAGTTTGACCGTACAATTACAGAAAATAAACAACGACAGTAACTCGATGGCCAAATGCTTGTGCATAGCAGGCCCAATATACGAGGGTCATTCAATGAATAAGGTGAATTCTTCGGTATAAGGACTTTTAATACACATAGAAGCTTACTTTTTTATTTTTTTTGTTTTACTTCTTTTTCACATGGATTTAATAAAAAAAAACACATTGAGAGTTTTGGCGATTAACAAAGATGGCCGACCAAGAAGCATGCTCCAGGATTGAACAGCGGACAGTTATCAAGGTTTTGGTTACTGAAGTGTGCAAGCCAGTTGAAATTCATAGGAGAATGTCAACTGTGTATGGTGCCACATGTTTCATCCAAAAAATGTCTACAAGTGGGCTAAATTGTTTAACGATGGACGGAGAAGTGTTGAGGATGAAGACAGGCCTGGGAGGCCTACAGAAGTGAAGTCTCCTGAGATGATCGAATCAGTCAATGACCTCATTCAGTCTGACAGAAGAACTACTGTGAACTGTGAAGCAGGTCAAGAAAGAAATAAAGAACAAACGCAGGGGTCATCAGTCAGAAGGAGTCACCTTGCATCATGACAACGCAAGGCCTCACACAGCAGCCCAAACGGTGCAGACCATCAACGAGCTGGGCTGGGAAGTTCTCATCCCCCCCCTTACAGCCCAGACCTTGCCCCTTCAGATTTTTACCTGCTTGGTCCCTTGAAAGCGTTCACGAGAGGCACGTAGTTTAAAAGTGACGATGAAGTCAAAAGTGTTGTGAGCGACTGGCTGAGACATCAGTCCAAATATTTTTACGCTGAGATAATACGGAAGCTTGTGCACAGATGGGAAAAGTGTGTGACAGTGCTGGGAGCCTACGTTGAAAAATAAAAAAAAAGTAAGCTTCTATCAGTATTGGAAGTCCTTATACCGAAAAATTCTCCTTATTTATTGAATGACCCTCGTACTTGTATAATCGTGTGGTGTAATGAATAAAGACACAGATTTCCAATTCACGTTGAGATCGTCATATCCAGTTATGTACAGATACCCTTGGAAATGTATGACTGCACCTCTTCTCCCCACCAGACCTGGCTTAAGTATTAAGAATTGAATCACGAAATAATTATCATCGCCAGAGAAAAGCTTCTCACAATCTAAAATTTCTTTCTTTAAATAATATAAAAAAGGTTTGATAAACCGGAGAAACGTACCAGTCAATCCTCTTCATCTATAAATAAATTGTGTAGCATTCGCTGCCAAATATTAGGATTGATCCCATCTTTCATTATTAAAATGCAATTTCTATTTTCTGTGTTACATAATCTAACATAGTTGTTATTTAATAACAGCATACTCCGTTTGTGATAATGCACAACGAAAGTTTAACATTAGAATACAGGTTGAAATGTGCCTGATTCACTGTTTGACGCGATTGATGTTATAGTATTTATAATCTCTCGTGTTTCATTCTAAACTCACCATGGCAAAGTTTCAAGTGCATTTTGTGACTCGCAGTATCACCAAAATACAATAACATTCAACAACAGTTGATTCTGGTGGCTCGTCTTGGGTGTCAATTAAAAATAATGTAATGACACTCCAATAATAGACATGACCAGAACCAGGCAACGGCTCTCTCATCTAACGTCGCCTAGTGATTCAATGGGGAAAGGGCTGGTTTGTGAAATCCAAAATCACACTTGTAACGTTCAACCACCAAGGAGCAGGCACTGAACCTTTACCTATCACGTTGGATGGCTGTTCTCTCACTGTGTCTACTCGTGTTAAACACCAATTGACACTCACTATCACTCCGAAACGCAAATGAAATTTATATTTCTAACGATGCTGAACGATGTTGAATAAGTGGTCGATTCCTTGCACTGCTTCGCTACCTATTGGACTTCTCTTGCTATACTCTCTCTTACAAAGAGTCAATTCCGACAAAAAATGTACTATTGCTACCATATCTGGGCGGATAGAGTTCAAAAGCGTATATGGGGTATTATGAATGATGAATTATTAGGTCCGTGCATTATTATCAGGAAATTTTTAAACAATATTTATTATGAACATAACAATTCAACAATAACATTTTTAAACGATTCATTCGGAGGGATATGATTGTCGACACGCATTTTTATAGCCTAAAAATAAAATAATAATTTCCATGCTACAACTCACAAACGAAATTCCGCAAGACTCTTGTTATTCTGTCGCTATTTTCATGGCAAATGTTCTGACGAGCTATATTCCTTGGTTTCGCCAGTCCTGACCCATGTATCTGGAACCCGTCATGTCAAGGCATATACACGGGGACAAATAATCCTCATTTCCTTTGTATTTCATTATCAAGAAGGAATTTCGGAGATAATTTTCCTCAAAACTGCTGCTTTTAGGAACAGTCTCCCAACAGGATATTTTCCTAATCCCCTACAATCTCAACCTCTTCAAATCTGGTGTTAACAGTTGTCTTTCTTAAAAACCTTTATAAACTGTAATCCCTTCCTTCTATTAATCTAATACAAACTCAGAGACTAAGCTTCTCCCTTGGTGAGAATTTGGTCTTGTATTAGGTGAACGTTAGTGAAAATAAATTCATAATATCTGTATCACTTAAAATTACACGACTTCATATGCCCCCTGTTTTTGTTTTGTTTTTTTTTTGCTATATTCTTTATACTGGTACATTTCGAACAACCGGCATGTCTTTTAATCCGGGGAAAATTACGAACAAATAAAATGTGTTCCAATAACATTCCAATGTGTTCCAACCGCTTTTAAATGCGAATTAAGTTTAAGCTTCTAATGATTTTTTTTCTTTCACATTTGACAAGTTAAATCTTTGGCAATTTCTCTCATGGAAAGATTAACAATGTATCGGCAAGTTTAATTTATCGAAGCCTATTACGAAAATGAACGTTCAAACAGAAATGCAATGAAAAGTTCCCAGGTGGCATCATCACTCGAAACAACACGGTCAATTGTCCACCACGATCGTGCGACTAGACGCCTTTAGATCTCAAAAGTAAGGTCTATGCCAACAAGCCAACAACAATTCAACAGCCGAAGGATGAGATAATAAGGCATATTAATGAGATCGATGATCAACTATGTAGAGACATCAAAAATGTTGACCATCTAGTAGAGGCGTGCCGTGGAAGCCTTGGCGGATATTTGGACGATACTAATTTTGACACATAACTGCCATGACTTAAATAACATGATCCAATAGAGAAATAAATATTTTGTTACCAATAACACTGATTTATTTGCTGCTGACTTTGATCCGTCTTAATGAAAGACCCTTTATTTAAGTTTACAGTAATTCACCTTGTGAATTGCTCTGAATTTAATAAAGTTTAGCATCATTTTCTAACATTTTTCTAAATGTAGAGATTAATATATGATAGTGAAGTGTTATTATATGACAACTGTTGATCCGGCAAAACAGATAATCCGGCACGCTTCTGCAAACAAAGTTGGCGTAAAATCTGTGGTATACCTGTATATAAAGACTGTTACCAGATGAGGTAACAGGTGATTAATCAAACGGAAATTCATACTCCTATAAATATCTTACCTACCTAGGTGGTAGAAGAAAACAGGATGTAACATTTACAGGCAAATTTCGACAGAGGAGGATATAATTTATCAGAGAGTAAGTGAAAAATATCTCATCATGTGAAGCGTGAATATTGTGTTTTCTTGCATATGCTCTCCTGTCGATTTCGACGGCTGAGGGCCTAAACGTTAAGTTTAGAACAGAGAGCCTAGACTAACCACACAGATAATTTGATTATGACAGTGAAGTCTTGTGTAGAACCAGCAACATATTTCGGAAATCTGAAGAGAGAAAAAAAAGAAAGGTGCGTGTTTTGATTCAGAATTCTCCATTACTTTTTATAGTTTTCCACCCGAAAGAAATAGAACCCACTCTGTCTTTCTAGAAAAAGTGGAACCTCGTTTCACGAATTTGATTCTTTCCTGAAGCCCGTTCGTAACCCGAAATGTTCTTAAACCGAAACTATTTTTCAAATAGGAATCAATGTAAAATGGATTAATCTGTTCCTAGTCCCAAAATGATTGCATATTAAAAAAAACAGAGATATTTTGTGCACAAGTTTACCCTCAAATCTAATGAAAATCATTAAATCTAAGAAGAAAATAAATATACCCAATACTAAAGATATTATATATAGACGAACACTTAAATTTTACCGTACCTCTAAGTAGAAACGTTGATGGTCTAAGTGGAAGGGGAAAGAGATGTTTTTGTTTGTAAAGTGGAAGGAAAGCTATGATCGTCTATTTATAAGAATAGTATAGATCGTTGATTTTTTAATATGGAACGGAGTAGGAAGAGACAGTATCATCATCATAGAGACAATATCATCAACAGATGATTTTATCAACCTTTCTTTTTTTTACGAGTTTCACTGCTAGCTTTCTTTTGAGTCATGTCTGATGACTAATGAAGAGGAAAAAAGGCCACAGTGCAGTAAAATTGGAAAAAAAAAGGACAGCACAAAATTCTAATGTATACAACATGGCGGTCGACCAAGAGATGATTCCATTCGGATTAACTCGGTACGGCTCGGCAATGTTATTCAAGAACCGAAATTTTGTTTGGTAACCGAGGCATTTTCATCTCGAATATTCTGTTCGAAAACCGTTTTGTTCGACATTTGAGACGTTCAATAATCGACGTTGATCTGTAAGAATAAATGACAGATGATGGACTCGTTTCTTTTTCACTTGACATATCAGGATGAGATCAAATCCTAATCAACCGGAATTTAAACATGGACCAAATATTTTATTTTCTGTACTGACGGTGTTTAATATACACACATCCTATATACATTCTTACAATATATGTAAAATTTAGTAGCATATTTAGAGGGTGTTTACTTACAATTTTAGCCGTAAAAAAGAAAACCAATCACAAAGGTGTTGTAAAATATTTATTTAAGAGCTTAACACACTTTATACATAAAAAAGATTAATTTATTTTAAACGCATAGTATATTACTGCCATTACACACATAGGAAAACATCGAGGAATAACAAAATATTGGGGAGAAACTTATTAAATATATAGAAAATATATTACAAATAATAAGTGTCCCGCTTCGTGCTTTTATGGCTGCCTAAATTATTTCACGCGTTGTTTTCGCTTATTTAAGGCTATATACTTTACCAAAGCATTTTTAAATTACCCGATTTTTTTATTTTTAAATCAATTCATCCCAACAAGGCGATAATACCACTAAGATGCAAGAGGGATCTTGAGAGTAAAAGAGGATGACACGACATTAGAAGGAACCGGAACCCCAATCCTCAACAGGAAACAATAGATAAATATGAACGGGGAATAGGGTGAACAGGACGATGACAATGATTAACATATATTCTTTGGTTGATGATATTTGCACCGAAACAATGTTTCTAACATTGAATATAGATTCTGGTTGTGTGCTGACCATGTCATTTTTTAAAAGAAAGACTTTACATCACTGTCCTCTTTAATAGGATACATTAACTGAATAATGATATAATCCCGGATAAAGGGTTTTTTTTTCAAGAAATTAGAAACGCTATCCAGTATTTTAATACGTACATTTGCAGCGATTGTTGAAGGTATTATTACAATCTCCCCACATCATTCAAAATATAAGCAACCCAATATCATGGGATATATGGGGAATGTACGTATGATATTAATGCTTTTGTTGAAATAGCTTTTCGATGTTATCAAAATAAACAGTTTTTGAAAACTGATCTGTTTTCGGGTAATTTTTCTCTTTAAAAGAGTAAATCCCCGGCAAAATGCTTCGCGGCACGTGTTTCGAATTAAGAGGTAGCTACTTAGCGACGTTGGATTTATATGAATTGAATCATGCATAAAATTGCAATCTCGTTAACCACACGATGTAGCATTAGTCTGTTATTTAAGTGGCACGTTTCACTGATTTAAATATTGAAATTTTCATCAGTATGGCTTATGCTGGCCTCCATCAGATTAATTCGATGCACGTTCTTGGTTTTACTTTTTCACCTGACAGGAAGTGAAGGGATTATAGTGGATTCTTCTGTTAAGAACGTCGGTTCAATATGGCGTGATAGACAATTTTATCTTGTCCGAATCCACTTTCCACATTTATAAGTCTACACTTCGTCCGCTCATGGAATTTTAATGACAAATATAGTTTGATACGTCTCTATCTAGAGATTCTTGACAAAATCCAAAGAAAAATCTTAAAACCTATCGCTCCTATCCTGCTATATCCGCTGCAGTTCATTTACCACTTCGTAGATTCCCTGTGCTTTTTTATGAACATTCTCGTGGCAATTGTTTTGATTAGCTTTACTATCTAATACATAAACATCATTAGTTTTACCGAAGGGATAGATTGGAACTTATAATTATATTGTTAAAACTGATAGAGGCTATCATAATTTCTATGCTATCAGTTTTTTTATTTGTTCTATTTACATGCAGACAATTGTAACCATGTTTGTTGCTTATCTATAGATTTGGACCGTTGTTCATTCCGGTATACATCGAGCCGGGTAACCTAATGAGAATTCAGAAGTAACGGATATATACAAAGGATTTAGGTTTTTCTCGTTTCACTGCCCATGTCTAAGCATGTTTTGTATAATTCTTATTAATATTATTGCTCAATTGTTGCTTGCACATGTGGTTTTCATTCTGTACAAGCCCTGGGGGATTACTGCAGGTAGAGGGCTAAACAGTAACAAGAACAGATTATCTGGATGTGTGAGAAAGATAACGATTAACTATAAACATGAAAATGTTAAGATTGTAGTGATGGGAAAAGCATCCCATTGAGAGTCGGTTTCACAAATCAGAGATTCGTGAGAAGATGCTGCTCGGATGGAACTTACATCACACCAATGAAGTAAGAAGGGAATGAGGTTTGTTTCGTTATATTGTGCGTAGCATGGGAGGCCTTTGCCGTGAAGATTAGAACTGGAAGAAATAAGGAATATAGTTCAACTGTGCACATTTCATAGACATCGGCAGAGCAGTGAGAGGTCAGCGATATTTCGTCCGTAAGAAAGTAGTTCTAGGGTGAAACATAATTTGCCACCCACAAGGATGCCTAAACGATTTTGGACTCTGTCGAGACTATAAAGTCCCTTCCCATATATAGCAGCAGTACTCCATTGTATACTTGATCTGGGGATTTAAAGGTAGACGATATCAGGGAGAGGCAGTTACCTACATTGAACTGATCATTCTCTCAGCATCTTTTGTGATGTATTGTATATATGAGTTCCACTTGAGGGCTGTGTTGAGTTTCTCTCTAGTGGGCGTTCAAGTCACAGGATCTACCAGAGGGGACATACTTAGAACAGGATTGGAGTTAATTCATGGTTCTCTGAGACTAAGTATACACTGCCCTGCGCCCCCCCCCAGTGAGTTAATTCACAACCACTTTTTAATCTTAACCTTTAGGACGACCGAAATTATGCAGATAGCAAACAACATTTAAATATTAATCAAGTACGTGTAGGTGTTGATTTTGAAATCGCAGCCATTTTAGCGTTAAAATGTAAGAGAAAAATCTACATAAGTAATTATTTGTGGAATAGTTTTATTGTTCAAGGACATTTCCACGCATTTACAATCAGCCTCGTAATTGGATGATATCAGAGTGAATTCGAAAATTGGTGTCTTCAGTTTTACTTAAGGTGGTAGGAAAATGAAAAAAAATACAACGAAAATTCGTAGGCACAATGAAAACAAATTTTGAAAGTAAAATTTTCAATTACCCATAAAAGCAAAATCATTTATTTTCTAATATATTCATAGTTTGACAGAGATATAATTTAACCGAAATGGTCGTAGCAATTTTCTAAGCAGTATTATTGATAAATACGTTTTTCAAGTATCGATTTTAATCAGATATATTGACGGCAGTTCCTTTATATTTTCGATCACAGACTGATATTTGATATTCGGATGTCGCGTATATATTGATGAACTTAGCGTCGTAAATATGCTTTTCATATATGTAGGTACAAACACATATATATATATATATATATATATATATATATATATATATATATATATATATAATATATATATATATATATATATATATATATATATATATATATATATATATATATATATATATATATATATATATATATAATACGAAATATACTCTTAATATGTGTTATATTTTTGGAATAAGGCGCTCAATATCAGACATAGAGCGTGTGTAAATATAAACGTGAACACTTATAGGCGACAGGTTTTTTCATGCTAGACGCTATCGTCAGGCCACGAGTGCTGTTTTTTTTCTCCGCTATTTATATATATGGGTCAGTGGTGCATTGTAGGTAGTCTATTTTGGTGGTAATTTTGCCGGAATCGTTTATTTGTTTATGTATTTATTTATTTGGCTTAGATTATTTTGCTTGCTTTTATTTATTTTTTATTTTTATATCTCATCTTATATATTTATTTTTATTTTAATCAGTGTTTTATTAACGTAATAAAATTGTTTGTATCGCTTATTTCATAGTTAAATAAATGAGTAATATATAAATAAATAGACAAATACACGACTTCAGGCAAAATAAACGAAAAATAGACTACCCTCAATGCAACACTGAGCCGTATCGATAAATAGCCGAGAAAAAAAGCACGCATGCCCTGATGATTGCGTCTAACAACGTGTCGCCTCTAAGTGTTGACTTCAATGTTCTTATTATATATATATATATATATATATATATATATATATATATATATATATTCAAATGGATTAATGTGATAGCTATTTAATATATTTTCTTTTTTTATAAAATAATATATAGATAAATTTTATTTAATTAAAATTATGCTTTTAATTAAAAAATATTAATTACATTTACCGGCATGAATGTTCGAAAGCATAAATGATCACTCGCGAAATATCGTCGAAGAATTTGTGTTTATAAACAGTAATTCGGACGTTGCTAATCAGAGGCTTCTATGTAGCAGAATGGTACATCACATCAGGTCAAATGACGGTTTCCATATAGGGATACTTGTACGATTCCTCTCGGAGAACGCATATTTTCTACAAAATTTCTTGAACACCTACGCCGATAAAATTTATTAATACTGTCTAATTATAAGCAGAACACTTATTTAATTATAACAATAACGTTCAAAAGAGAATATATATATATATATATATATATATATATATATATATATATATATATATATATATATACAAGTATATAATTGGTATATACAGAATGAATTCCAATAACCAACAATTACTATTGTTAAAAAGAGTGCTCAATACAAAGTAGAGCAGATATAATTATTATTTATAAAAAAAATTATAACATAAGTATGTTATAAATTCATACAAAAATAGACATTTTGTTTCAACACTGGTGTCTTATCAAGTGATGATGTTGAAGATTTTTTTTATCTTCAACATCATCTTGTTAAGACAACGAGTGTGTTGGAAACAAAATGGCTTTTTTTTATGATTTTATAACATACTTATGTTATAATTTTTTCATAAATAATAATTATATATATATATATATATATATATATATATATATATATATATATATATATATATATATATATATATATATATATATATATATATATATATATATATATATAAATGGATAAATGTGCGTGTGAATGTATACAGGATAATTGAAATGCAACTCTATTTTATGTATGAAAATGTTGTGAAAATTATACTTAGGCGGGAGAGTCTATCATAAAGGAAATATGGAGTTATTTTTCAATCACCCTCTATATTATTGCGAGTAAAAATCTTCTCTGAATGCCTTCCCCCTTCTAGAAATGCTACCAACGAATTCAGCATCAGATCTTTAAAAAATATCTTCTTCATCGCTTGTTCTTAAAAAATACAAAATAAATATATATATATATATATATATATATATATATATATATATATATATATATATATATATATATATAGACAGACATAATGCCTCCATACTGAGTACAATTAACTGAATATATCGTTGAAAGACTTAGTTTTGATGTACGTTAACAACGAATGCTCGTGTCTGAAAATTTTAAAAGTTGACCAAGAATAGCATAGACCAAAAAAGAATAAACAATCTACATTGCTATCAAGCCGCGGGTGTTACTGCTGAGTTTTCTTTCTCTTAATTGGATGAATTTACGTACGATAAGGAATTCAGTGGGTTTACCACGCGCCTGGACACAACCCAGGTTTTTTTTTTACATCACAACGTCTGTGGTTGGATCCGAGATTAAATGCATGGATTTATCCACCCTTTAACAGAACTTACTTTCTTGTTACCTGTCTAGCTACACTCCTTACCATAAAAACATGTCAGTGAAAACTTCTTAGTCGCTGATAAACCGATCATGCGGTAGATATTCCTTTGTTATATCGGGAACACACAAACACACACATACATATACATGTATATATATATATATATATATATATATATATATATATATATATATATATATATATATATATATATATATATATATATATATAGTGTTTCAACCATCCTAGTGTCTTATAAAGTGATTGTCTTGACTGCAGAATAAAGGGTTTTAAAAGGTTCAAATGAATCAAACACCCCTCGCTAAGGGAAACGCTGTTAAATAAGCTGGAATGACCATTCAAAATACAAGAATACGAGAATTCAAAAAAACTTGACAACGAACTAAAATTATAATAATTATTTAGTGCTTCAATGTTGGGGTTAGAATAAAATACAATTTATTCAAACTAATAAATATTAAATTATAAGATGAACTTTGAAATTACAAATTAAAAATTACCCATTTTTAAATTTAAATTTAATCTATATTAAGTTTAAAATTATAAAATTCCTGAGGAAAAAATAAAAAATACATATGTTATTCAACTTATTTTTTTTTTCTTGAAAAGAAGTTGGAATAAACGTTAAGATCATGACCTTCATGACAACATAGAGACATTTGAAGCATAAACAAGACAGGGGAGGGTGACATCTTGCAAATGACAATACATACACAACCAGATTATAATACATAAACACACAAAGGTAGTTAGATGCATATACACACAAAAATAAGCGACGCGACTCTTAAAAAAATAAACACAATATACATACACAATGAAAGGTACGCACAAGTGATCATACACAGAAACACCGATAAAGGCACTTCCATACACACAATACATTGTCAAAACATGCCAATACACCTACCAAGAAATATTCAAGTTTGAACATTTTTTTAACGAATTCTAACCACTTAATAAAATATAATTTATACGGGCAAATATACATGAACAGAAATGGTAGAATAGATAAAATTCAACTTGTGTAGAACAGAAAAACAAATATTTGGGAAAGAAAGGACATTAGAACCGACAGACATGGACAGAAAAATAGATATATATGCATAAAAATAAAACCATCTAATATATAAAAAAAGAAAGCCCCCAATCCACACATATATATATATATATATATATAGCAGCATGGCCCGGTGCTGCCCGTTCTTGATTCAAAAATCGTACGACTCATACAGCAATCGCTATCACTTGACGTAAAATATTTTTGCCCTTCCTTGCCTTTAAATGAGTGCACTTTGCCGTGCTGATGTTGCTACATGCCTTACTTCTTGCTTATCTCACACTGCGAAATTTTTCTAAGCTCTATACTAAACATTAAATCTGTCACGAAAAAAGAACTAAACAAAATGAACACAAAACGATCAGCTTTAAAAGAGGACTCGTAACTGGAAAAACCGTAATGAAAAAAGAATGTTAACAAAAAATATTTTTTCACACCCAACCCAGTTCTGGGGAATCAGAATCAACGTTGAGTTTAAGCAAGCAAATGAGCCAATTGTATTAAAGTGCCATGCAGATTTAAATTTTTCCCACTTGTGACGAATGCAGCTATCGATTTCTTTTGCATGCTAGCATGCTAGTTAATATTCGTGTCAAACAGCTGTTGGCTCTCCCGTTGGCCAATAGAATCTTTCTGCCTAGTCGTGGCAGCCAGCTATTGGCTCTCACTCTGGCCAGTAGAAAATGGCCGAAAACTACATGAAAACTGCCGTAGACACATGGTAAAATCGATTATTTCCACTATCGATGGGAGTTGGGAAATGCAAAGTCTGTCATGGCCTTCCCGCTAACTTGCATGTGCATGTACATTTTGGAGCTAATCCGTCGAAAATTGCGGCCGTGCATTCGTTACACACCCACACATCCTGCCTTTATAGAATAGACATATATATATATATATATATATATATATATATATATATATATATATATATATATATATATATATATGTGTGTTGGACAAAGAAGTGGAAAATGTAACTGGAGTATTTAAGAATAGTTATTTAAAGTAACTTTACCCGTTTCACAGTTATATAATTTTCAGAACATAATTTAGATGGAGAGACCTATAGCTATGTCATGATATATATCGTCTCTGACTGGAAGTGGAAATTACTTTCATTTTCATGCAAAAAGTAATAGTGGCTCATACTCCTATGTGATTAAAATGCAATCTGATTAGGCGATTATAATCACGTGATCATGATAGTAATTTTTTTTTTCACAAGATTTATGATCATAAGATTTTGTTTTCAAAACTAGAGAGTGTCACGGCGATATAAGCGTGGTTCAAGACAACAAGGTGTTCATTATTTCATGGCAACAAAGAGTTAAGTAGTTAATGACAAAGAAGTATTAAGTGATTCAATTGTTAGAGACTTAGTGGTAAGCCAAAATTTTAAAATTCAATGTGCAAACATTTGTGTGTTTGAGTGTGTGTGTATCGGAATCACATTTAATGTTTCCGACATCAAGAAAAAAATAATAGTAATAATGATGATAATGATGGAATGAACAAGAATTCTACAGGTATATATATATATATATATATATATATATATATATATATATATATATATATATATATATATATATATATATATTAGTAAATGATAGTTATTCTTGACCAACACCAGAGATTTTGTTGCATCGCTCAACGTTAGTTTTAAAATGTCCGACAACTTTTTTGAATGAATATTATTAAAGTTAAAATCATTCAAAAGAGAAGCGTGTTTTGTATATTGAATAATACATTTTGTCAGGTAGTTGGGGTTCCCGAAATACATTGAAAATGATATACACTGTTTTTTTTATTTGTTTTTTTTTTTTTGTTTTTTTAGAAGATTTATTTTGCAGGATTAAGTTGGCTGTGCTAAATTCAGTATAATGTATAATTATTTTTATATTTTACTGGAAAGAATGAGGAATTTCTTTACGGTATATTATTTTGATATATTTAGGGTAATTTGAGGAAGTATGATATAAGCGTGGGTAAAGAAAAGAAAATGTTAAATATTTCATGTCAACAAAGTGTTAAGTAGAGAATGACAAAAAAGTCTTAAGTAATTCAATTGACAGAGCCTTAGTGGTAAACCAAAATGTTTAAATTCATTGTGTAAACCTTTGTGTGTGTGTGTGTGTGTGTGTGTGTGTGTGTGTGTGTGTGTGTGTGTGTGTGTGCGTGTATAGAATTAGATTTAGTGTTTCAGACATCAATAATAATAATAATAATAATAATAATAATAATGAAGATGATGATGATGATATTGGCAAAATGAACACAAATTTTAAATGAGTGTCTATGTGCACATAAATATCCTATGTTCCAGTATGGTAAGTGCGACGCTGAGTTCCGTAGAAGTATTGGGATGGCCAAGAAATCATTCCAAAGCTGGGCAGAGTATTGCGAGGTGGGGGGATATCTTTGTTTACAAAAAATACTGAACTTTTACGTGACATCTGTCGTTCTTTCCGGCTGCGCATGTTGGACGATTTCCTCAAAGATGAAGAAGAGACTCGAGGCGACAAATATGTGGTTCTATAAAAAGATACTAAAAAAGATTCCCTTTCAATGTTAATTAGTAGTGAATCAATGCTGGGGTTGGGCGTAATAATTAGCTGTCGTCGCCACGATAACGTTACTTGAAATATAATCAAATGCTAGATTTTAAATATTTTCTCTCATATTATCGTGCACAATAAAAATTGCCACAGTTGTTAAAAGGTTTGAGGATAAATTACATTAAGTTTGCATTTTTCTTTCTCTCTTATGAAAGAATGCAGGCAGAGAGTGCAGTTTAATTAAACTGATTTTTTTTAATTATTATTTCTGGGATCGTTTGAAGTTTGTTTAATTCGAATGAATCCTTTCAATGTGAGCAATAAATAAATACGTTTGGGAAGAAATTGATTTACATTATTGCAATTAGATGCTACACAAAACAGAAAAATGCTACAGTAAACTGAATTAAAATAACCACTTCGCTATAAAACAATTCAATCAAATTGTTCTTTTCCTTCGACAGCATAGATCGATATTTTTAAGAAACAGCATTTGCCTTCAGGATGTAGGCAATCATGACTCTCCATAGATTAATTTTACTTTATTATCTACGAATTAGCATACTTTCTTGGGAATGTAACGGAAACGCTTGGAAAAAAGATTTATTTTCCCATTGGTATTTCTCCCATTAAGGGCATTATCATATCCATGAATTAATGACATCGATGTTATACGGAAGGAACTGAATGTCTGAAAGGTAAAAGAATGACAAACATGGTTTTGTTCTTTCTCATTTGTAACTTTTATACAACAAAGATATATCCAATATTATATATACATATATACACATGTTCGGCGCGGAGAATGTTTTATTACATCTGTCGACACAGCAAACCATAATGTAAGGAGAAACAAAAAAGAAAGGTATCACATATAATTTCAGTATACACTTGTACCCAGACAATCTTTCTTTACGGCTCTACATTCAAATGAAATGGATTCCCAGAATATATTCTACAAACGGGAAATATCGAGTCTTTGTCTTTCCGAAATTGAGGACTACCAGCTGGATCTTCGTTCTCTGTCTGGGAAATATATTTTCCTAAAGGTGAAACGGCGCCATGGACTGCTGCGGGAAACAGATTGAGCCTTAACTTAGGCCAACGGGTCCAGGTTAAAAGTAAGCAACATCAGCTGTTGGCTGTAAACAAACTGAAAATAGCCTGTGCTTTCGTTGCTATATGAGGTGACGTCATCAAACTGCCGCCATATGACTCCAGCAAAGAAAAATAAGTTCCTTCTGTACCCCTGCAGCAAGATGTTGACATCGTTTTTTTTTACATTTACACCTTTACATTATGGATTCAGTTTACCAACACTGAGTCGTATTAACATACTTGTTTATGTAAGTTAAACTTCTATGTTCCTTTAACCCATAGATCGTGAGCAAAAAATATGGATGCATGCGTTTTCTAAGGGAAGAAGTTAAATTTCCTTATCGGTTACCGTAACATTAACCGAAATACGATATCTTTCTTAGAAGATATCTCAGTTTGATATCTTCAAGCTTCACGTGGGCCCTGAATTGTCTATTTTTAAAATATTATTTTTATTGCTATAATTGAAATAAATATTGTTAGAATTATGGAAGATCTAAAATGCCCAAAAGGGGGACACCTTTTTTTATATGTGCATGTTAAAGATTATGACGCTAATGAATAAAACGTCTTCGTTTCGTCATAGACATGCTTAAATTGCTCGTTTCGACATTATCCTGTTTGTAATAAATGTATTTGTAACGATTCATTCATACATACTAGTTTTATGCAATTATATCCAAATATTTTATTTTTATTTAAGAAAGATACTTCAATGGAATTTGTTAAATTTACCATTTCTCGATTATACTATCAAAATTATTATTTCATTGCATTTTCTCAAGAGTATAAGATTTTTTTATCCATTAATAACATTGAAATTAAATAAAGGTAAATGAGACTATAGAAATAGTTTTCCAACCTTTTTTTCACAAACTCAACTGAACCTCAACTAATATTTTGTCAATGAAATCGGAAATTCCAGTTAAAATAATAATTTAGATTTCTTCAATTTTCACTGATTCACGACAAAAATTATGCATCTGCTAACGGATATAAAATTAAAGCTATAACAAGTTAAGTTTCTCTCGTTTTTTAATTTTATATAAAAAATGTAAATATGTGTAGTGTTTAATTGTTGTTTGGTGGGATTTCATAAAATTAAATAAATTCGACTTAGAACAAACAATTCCTGGAAAGATTTTCTTAGAGAAATCTCTCATTAAAAATTTATAAAAGAATATATAATAAGCACTTCTAATAATCTGATAATTAACTGAAGATAATTTATAGAAATTTAAAATAAAAAATGGGTTTCAGTAACAAGTATTCCATTATCATTCTTGAGTTATCATAAAGTTGATCGGCATGGAATGAGGACTGAAGGCAAATCGGTGTGGTTTTTGTATCCAATTTCAGAAACACGACTGTGGGAAAAATAAGCATGAATCTCTGTTTCCTCAGTCTATCTATCGGTTTAAATAATAAATGTAATTGGCTTCTCTCACGTTGGATGTTAGCCTTAATCCAAAAACGTAGGAAGCGTCTTAAAATACATGAATCCCTTTTTCGGCAATACACAGATAATAAAAGAATAGAAAATGACTAAACATGCACTGCAAGAAGTCACAAAGAAACATGAAGCAAGTTTTGAAGCTTAAATATCTGGGGAAAGATTTACCAATGGATGGAAATGAAACACCAAAATCCGAACAAACTTTGAAATAGTGAAAGAAATATTCCAAAAGGTAAAATAATGTCATTGCTGGAAAACCTCCTCATTATTGAGGGGGGGAAAAATAAACCTGGCAGAAATGGGGATATACAGAATGATACTGGAATTCCATGGACGCAACATGGAAGGAAAATTAAATGTAAAAGTAAATGACAACAGAAATTACGCTTCCAGAATCAGTAAAAGAGCAGATTAAAATCTTTGGACAAATACTAATGAAGGCGGACTCGAAAAACCTAATCCTCAGGGAGCGTATAAAGAGCAAACAGGGTAAACCGAAAGCCACTTAGCTGATGGGCTTGTGTGTATTCATGGGGCTAAAGGGAGACGCAAACCTAAGCAATGGGAGACAAATAGAGCCACAGGAGATATGATGACGTGGATAGACATGATAGCTTATCACATGAAGTGACGTGGCACATAGTTGAAAAGAGACCTGAACGCCTATATTCTCTTGGGATATTACATTAATAAAAAAATAACTCACTGAATGTTCGTAGTGAAGCCTGATTTTACAATAAGTCTTTAGTATGATTTTTCAAAACGTACGATCATTTCGTTGTCTTACAATAATTATTCATCGAGTGTATTTATTTAATTTTATTTTATATCATAGAAAAAAGCATACTAAAACCTGATTTTAAGCTGCCAAATTTACGTACAAATGAAATTTTTTTTTTTAAATTTATGGATAATATGCTTTATATTTTATACTACGTTTTACCCAATGCAATGGCCAAGAGTCGCTATAGGAAAATATTTTTAATGATGGTGTAAAGGCGTACAAGCAGAGTTTAAGTGACGGGTGTTATGAAGATACGTGGTATAGATAAAGGTTGACAGTAGACGTGACGATTTTAAGATTGTAGGGATTGAGGAAGCAACATAACGAGAATGTTTACACAATATAGCGGTTCTATCCATGCGCCTGTAACGACAAAATTCCGCAGGTGTAGGCTTTAAGAAAGCTTTATCCAAGTGAGAATACAAGGTTCGCGTAGAGTGCCCTTTTATAATCCCAGTAAACAGGAATAGTTCTCTCAAAGAGGAGAGTAACAAAACAAGGTGAGATCATTCTCTTTCCTTCTTACATATGAAGGGGGTGATGACTATTCGAACGTTTGTACATATCATTTCATGTCCTAGCTGTGAATATCTGAACTGCTGAAACCTATCAAAGTAGCAAGCTTGTCAGAATATTTGCCATAGAAATAACGATAGATAAATCTTATACTTTTTTTTTTAACTGTTATATTTTTTCATCTGTTTATTGAACAATTGAATCTCAAACAATGCTTCACTGATATTTATTCACAATTTGTTTTGTTTCTCTGCAGACGCGCTTGGGAAAAAGAAAGGATGAAAAAAAAAAAGAGAAAAATAGAATAGAAAAAATGAATCGAAAAGCAAAGAAATAAGATGTCTTTGATTCCCCGCCATATTTAATTACTTAAATTAAACACAAATGGACATTCCCTGAATGCAATATTGGTTGAACAATATTCAATAAACTGGACACTCAAATGCTTAAAAGTTGAATTGTGTTTATTGTTTGAATTTCCAAACTTTTAATATTATTCCATTAAAAATTTTCTTCGGGTGTTTAATTTTCCACGATTTATTTATATTTTCATCTCATTTTTTATATTATTTTAATGTAACATCTTCCAGTAAGATAAGAACTAGTCGAATGGTGTGCTCTAAGACATGAAAAATAATTTAATCCGGAAAATGAAAAAAAATATATGTAAGAAATTGATTTATATAAGTAGAACGGTTGTGAAATCAGATTATTTGTTTATTTATGAATTAAAAACAAACAAATTCGGATTAAAATTCCCATATAATATGGAAACAATCTTTAGTGTGAAAATGTTTCAATGCATACACGCACAGAAACACATACAGGATTTCTAGGTTCACATACGCTTTCTCTCTCTGTTTTGATTGGGCATGTGTGTGCCTGTGTATATATATATATATATATATATATATATATATATATATATATATATATATATATATATATATATATATATATATATATATATATATATGTGTTAATGATGCAATCCCTCATGTACACATGTTTCATTAAAGACAAGGTATTGCGATTAAGCTATTTATTTAATTTTTCTGATGTTCGAACAAGTATTTTCTTTTCTGTACATACACTGCGTAGAAACTGTTCAAATGTTCTGTAATTCCAGTGTCTTCGGCTATACTTTTAGCTATTATCAAGGGTGATATTATTTTTACTTCTTATATGGATGTATGGGTGGTGTGTATGTTTCTAGAGTTCTAGAATGTCAGAATATTTTGGCCGTATTCGTACTTAATATTATTGAGTGTTGATTCTTTCGTTTTTTATTTGTTGATATTTCCATTATTGTCAATCATTTTTTCCCTGTATGTGAGGTTATTACTATTGTATTTTATACTAGATTTTTCGGATGGAATTTGGTAAGTGTCTGTGTGTGTATGTTTAAATGAGATGTAATGGATCTGTGATCGTAAGACGTCTGGATAGGCACGTCGTAATGTGACCAATGCAATTATTTATGAGTTTGGATTGATCAGGAACACAGTTGCTTAAGAGGCATTTGAAATCGTGAATAAGGTTGGTTCTTTTGAGTTTAGATTTTGCACGTGTATTGTTATTATTGGGAATGAGTCTATGGACAGATTATGAGACATTAGGTTTATATGTCACAAAAATTCAGTGGGTAAAATCTTTGGGTGAATCCAGTGAAAACACTCAAAGTGTTGTGAGTTCAATACAAGGCAACAGAGAGGTAAACACAAACTTGGAAAATTTAGTTAAAGGGAGATAACTGATTCCGAGACAGTCGGAAGTTGCATGGCACGTGGAATTAGAACAATCTACTCAGGTGGATGAAATAAAGAGTTCAGTTTGAAATTCCAATCACATGACGAAGGCCAGAGCGTACAACGGCCGAAACGTCGTGAATATGACAACATTCAGGACAATGTAAATAGCGTAAATAATAATGTGTCGTTTTTTGCCTAACATTAGAATTTTATAGTTTTTAATATTACTTGGTGCTGGTATTATAATTTTCTATGCTATGATTGTGTGATTCCTTCTTAATTCTGTGTTTCCATATATTTTCTTTAGAATTTGCGTACTTTTACATGTTAAATGTTGTTATATTTGAATAGACTCTGTTTCCAGATATATTTTCTTATACATATTTTGCTCTAGGGAGATTTTATATCATACAACGGGTGTTTTTCTTTTTTCATTAACTGAACATTCATATTTTTTTTCAGTCTTAAACATAACCAGAACTACATGGTTAAATTTACTTTCTTTTTCTTTCCATTTTAATCGAACACTACTACGCCTCTTTGAAGCAAAAAGAAAATATCTAAAAGTAACTGAGTTCTTCATATTATGCAGGTTTTTATAAAATTTAATTATTTGAAGCAAGCTTGGTGTTTATTTATTTTGCAACTGATAAAATGGCTTTCATTAATTTAATGATATACTACATTTAAAAAAAATGATATTATGCGTAACTATCCGCCGTAAGCAAAATCTATAATTTCAAAACATGTAAAACTAAAAATGAAATATAAAATATATTGGTGGATTATTTTTTGGTCGAAAAATATTTAATTTTCTAGGACACCCTTTCCAGTTTTTATCCGACATTGCCGTTATGTCTCTTTCCTATACATACATATACATACATATATATATATATATATATATATATATATATATATATATATATATATATATATATATATATGATAAACTTACTGAACAATGTGGATATTTTATATATATATATATATATAATGTATGTTACATTTATGGGATGAGGTCATCAATATTAAGGATAGAGCGTGTGTAAATATAAAAGTGAAAATTGAAGTCATCACTCGGATTTAACAGACTGTACATGCTAGGAGCAAAAGTGATCAAAATTTCAATTTAGAGATAAGGTGGCCTGATGTTTGCGTTTACCATGAAACAGTATGTTGCCTTTGAATGTTGACTTCAATGTTCATTTTTATGCATATATATATATAATTATCCATCATAAAAATGTTTAATTTTCTAAAAAAAAAAAATCACTAAAGTCATTGAGAATTCTACGTTTTCAGAGAAGTCGCATAGCAAACTTTACACACTTTTACTTAATAATCACTGAATTATTCAGCTTAAAAATGAACAGGTTGAAATACATTTTGTGTCAGACCAACTGAGCATTTGTGAGAGAAGAAATATCATGGTGGCCTTCATCCATTTCAGGAAAAGATCCAACACAATCCATAAAAGGTTTGGCACGTGAGAGAAGTGTTTCAAGTATGCCAGTTCAAAGAAAAATGATTTGAAAATGAAATCGTACATGAAACATTTTATTCCAGGAAAAGAAATTAAAAGTTTAGATAATACGAAGACAATTTTCAATAAGTTGTAAATGATCCTATATATATATATATATATATATATATATATATATATATATATATATATATATATATATATATATATATATATATATATATGTGTGTGTATGTGCATATATATATATATATATATATATATATATATATATATATATATATATATATATATATATGTATATATCATATATATATATATACACACACATATATGTGTGTTTATATATATATATATATATATATATATATATGATCCTCTATACACACAAACACACACACACACACACATATATATATATATATACACTTTTAAACTTTATTTAAATATATCATGAAATTACGAACTTTAATTATTAGACAAGATACAACGGTGCAAACAGCAATCTATCAATTTTATAATTATGTTACACGCTTTGGACAGTTTTCATACTTCATCTATATTTGAAAAATATTACACACTGCACGAACAACCAAAAAAACATAGGAGATACATGTCAAACATTCTGTCACCAAATATATACGCATAATCTCAGGATTTTCGACAATATTTTAACCACGATAAAAAAAAATCACACACACAAACTCTTTATTCTTCACGTGTATTTCTTCCGAAATCATAGAAACTAACAAGCAGAAAAAGGACACCCGCAAAGAAAAAATACAAAGACCTAAGAGTAAATTTTGGGCTACTCGACGTGGTACACATTTTAATAAGCTTTTCTTGCTAGAATAACGAATGTGTAGTGAATTCTGGCATCCCTGGATGTCGCATAAATTCATTGTGCCAGATCTAAGCTACCCATCCAGTCCAACTTCCATTCTAATAATAAACCAAACGACGCAGACATTTTAAATGACATCCGCCGGAATCCAAAAATCCTTAGCACTATCTGCTGTTCTTCTCAAGCCATCCATAAACTACCAAGATGAATATTCCGATTAACACAGCGAAAAGTAATTACCAAATTTATTTTCAATTAGGAAACGCAGAATAAAAGGCTGCAATAATTAAAAAAAATTATCTTCGAAACACACTACCCAGTGTTATTAATAGATAACGGAATAGAAACGTACCAAACCAATAAATATCCAAGAATTACGAAAAACAACCACAGAATTTCACGTATGTCCTATATTCTAACCTATATCTCAAAACACATCCCAAGAAATATAGAAGCATGCAATATTATCCACAAGAACGCTGCACTATTTAAACAAAACCCAGTAATAAAAAGAAATCACTTCAAGCACAAAAAATAATCAAAAACCTAAGACAACCATCACCAATCAAAAATAATGTCCAGCAGTGCTACGTTTACTTCCACAGACGAAACATCAACTGTTCAAATGTCTGTCGCCAAAATTGCGGGAATTATTATGAATTTAAATCAGAGAAAATTGTTTTGTAAAAATCCTTTCGAATCTTCATCAAAAAAGGCAACATATGCTCTCAAAAGGTAAAGTATGTAACTAATATTACACCGAGGAAACAAAATTCAGACTCGGTAACATTCATCTCCAACATCCATCAGCCTCCACCAGAAAACAGATACCATTCACTGGTAATTTAGCCTTATGTACGACTATAAAGTCCTCTAAATTCCATATATTATATATAGTCCACCAAATTATATATATATATATATATATATATATATATATATATATATATATATATATATATATATATATATATATAAATGTTTAGTAATTTAAATGTTAGTTTTAGCGTATTAGAATTGCTCTCATTGTTTTTCCCCCTGAAACAGTGAAATTAAAACCATTTAGCCTAGACTGAGGAGCCTTACTAAAGAAAGATTAGTTCTCGGACAAGAGTCTAACCTTCACCATTATTTCCCTCAGAGAAACCATTCCAACGTGCAGCATGTGTTTTTACCGATTCGCCTTCAGAAGTCACATTGATAGAACAAAGTTGGAATTGCCTATTTAAAGAATGCATAATTCTCGTTGGGACTATGAATCTTCATCCGTCATGACCTAATCGCTTCTATAAATCTATATTTTGGTAATGCTCCAATAACCTATTGGTCATTACCAGAGACCATGGATAAAATCATGGAGATTACGCATAATAGGTTAGTACTTATCTGAAACTACACAGGACTTCATGTATTTTAGGCGGAACAATAAATTCATGGCGGCATATGTTTTGTATTCAATTTCAATAGCCATTTATTAACTTGTTTTTTTTTTTTTCATTGTTTAACACTATTTTTTGATCTGATGACAGATTTCGTCGTAGATGTTGAATTAGTACTGCTATGTGAGTTTTTTTCAAATATTATTGTACCAATAAATGGAAATTTCGTTTCGTTTTTTCACTGGTTGACTATAATATTCACATTGTTTCTCAGCATATGAAGGTCAATAATACTGACATATTTTGAAATGTATATACTGCCTGATCTTATGATGCTGATCTTTGTATTCCCAATGTGCCATGAATTAAACAAACCAACAGTAAATTTTTAATGGTATCCACAAAGAGTTAGTATACATGTCCAGTTTTTATGACTACCTGGTAATTCCTCGGGGTTATAATTTAGTCATATGCAGCCATTATAAATGGTTCCGTCAATTCATTTTTTTTAACTCGTTTTCTTCATTCATTGATTCTTGTTATTATATTCTTTACTTTCAGCTATCTCCGAGAAAAAAATCAATAATATTGCAGCAAGACGAAACAATGTGTATTGGAAATGTGTTTTAGATTTCAGTATGTCGTATAGCAATTATAATTCTCTAGTTTGTATTTCTTTGGAATATAGCTTTTGTTATCTGCATCATGAATTGCTCGATATCTCTGTTTAATACTTGTGACAATCTTGTATCCTGTATCTAGATTAAACATAATATAATTTGTCTTTCATACGTTTATTTTTTACTATGTTTGCCTTTCTTACATTTGTCTTGGTTGAACTTCGTATATGCGTCGTCACTTCCTTCTTGAATGTTTAGCAGTCTAATCATCATGAAAATTATTTTCTGTCATCTAGGTCTATGAGGATAGTAGTTAATCGCCACCACACTGAGGCACATAGCTTCATTCAAGGCTATCGCCTGGGTCCAAAACTCTTTCTATTTTATATTAAAGGACTACTAAAACCACTCATAGATCCTTAATAATATACATGCAGATGATACCACATTTTATTGGTGTACCTTCAGATATTTTGATGATTCTGGCCTAACGGCTGACCTCTTTAATTACCTATTCAGTACATCCAAAATTAAACTCTTAACATTTCGTCGCCACCGAGAAAATCATAAACCTGCACTAATTCCAATGAGTGTACATAATCTCAGAGGGGCGCTTTGCTTCGAACAAAGAGTGGTTTGAAATCTCACTGCCGACCTAAAATGGTAATCCTGACATCGCAAAATATACTGGAAGAATATTCTGTTCATTGTATCGCTCCAGAAAATGCCTGAAACCTACTGACATGGTATATCGTTAAATGAGTCCAATCAGACGAAGCATTGTAGCTTGACTGGTGAAACTCAATCCTCACTATCCAGCATCGGCAAAGATATAAAGAGCTTACCCGGCCTTATAGATGATGAATTATGCTCCACCATTCATCCCTTATCCAATAGATGCAATGTTGTCAGCGTTTCGCTACTCTATCTCTATTACTCTGCTAGATATCCGGACAAGCTACATTATTTAGTTCTGCCAGCTCAAATCTCCACAACTATGACCCGACATGAAATGCTGAAGGTTGCACAATATCCCCATTTCCCTTGAGGTTCCGTTGAGAAAAAAAAATGTTCCATCCAAACAGATTCTTCCCCTAGAACCTTTACCGTATATACTCGTATAGGCGTCGTCTCCGTGTATAGTGTGTCCCCTGATTATTTAGCATGTATTTTAACCCCGCCCGAAAAATATATCCGTGTTTAGCGGAACCGGTCACCGAACATAACTGATTTTTAAATAAACATTATCTGTCCATATTGAGGCCTCTTGGTTTTTTGCTTAAAAGAAAACTGATCATAAACTATTGCCTTATATTCGAGTATATACGGTACTTTTTTGGAAAATACACCTGCGCGAAAGCTTCCATGAGAAATGAAACCTTGATCAACTGATATCTATTATACTCCTCATAACGATCCGTATCTCCCCATTAAATTTCACTTTATAACCCTGTAGTGGCGCATTGGTCTTGAATTGGATGAACTTTCATTAACAGAAGTATTATATAACCTCAAGACGTCAATATAAAAAATATTATGCATATTTTAGGAGATTTTATATGCGTATCCAATTCTGTATATGTTTTAGTTAATTCCAGATAGCTGAAATAGATTTTCACATTATTTTAATCTCCAACTGTTCAAATGTAATGTCAACCGACATCTCCAGTTACCTTGATCTACCCACTATCCCTCTCCTCGTCCTTTCTTCTATCATTCCTATCTGCTCTCGCTCCAAATCTTCCGCAACCCCCTGCATCCTAGTGGCTTCACTAGAGATTATTTGCCATAGCCAATATATTTATTTGTCTCTCTGAAAGGGAATATCAATATATGAGTGTGTTAAGCATTTATTTTAACATATCAATTCAATATAGCACAAAACAGAGTTTTTGATTCCCAAACTGTCATTAATGTACTGGTTATAATTGCGATTATGCCGATGACATAGTTTTTTATAGGTGGTTTCGAATGTTTTTGACCAAAGATTCTGCATGCGCATAAATGTTCCAAAAGATAGGATTCAAGACAAACGTTTCCAAAAGAGAATCTATACGTAATTGGAAGGAAAACGGTGATGGAACTTCACTGGAATTTTCGTAAATTTTCTCGATATAGAATGCATAAATACTGAGTATTTCAAATACAAGTGAGTATGGATCCGTTATAAGAAATTTAATATAGGATAAAAATTAAATCTATGTAGAGTTTAGCCCCAAACTTCAAATTACGAGAAGGAGCAAAAGCATTAACGTATTCATTTTGGTAAATAGTCTGAATTAGATTGAGACATTTATAAGTGTATTATTCTTTTCGTTAAACACATTTAGAAACATATAAACAATCAGCCGTATAGAACCAATTTCTCAAAAAAAATCATTAAAATGGCTTCAAGCGATTGAAGACAACTTCTTAGTACGTCCAATTCTTCTAATTATAATTCAGTGGACTGATGTCATAGAATCCTCAAGAACTCTTTCAGATAACAGGAACGACAGTACTAGAAGATTGGAAACAATATAACCACTAAAACAATTTATGGAACACGAAAACAATAATGATATAATGACACTACAAACTAATGTCAAATATAGTTAGGATATAAGCACTTATCAATACTGGGACGACCGATAAGTTTGGACTTACAAAATATTTTCATGACAAATTGTTTTAATACTGATGTTTTATATAAATTACAACTGACAGCGTTCGTTAAGTTGATTCTGTTTAGGGTCATATTAACTTTTATATGTTATTTAATAGCGAAATTTAAATAATTTGAAATCAGTTGGATGCCTTCAATTGCAACTAAAGGGTCTTCCAATAACTTGGACAAATGTTAAATGGGAATTAATTTTAAGCGTCTAATGATTTTCTTTTCTTTCAGTTTTTCTGAAAATTTGGGCGATATTCTTTTTCTCATATAAATGCAATGACTTAAATTACATGATCCAATACGGAAATAAATAATTTTCTAGCAAAATCACTGATTTATCTACTGCGGAATTTGATCCGTCTTAATGAAACAGCCTTATATATCATCGGAGTTAATTATACACCCTTTATATTGTATTGTTAGTCATTTTGTTATAAAATGAATTGCTAGTCATTTTGCTAAAAATAAATATTGCTGGTCATATTGCTATACATATTTATTGTTGGCCATTTTACTATAAATTGATATTGTTGGTAATTTTACTATAAATAGTTATTGTTGGCAATTTACTATAAAATGTATTGATGGTATTTTTACAATAAGAAAGTATTTCTATACTTTTATACATTTTTGATTATTATTTTAGTGTTCACTATTTTCCAATAGCTGTGTCCCTAAGAATGCTATGGACCTAAGAACAACAGTAATGAAAGGGTGTTTCCATACTCCTCAAAACCTCCAATCACTCGATCAGAGGCCTTGCTGCTTGATGTAGTTTATCGTCATACCAATGATATCTGAAAGTACCACTGGTTGATAGTTAAATGAATGGCGAATATTTCATAAGGAAATAACAAAAATATATATTTACCATTCCTATTATCATCGTGGGTATGACGATAAACTACAGCCGCGTTCTGGGTACGACGATAAACTACGCCCAACAGCAAGACCTCTGATCTGGAGTTTTAAGGAGCGTGGAACCACCTCTTAATTGCTCGTGTTCCCAGGTCCAATCTAACCCAGGTTGGTAACACATGTTAGGGTCCCAGCTATGGGAAAATAGTTAACACTCAGACTATATCCGCCTCCTTGGTATGACGATAAATTACATCCGCGTCCTGGGTATGACGATAAACTACATCCGCATCCTGGGTATGACGAAGAACTACCTCCGCGTCCTGGGTATGACAATAAATTATGTCCAACAGCAAGGCCTCTGATAATATGTTTTCAAAAAATAATGTAGCCAGTTATACGTTTTTGAAAAACAAATATATTCCTAGCTATAGGTTTTCGAAAAAATAATATTAGCACCTATACGTTTTTTGAAAATATAATATTACCAGCTACACATTTTTAAGGAAAAAAATATTACCAGAAATAAATTTTTGACAAAGCTAGAATATTGCCAAAAAAAAGTTGTCGGCATTAAATGGTCCATCGAAGTTGATATGCTGTAAAAGAAAAGAAACCAAACCAAACCAACCATTCCCATTACATAATTTCCTAATTTGGTTGTGATTATATGCCAAGTTTGCATCTCAATATATTCGTCCTTTGATACAATTCTTATTATGCGATCTGCCTTTCCATTATATAGATTTTAGTTTTAATTTGCTTCCAATGCGGCCCTTAAATGTTCTTCTATGTTGTTTTTGGAACATTTTCGCAATTATTTGTTTTCAAATTCTAGCGTTTTCAGGTCATCTTTGAAGCCATTGCTTTATCTGAAACCTTTATCCGTATTTCAAATCTTCTGATACGTTGTGCTTTTTCGTTGATTGTTCTGTTTAAAAATCTTTCATTGATGGTATATATATATATATATATATATATATATATATATATATATATATATATATATATATATATAATTTTTATAGGTGTTACATCAGATTTCCTGGTCTTAAGTTTAAAATGTTTTGTCATCTTATCAACTGTGGTTATCTCGAATCGTAATGCATCACTTTTCGATTTTCTTTTTTGTTCCTTTTCATTTGAGATGCTTAGGTTCTGTTTATAGTGTTTTTATGTATTATTCCGAATAACATTATGACAATGGCAGTTTCACGTGTTAGTTCCTCCAATAATGTGTGGTGTACTTTAGTTGTTTTTTTTTTTGTTTTTTTTTCAGGGCAGATTTGGTCATCAACTTCATTTGCATTTAGATTATTTTATTTCCTACTTTCTTCAGAGATTATTTCCCTTTTTTCACATAGTACATTTTATTGTAGAAATTTCTACGCCATTTTTCGTTTCATTGAATGTAATTTTCTTCTTTCCTATTAAATCCACACATGCGTTTTTATTAGAGGCTTCAATACTGTTTTACGTGTAGTCATTTTCTGTTGTCTATCTATCGTTATGATTTGTTTTTCTTTCTGATAATTCTAAACATTTACTTCAATGTCTTCACGTACATGTTTTTACTAATTATTCAAAATAAGGCTAAAGTGCCACTCAAGTTAGGGGACGTAACAGATGTAATTAAATTTATTAATATTATGAAGTTATGTGGGGTAAATAACTTTAATCATATGATTTGAAAGCTTAATATTGTAGTGATTCGGAAGCATTATATTGGGACACAGTTCTACATTGTAAGTAATTATTCCAAATATATTTCTTAATTTTTCTGGATACCAGAAATACTTTTTCTTCATCATTGAAAATAATAATAAATACATAAATCAGAAAATAATACCATACAAAATATATTAATATACAATAAACAATAAGGGAACTAATTGAATAAAAATTGAAAATGGCACTAAAATATAATAATAATGCAAAAATAAGAAAAACTACAATAAATATAATATATAAAATAATCAAAATAAATATACTAAAAAATAATATGACACTGAATTGTGAATAAAAATAATCCAAAAAATATATAAAATAATGACAATAACCATAAATAGACAATTGCACAAATATATTAACAATAATAGCAAATACGAAAAAAAAATTGCAATAAATGAAATATGAGCTACAATGAAAATAAATAACAACAAAAAAAGAAAATGTATGATCAAAAATGATCATAAATAAACAAAATAGAAATGAACAATAATTACAATGTTCACAGCAACAACAAATTAATTGCATCAACAAAAAAATAGTGAAGCAATTTTATTGGCATGATCCAGAAGGGATATGCAAAATAGATCTTTCATATTGGGGAGGTGCACGTGCTAACTATTTGTTTGATATATATATATATATATATATATATATATATATATATATATATATATATATATATATATATATATATATATATTTTACGCACTATATATATAATATATATATATATATATATATATATATATATATATATATATATAGAGAGAGAGAGAGCGAGAGAGGAGAGAGAGTATATATATATATATATATATATATATATATATATATATATATATATATATATACATTACCTCAAATTCAGCGTTCAGCGATTTACCCGTTACCTTCTTTAAAAAATCCTGAGAGTAAATCAGTTAGTGAGCGACGTTTTCATAGCGATAAATCACCCATACAATTGAATGACACGAATTGTTTTCACTTCAGAATGATGATAGATTTTAGTATCTATTTCTTCTGACAATGTTCGATTTCAATTAAAAAAAAAAGAAAAGTGAAATCAAAATTACTATATGTCGAAAATACAGGTCACTTGCTAATCGATATAAAAGTTAATTTTTCGCTTCAAATTAGATTAATTCAGTAACCTTCTGAAAACTATAGATTAAAATGCCCATAAGATAGTGTAGTCGATTTCATAGTCTACATTACTCAATTATGTGCCAGCAGTTTCTTTAAAACTCGATATCACAGGGAAACATTATTTCAGAAATAGAAGCGGAATAATCTAATATGTAAATCCATACAAGTAAAGCTGAAGTGTCACTCAAGTTAGCTAGTTAATATCAAAATGGCCATGATGAATGTGTTGTTTGATATAAATGAAAGGGAAGGTGTAGAATGTGAAGGTTATGTGGAAAAGGACGATACATAAACAGTTTTCTTTTCATTTGAAGAGGTCAAAATCGTAAAGGTCAGGGAAATAGTAATGCGGGGTAAAAATACCTGTGAGAGTGAATTTTTCCTCATATCTACTATCTATATTTCTCATGTTGTCTGTCTGTGTGTCTGTCGTGGGCGTTATTACCTCGCCCAGGCCGCAAACTCACCCGATTTCTATGCGGTTTTCACCACAAGTTTGCAAATGGCTGCCTTAAGGACATGACGGAGCCCGATTTTTCAGTTTGGACTCAGGTTCCGAAAAAATCGATAATGTTGTCTGTCTGTATGTCTGTCGTGGGCGTTGTTACCTCGCCCAGGCTGCATTTCTCACCCGATTTCTATGCGGTTTTCACCACAAGTTTGCAAATGGCTGCCTTAAGGACATGATGCAGCCCGATTTTTCAGTTCGGACTCAGGTTCCGAAAAAATCGATAATCTTGTCTGTCTGTATGTCTGTCGTGGGCGTTGTTACCTGACCCAGGCTGCATTTCTCACCCGATTTCTATGCGATTTTCACCACAAGTTTGCAAATGGCTACCTTAAGGACATGATGCAGCCCGATTTTTCAGTTCGGACTCAGGTTCTAAAAAATCGATAATCGAAAAAAAATCGGTAATCGAAAAAATCTGCTTACAGAAGGAATGATCGCATTTCAACCAAATTTGACACCCTCTTAGAGTCTACCATTAGAAGTGTTGTCCAGAAGTTTCATGACCACGGACCCGTAAACAGCGCGGAAAATCGATAAAACCCAAAAGCTGATACGCCCAGATTGCACCTGAACCGCATGTCGGTTTTTAGCGAAAATCGATCGGATTTATGAGGAGGCCATTGGGAGTCGCCATGTGAAGTTTCAACTCTGAGCGCCCCCCCCCAACAGACTGCAAATGGACAATCGGTCAACCCTTAAAAATGTTTTTCCGGTTTGGTATTTCCTAAATGCATATTAATTTAAGGTCACGCTATACGCGGGAAGAAACAGGTTAGTGCGTGCAGGGCTTTATGAGTCGTACGATTTTTGAATCAAGCACGGGCAACGCCGGGCCATGCTTCTACTCTTGAATAAAGACGATGAAACCTTGTGGATCAATAGAGTCTATGTGAAACTTCTGCGTCCAAATAGTTACTGAATAACGGCTGACTTGGAAAGTTGCTTCCATTGTAAAGCGCCTGCAGAAGGGATTGTATGCCTTCCCTCAAAAGACAGCGCAAAACTCTTCTGTAATCAATCAAATCTGGAAAGTAAGAATTAAATTCCGTCTGACTTTCTGGGGTGAAGATTTATCTTTATGAAAGCAGTACTTCTTGCGAAGAAAACTGCCTGAATGGATGCAATTCTGACGATTGGAATACGAAGAGGAAGGAAATGATGTACACTTGTGATATTTGAAACTCTAGCTCAGAGTCATAACACTAATGATCAAAATAATCGGCCACACGTCCGCTGCTAAACATTGTAGTTAAGGAAAAAAAAGAATGATAAAAATAACGATTGCATATTGTTATTATTACTTTTATAACAAAAAATAATATGCAGCTTAGTCTGACGAGTCGTCTTTAACAAATTTGACAAGATGTCACATTTCGTTTAACTCTACTGAATGAAGCTACGTTCATGTTATGCTTTAATAGAAATAAAATAAAAATTCAAATCAAAGTGGATATCTGAAACGCTGCCTTTGTTCACGTTGCATTAGTTTTAACCAATCCGAATATGGCTTATACATTTCGCCTTGGTGTTTTGAATAAAAGTGAGCAGGTTGTAATGAAAATATATAAGACACGTGGTAGTTTGCTTTTTATAAAAGATTATTCCGTGAAATGAGTTTGCATTATTAATATGTCTAGACAGGAAAAGGAATTCCTCCTTAACCACTTCATAATAGAAAGGAAGTGAAAAAGAAAGTAAATAAACTAAAACAGAATATTGTTATCATGATGGAACATGACTCGGTATATATTTATGATGAAAACAAAATAGAAATCTTTGTTTATAAGTAATTGCTGCGAGCAAAGTTTGAAGTCAAAATGAACTCCGATGTGTAGTAATTTGGGAAAAGTTTTCAGGCAAATGTCTGTTTGCTTTCATGTCTTTAAAACCTAACATGATCGCCCAAGTCTTGATTTTGCTTACACATACAGTCAGTTTTGTTCACACTCCGTTACACATGGCCAACGAAAGTGTAACCAAAACGTTATGACTGAATGTGTTGTCTGTATATTATACTTAGCTTTTATATTGGTTACGATGCTGTTACGTTGTTGCAAACAATATCTCGCAGACTGTTACTATATTACAGTGTGCGAATTTCAATGTAGCTTACGCAATTATTGTCACGTACTAAAACCAATTTAGATTGAGCATATATATTTTCAAAAGGTCACCTTTTCACCTGACATTAACCTACATATCACAACTGCAATTCTAATCTTTCATATTTACAATCGTGTAATATTTTATACTTAAATTTTTTGCAAAATTTTGATGCGTGTTGAAATCCACACGACATATTCTATTGTTAAAGTTATCGCTAACATTTTTGTAAAGATTTAAAAACTCTACATTTCGTTCAATTTTGCAAACCAATCGATGAAGTTTGAACAAGTTTATTTATTTGTGAAAATAATTTAACAAAATTCCTTCTTCGCAATTTAATAATATTTTTAACATTATAGGACCTCATGATAAACAATATTCTTAAATATTGTTTTTTTTTCTTTTAAACAGCGAAGCATATATCGTTAGGATTTCTTACTCTTGAGTATGCAACATAAAAATTGCCGTGAGTAAATAATATTTTTGAGGAAAATTCAACTGTTTGCAAGCGTTTTTCCTTGTGATTTGCATATAATTTCCGCAAAAACAGGACAAATGGAACGTGTAATTTTTGTATATCTAAAATGTTATAGGAACAGATTTGCAAAAACAATATTGCATATTTATTTATAAGAATTTGCTATTTTAATCATTATATTTTTTAAAATAGTGGGCTTCGTTTGTATGGTAAATAATAAACATTTTAATTTTTATTAAAAAATAATAAAAATTTATAGTACTAGGTTAAGCACTCTAGTAAAACCAACTGTACGTTGTAAACATTTACATGTTTTCAATACTCCCTAAAATTTGCTTTCGATCGCTAAATGTATGCCTACTTTACTGGGTGTGATGGACAGACGGACTAAGGGAAGTCACAAACTTTTATATCTAGAAGTGGCATATAATTCATTTCTGATTTTTATTGAGATTTCTTCATTATTATATACCATTATATTCAGACTAGTAGACAATCATGTTTTGTTAGGCTTACAGATTTTCCAATAGATGTAAGGTCCGGCCTTGTCCAGCGTTCTGTCGTACTATTAAAGTTTTTCAGAATATTGAACGGAGCGATTTAATTCAAGAAACGCATAAGTCCCGTCGAATATATTGTATAAAATATATCATGTTTCCTGGTATTTGTGAGTTCATTGATTGGATTGAGTAGTCTGGATAAGTCATGTAATCATGTTCAGTGATAGAGACATAAAGTCGAATAAACAGAAGAATATAAACTGACAGAACTGATTTGCAAATAAGGGGAACAAAACCTAACCAAGTACTCTATATCTACTTTTATTAGAACATTGATCTAACAGTTGTACAGTATATTTTTCGATATATGAAGCATGAGGTGGGAGGGTCATATGTTTTAAGTGGTTTTAATATAAATTAAATATTATTACATACTTTCTGTGTAAGTTAAATATATTTGTTTCGCAAACTATTAAAACTTTCATGCATCTATCTTATATATATATATTATATATATATATATATATATATATATATATATGTGTGTGTGTGTGTGTGTGTGTGTGTATATGTCAGTGTATATATATATATATATATATATATATATATATATAGTTTATGAACAACTAGCTAATCCGTATGGAGAAACCCAAGGAGGATAAAATCCAGAGAGCTCAATGTAAATCCAGAGCAAATAATTTAAATAAAAACATATAACATATATTAACATATATTCAGTCTTAACATTTTGGTTACACTTTCGTTGGTTAATAAAATATAATATATATATATATATATATATATATATATATATATATATATATATATATATATATATATACATACATATATATATATATATATATATATATATATATATATATATATATATATATATATATATATATATATATATATATATATATATATATATATATATATATATATATATATATATATATATATATATATATATATATATACTTTTAATTCCTATGTTATTTAATTTAATTAAGGGATTATTATTTATATTCATACATTATTTCTTTCAAAATTAAACGTTATAATTTGTGTATAGATGTTTTTGAGTAGCCATGAAATTAAAAGAAAACAGGTGTAAATCAACGTACACAGGTTTATGTATTCGGGAATTTGAATATGTGAGGTAAAAGCATGCTCGACCTAACGGTGGTTTCCGCTAAAGGGGGAGGGGAGGACGAATGTTTAAACCCTATCGGAAAGCACATTTCTTTTACTAAGACTTTCGAAGAAATGGACAATTAATTTTTGGTTTTAGATAGTTTATCAGAGATCCTTACACAAGCAAATGTATCGATTAAATGCAATATTTAAATTTTAAAATATATATATATATATATATATATATATATATATATATATATATATATATATATATAACAATTCGTATTCGAGTATACCCGTTTATTAGGTTGGCTAGCCAATCCCAATTGACCCTCGCTCATGCACATTTGTGTTTGCTTAACATCCACAAAGCACACCTGTTGTTTATGCTTTAACTATGCTGAACAGATCTTAATTACTTTTTCTGGTAGAGAGTGTGCTCTCTAGCGTGATCAACACTCCAAACAAGGCCCGCACACTCAAACCCCAAGTCAAAATGACTTCTCCTTTGTGCTAACAGAGCTGTCCACGGCCCCAATGTTTTATATATATATATATATATATATATATATATATATATATATATATATATATAAAGCTGGAACCCACGCTTTCATCCCCTCAAGGAAATTTAAGGTCAAGTCGCACTCCTCCCCTTGGTTCTCCGTTGCTTGCTCAGCCGCCATTGCCCATAGGAACCACTTCTTTCACCTATTTCGTAGCGACATGTCGAAGACAATAGACGTCTCTTTGTCTCCGCCCGTAACGAGTGTAAGAGTGTCCTCAACGAAGCTAAGTCAATATTTGCTCCTTGGATGAAGGAGCGTTTTGCATCTCGCAAATTTTGCTCGAAAGATTATTGGCAGCTCTGCAAGAGTGTCCTGAAGAATAGAAAACCCTCCATACCTCCTTTATTCAACCAGTTCGAGGTCTTGACCTCCTCTCCCGACAAGGCTGAATGCTTTGCTCGGAAATCCTCATTTAATTCAACGCTCGACTCCGCCGGTGTACCCATACCAGACTTCCGTCTAAGAACTGAGGCCCCATTGAGCAGCTTACACATAACCCCGTCATTGGTATTGGGCATTATCTCCAATTTAGACCCCCACAAGGCAAGTGGAGGAGATGACATACCAGCCATTATCTTGAAGAAATAAGCGCCTGAGCTAGCGGACGCCCTCTCTAAACTATATAATTACTGCCTCAATGAATCCTGTTTTCCTGACTGCTGGAAGTCCTCATCCATTGTTCCTGTCTAAGAACGCTGGAGACCTCTCTGACCCCTCTAATTACCGTCCTATTAGTCTCCTGTCTCTCTTCGGCAAAGTCTTCGAAGCCCTAATCAATGTCGAAGTGGTTAAACACCTTACATCCCATAATCTGCTCTCAGACAAGTAATATGGTTTCCGCTACGTCCGATCTACAGCTGATGTGCTTACGGCCATCACTGAAACCGTCTACCAAGCTCTTCAAAATAACGGTGAGGCTCGTGCCGTGGCCCTAGTTATCTCCAAAGTGTTTGATAGAGTTTGGCATTCCGGCCTTCTTTGTAAGCTCCAGGGTTATGGCATTATAGGTCAATTGTTTGAACTAATACAATCATTCCTGTCAAACCGTGAATTGAACGTCGTTCTCAACGGATTCCCCTCCAGTTCCTATCCCACGAACGCAGGTGCTCCCCAAGGCTCCATTCTTGGCCCCACTCTATTCCTTATTTTCATCAACGACCTTCCTGACGCCATAGATTCCCAAGTTGGCATCTACGCGAACTACACTACAATTTACACCTGCCTAAAAAACAAATCTAGTGTCGGTGACAAAACTAACCTGTCCGTATGTCTTGAAATGGACCTCCAATCGGTTGTTAATTGGAGCAAGAATTGGCTGGTCAAATTTAACGCCTCCAAAATTAAACTACTCTCTATTAACCACCATAGAGAACCTTCCCTTCCCCACATTAGAATTTCTGATAGTCAACATCTTGAGAGCAACTCCCTGCGTCTGCTCGGTCTCACGTTTACTGCTGACCTGAGATGGAACAAATACATTGAGTCAGTTGCTTCTACCACCGCGAGGAATGTTGGCTCTCTGTGCCGTGCCAGGAAATTTTTTTCCCGGAATCGATATTTCAAATATAGAAATCAACCATTCGGCCTTGCATGGAGTACTGCTGCCATATATGGTCTGGTGCACCTTCTGTTTACCTCGGAGTTCTTGACAAGATCCAGAGACGGATATGTAATATAATTGGCCCTGATCTGGCGTCTCGTCTACAGTCACTCTCTCACAGACGCGCCGTCGCCTCTCTCTGTCTTTTCTACAATACTTTCATGGTAATTGCTCCGATGAGCTGCCTTCACTGGTTCCCAGACTCCATGAATTCAAGCGCCCTACGAGGCTGGCATCCCTCTCCCACCCTTACACTGTAGAAACTTTTAAATGTAGCCACCTCTTCTACTCCAATAGCTTCATACTTCGCACCTCTCACCTGTGGAACACCCTTCCCAATTACTGTTTCCCTGAGAACTATAATCTCCAACTATTCAAATGGAATATCAATCGACATCTCTAGTTACCTTGATCTATCCACTATCCCTCTCCTTATCTTTTCTTCTATCACTCCTATCTGCTCTTGCTCCAAATCTTCTGCAACCCCCTGCATCCTAGGGGATTCACGCCTTGCTCGGTGCGTAATGTTTAAATATATATATATATATATATCAAATAAATTGAAATTTTGTATTGAACACAGTTTCGATTACTGTCGGAGAACGCATATTTTCTATTAAATTTCTCTTACATTCAGTACAGTAAATGTAATTAATACTGAATACACACACACACACACACACACACACACACACACATATATATATATATATATATATATATATATATATATATATATATATATATATATATATAACGTACAATTAAAGACCACTATTTCATCATATTTAATGACGGAATTTGTTCATTCAGTAGTTTAGTGAATATTGCATGTACGCTAGTAGATACAAAAATTAAGCCGTTGAAATTTATGATATAGAAATAAATTCATTGCCCTTTTGATGTCATTTGAAAAATATGTCTTTTAATTTTAATTATTTATAGTCGGAATTGTAAGTAGAACAATCTTATTCATTTCGATACAGTCCACTTAAGACAGGTTGAGGTTAGTATTTGTACACCTATATATAAATAAGTAAATATAACACAAAACATTCCTAGTTGCATTAACATTACTAGTTCAGGAGACCTATGTGTGCAGACGAAGAAGCAGATGTACACCGTCTACCCGTCACGGCTGTGAATGATCACATTAGTGTAAAGCAAATCTGATTTTCTTTCACCATTGCATTTTCATTATATCTACATCATCATCGCCCAAATCTGATAACATTATTTTCTTTATCAAAACAAATCTCTTTACAGAAATATTATTATTCAATCAATAGACTCCCAATGTTTAATTCAATTGTACAGTTTTCTGGATGCGAAAAAGACGTATTTGTTTTAGAAGATTAGAGTACAGTATAATTCTGTTTCCGCTCCTCAAAAGTACAAAAATCTAATTAATATACTTAATAAAACAATTTCATTACGCATTTATTACATCGGTAATGGAGGTTGCTTTGCGAGTAACGAGTATTTCCATTTGAATTTCCATCTTTATGTGCATTACAATATCCATCACATAGCAATACATTAATACACAGACGGTTTAGAGCTGATGATAGAAAAAGAATGACAAACCTGCTTTGTCCTTGATGTGATATTTTCTATATTGCTAAGTCATATACAAAATTACGGATATTTACAAGTGTCACACACAGAGAAACTATAACGCATTCATACAAAAACAAACAATGGGAAAATGAGAGAAGTGATATAGAGTTTTGCTAGTAATAATTCTCAATGGGAATTCCATCTGCCGGAGGATACTTCTAGGTCAATGTTGAGGAAATATTACCCAACGTCAAAAAAGGTGAGTCATGTTTAATTCCTAACAGGAAACTGCAAGCAGGAGATAGATTAAATAATTCGAAAGAACCAGAGTTATCTTCTATATCTCTTGCGATGACTTAGTCCGCGGCGGGAAAACGGCGCATATTTTGTGCTACGCATTAACATTACTACACCAAAGCAGCAGGCCTGGGCGATCGGTTAGGCTTTGCCCGTCTTGACCTCAGGCAGCTAACTAACGACTGATTGCTTTCTATACCCTATAAACGGACCTCCCTAAGCGGCTTTCACGTGACGATTGCTTCTTCATCTAACCAAAAGGAAGATAATTGTTTTTTGTAAAACCACATCTGCATTATCTGGCGTATGTGTACAGAAAGGAATAATTTTTACTGTTTCTGTTTAGAGTAGTTTTTCATTCTTCATTAATTTTTGTTGCACGAATGGTATTTGAAAATAATTCATCCACTTCACTATTTAAATAATTATTTAAAAAAAATACTCATGCTATCGTGTAGTATATATTTTAATCTTTAAAATTTCTTCTTCATTATTTTCTGAGTGTTAATAAGATATTATTTTCTGAATGTTAATATGATTTCTTGGGAAGATTTTTTTTTCCGTAGATTCCTGTAATGCATTCGCCTAGACCGACTACTACTTGAAATTAAATTCTCATCTACCGTGTTGGTACATTTACAATTTATATGGTATACTAAAATGACATAAAAACAAAATAATATACACGATCGGTTCAAATATTTCTTCTTTAAAACAAGAAAGAAACTATGCGTGAGATGATTAAACGCCTATCATTTTCAACAATTTTTCGGTTCAAATATCTATATGTCCAGAGACAAGAATGGTTCTGTTATTGGCTAACTGGAGGGTGGTTCTTCCCTGTTGGGAAGATGACCACGAGAAGGTTAATGGTTCTATTAATAGCCATTGTGCGCTGTTGCTCTTGTGATCTACCCTCTCTTGTCACTTAAAGTTAGAGAGTCAAAGTCGTCTTGTTGTTTAGGACATGCTGGCGAAAAGAATAAGCAGCTTAGAAAAGATAACACATGCACGACCTATGGAAGGCAAGTTGCGAAAGAATCTATTTAATGATTTTGTGTCAATGGTTTTCAGAGTAGGGATGTGGGAGACAGTGTAAATAAAAAAAGAAAAACCTTTGTTTCGAACTACAAACTATGGATGCCCGTGGCAAGCTATGCTTGCTCTCCCGAAAACTGAAGAGACAAGGCAAATTGAAACCTGAGGAGACATCTGTATCGGCGATATATTTTTTCCATATATATATATATATATATATATATATATATATATATATATATATATATATATATATATATATATGCATAATCACACAGACTATATTTTATTAAATGATAAAAGTTAAGACAATTTGATAATAAATATATGTATACATATACACACATATATTGATATATTTCCTGTTTCTACCTTATTTTTTTGGCCTGGGTATGATGATAAACTACATCCTCGTCGTGGGTAAGACGATAAACTACGTTCAGCAGCAGGCCTTCTGATCAGGATGTTTTGAGGAGCATGGAACCACCTATCAATTGATGGCGTTTCCAGGTCAACCCCCCCTGACCCGGGGTGGTAGCAACTGTTAGATTCCCAACTATTGTCACATAGTTAAACCCCAAACTCGGATCAAAACACTATGAATATGTAAAAATAGTTTTTAATACCAGAAATTCTTTCTATCAAAAAATTACTACCAGCAATATATTTTTGAAAAATATATATTACCAAAAAAAGAAAATACTCACCAGAAATAGATTTTTGAAGAAAAAATATTACCAGAAATATATTAAAAAAAAAATCGTTACCTGCAATGAAAATTGTGTCTGCATTAAATAAACCATTGAGGTTGAGATGATGTAATCAAAGAAACCAAACTATACGTTATTTGTTAGTTACAGATATTTAAGCAAATACTCTGTTTTTATAATAAACAAAATGTACGGGTCATGATGTCCGAGAAATTTCATAGAAATGATATTCTAAAATTATATCTATAAAATTATATAAAAAAAAGCTCTCTTTTGATATTTGTAAAAATAACGTATAAACAGAATACATATTAAAATAATTGTGGGGCATAGTTCATTTTATAATGCATATATATATATATATATATATATATATATATATATATATATATATATAATTAATATTTATTTTAAAATAAAAAAATAAAAACATGTTAAAAGTTGCTAAACATTGGCATCTTACCTGCAGAAATTGTGCGTAACTTTGTTGAGAGTCGACACTTCCATATTGAGTTTGATGTCTATATGTATCGTTGCATCGCCTATGTTCTGTTTGATAATATGTTAGCCCTGCTGGATGAATTCAGTCCTCTTACGATGTGTGATCTCTTAAAATGTTTATTACATATTCCACAGATGTCAGATCCATGCCAGAAACCTAACACTTGTTTCTGATCACGAACACAAAGGAGCTGATTATATTCATGACTCTAGCTATCTCTGAGTTTGTCTAGTTGTTCAAGGCACATGAAGGTGGATAATATTCTTTTGTGATATGAGACAGAAAACCGTCTTGTTAATGACAGTGATACCTCTGAAAGATATATATAATCGTGAATATACGTCGCAAGCCGTTGTTAGGTTCACTTTGTTTGATCAAAATTTATTTCGCTTTATTAAGTAGATTTTCTACTTAATAAAGGGAACGGGCCTTTTTGACCAAGTTAATACTCATCGCACGCGGATTCGTGTTCTTAAATTGATTAATCACATACAGTGGGTGAAAATAAGTATTCGTACACTAGAAAAAATGTATTTTTATAAATGTAAAAGCCTTAAATAAAACAAATCTCGGCACATTTTATGTATAAAGACACATACTATTACAAAAATAATAATAATCAACTTAATTCTTATTCTTACAGAAAATGCATTGTTTTAATTCTAACTGGTGAAACAAGTATTCGTACAAATCAATTATTAGAATAAAATAATCAATTATTCGAATAAAATAATCAATTAATTATGAAAAAAGTATATTCTAGAACGTTCCAGTAATGTTATCAGTAATTATAAGCCATTATCAGAGCATTCTGCAATTTCTTGTCTTACGAAAAAGTTCTAATAATGTCTAAATGTAAAGAATTGACTATATCACAAAAACAACAAATTTTGTCTCTTTAAAAAGGTGAGAATAGTTACAGAACGATTTCTAACAACATGAATATTCCTTTTACTACAATTGCTTGTTTATTGCAAGGTTTAAAACTCGTAACAGCGTCGAAAACCAAAGACGAACAGGTGCTCCGAGGAAGATTTCTCTAAGATCAGCAAGGATATTAGGACGCCAGATCCGACAAAATCCACAGGTTACCCGAGAAGATCTGTAGGAACATCTGCGTGCATTAGGGATTAAAGTAACCAAGCTTACAATAAATAATGGACTACACAAAAACAGTCTGAAATCACGCATCCCAAGGAAGACTCCACTCCTCTTGAAACGAAACAGCGATGCTAGGCTAAAATTCGTTAGAGAGCATAAGGATAAAGAATATTCGTTTTGGGAAAAAGTACTATGAACAGATGAATTAAAATAGAGTTTTTTGGTCATAATTATCGAAATCATGTGTGGAGGAAGGACGGTGAAGCCTGCTTACCAAAGAACACGTTGCCAAATGTAAAGTATGGTGGTGGTAGTATCATGGTCTGGGACTGTTTTTCTTCAAAAGGTGCTGGCAAAATATCAATAATAGATGGCAAGATGAATGCCGAAATATACCAGAAAATCCTTCAAGACAATTTAATGCGTTCTGTTGAGAGACTTCGGCTACCTCCTGATTGGGTTTTCCAACTGGATAATGATCCTAAGCATACCGCTAGATTTACTAGGAAACGGTTAGCAGAAAGTAAAATTGATGTCTTGCAATGGCTAAGTTAGTCCCCAGACTTGAACCCAATCGAGAATTTATGGCGATATTTGAAAATTCAAATTGGGAAAAGAGCACCAACAAATATTAACAATTTGAAGACAATATACCAAGAAGAAGGAACAAAATACCACTCAATGTGTGCAAATAATTAGTTGAGACGTACAGGAATCGACTGGTAGCTGTTGAACTCAATAAAGGATATTCCACAAAGTATTAAAGTAAGTTAATATGTTTTTTTTTGTTTTGTACGCATGCTTTTTTCATGAGTTAAAATGAAAAAAATGCATTAATTTCTGTTAGAATAAGAATTAAGTTTATTACTATTTTCGAATAAAATGTATCTTTACACATATAATGTGTATGAATATTTATTTCCTCTAACTGTATATTAACACATTACATTCTTTCGCTCACTCTCCCCCTCTCTCTCTCTCTCTCTCTCTCTCTCTCCACACACACACACATATATATATATATATATATATATATATATATATATATATATATTGTTTAAATACAGGCGAAATAACAAATAAGATGAGTTTTCTTACACGCTTATATTTTCTTTCAAAGTAGCTTGCTCGTCAACAGGCTTCACAGAGTAAATAGTGTGACGTATCTAGTTTGGTAAGTAAGTGTAAGTGTAGTGGAATATGTTTGTATTCCTATACAAATGTGTATACGAGGCCTTATCAAATAGTACACCTGCTGTTGACACAGTAACTTTGCTAAAATTCGCAGAGGGAAGCCGCCTGGCACAGATATGTTGGAAATTCCCTCATATATGAAGTTCTTGCTCACTTCTAATATTCATAGCAATTCTTGTAATGAAAAGGTGTAGTGTGTGGTCATCTCATCAAGAGTTTCCATCAGTGACCCTGGATGGTGCATCAGTTTATGGTGAATTACCTTATTCCCCAAGAATGACGGCCGCCATATTTTGAAGAAATCAGACGTTGCCAGTTGCCTCTATGCTCAAAAATCAAATGAACGAAGGAACAAGATTCGAAGGTGTCGAAGGAATCGAAGAGAATGATATGAGGCAATTTTTCGCAATCCCCAAAAAGGATTACTATGAAGGTTTTCATCTAGGGAACCTTTACAGGATAAAATGCATGGTTTCCGACAGCCAACAATGCGAAGGTGATTAAATAACGAATTTATATATGATATACCTTTCTTTTTGTTAATATGTCTCGATATTATTTGATCAGAACTTTTATATTTAAAATAGAAGAACTTATAAAAAAACAAAAACATTTGACTTAGTTATTCCCTTTAATGTTTCATATATTTATTTCCCAAAAGTATTAAAATTCCCTTCGAATTTCTGGAATGTGGAATTATAGAAATTATTTTCAGTCAGATTAATTTCTTCAAATTCTTTGGTGTTATCAGAAATTTTCAGTCAAAGTACTCTCTTTTCTTTTTCAGCTTTGAGTCGATCGATGGGAATTTGACATCAATGAATGTTTTGGTTTGTTTAATGGATTATCAAATACTTATGGGTCATTTAATGACAAAATTTAATTTTTCGGTGAGCCTTCATATGTTCTTTAGTTTTGCTATTAAAATCTATTCCTTGAAAATTTTATTCTAAAAATGTATTTTTATACCTCCTAGTGTTTTGACCAGAGATTCACTATTTGCTCATAGATACGACCCTATAGATACCAACTTACAGATTCGAACCTATCAGGTGGTACCACTCAGTGTCAAGTTAAAGATATTAAGAGGTGTTCTCACGTTTCTGAAGACCTCCAATCTGCAGTATTGCTGCCATATATAGTTTATCGTCGTACCCAGGACGTTAACATTAAAGCGCCTGGATAAATAATATTATATTGGCGTTTAAAGAAATATATATGAAGATAATAAATTGAATAGAAACGTATCTCAAAATTATAGAATATAACATCATATTTTGCAGAGGTGACGCATTAGTCGCGTTGTACCAGATGAAGGTAAACAACTAGAAAATAAAACGTTGGCAGTTATGCAGTTATCAGGATTTTGTTAACAGAAAGGAAATTGAAAATCTGAAAATTACCTTTCAACAAAATACCGTTATAAATTTTACTTATGAAGTTAGTGAAAAAAATAAACTCCCTTATAGTGTTGTCGTTGATTTTAGTAATAATACATTTCCAAGTACTGCTTCTAAAAAGAACAACTAGTAGAGGCTCTTGCTATCTTCATTTCTCTAGTGAATGTTCTCTCAGATGCAAAAAATGGTGTTATTAAAAACTGACACAAGAGAGCGAACGAGAATACATCTTCTCGCACGCTTTCATTTAAAGAATTAAATGATGTAAAACAAACTCTAATTAATAACGGATTTTCTAATCAATTTTTGGATTTGTATACTAGGCGTTTTCTGCCTATCGTAGCTGATAACAACGACAAGAAAAGAAACATGCAAAAAAGCATTAATATTTTTTTATAAAAATCAGATGAACGAAAATTACAAACAAGACGAAACTAGAATTAAGATCATTATAAAAATGCAAAAGACCAGTCGAAAACAATTAGACTAATTATATATTACCTAAAATTCAAAACAGCCAAAATTAAGGTTAAAAATAATAACACAACTCTTAGAACAAAATTAACTAGAACGAATATTATTTACGTATTTAAATGTCCATTAATGAATTGTTTTCCTGATCAATCAAAATTCGTAAACAAATATATAGCCCACACTACAACATGTTTGACAAGAAGACCCACACTACATCTTACTGATCATAGCACAATTAGGTCTCATTTATATATTCATGGAGACCAACTGGATCCTATTTGTGACTTACTTGTTGACAACACAAAGATAATAGCATCGTCCACATTTAAAAAAAAAGGCTAAAAATAATGGAGGCCTTATTAATAAAAACAAAAAAAAAACACTCAGTAATATCGACTATGGACAGGAACAGACAATCATGACTCGGTTTGAAAATGAAAACATTATATAAATACATACATACAACAAACAATTTCTTGCTAACAGTTAGTATATTTCAACATTAAAAATGGCTAAGTGTATAACCAAATGCGCTCGGAAAGAAAGAACAATTGTACAAATTTTATATAATCGATCACCCGAAAAGAAAAAAAATATATATATAAGATCACATCAGTTGTATAAAAATAAATGAAAAAAAAAAACATTGTCAGGCATATTCAATGAAACGTGTATATGCATGCATATATATATATATATATATATATATATATATATATATATATATATATATATATATTAACTTAATTTTGGATATTACATCGAAGCATGTAAAAAACGCTACACAAATGCAATCGTGCTACGATGTGTACTAATATGAGTGTCTGCAAAGATTATCAATCCGGTGAAAGAATTAGGAGGGATTATATAATGTTGATAATAAAAATAATAATATTTCTTGTATACTAATAGAACTTTTAGCCAAGTGGCAGTATGAAGAACAAATGTTTTAAAATCGGAATTATCAGACACGAGTGCGTCCTTTCTCAAAGAGATGAGGAATACAAATATGAAAAATAATGTCGGATTTTGTTTCCTCTTTTTTATATTGCTGAAGATATCTAACGGGTTCTTTGCCAAGATTAATGATGTCGAAAATTGTCTGTATTCTTTCTGTATCCCTCAAGTCCTGCTGAATACTAGAATATGGGAAACTAATCTTATATATATATATATCTATATATATATTTAAGTAATTCATCGAGTCTGATAGAAATCTCAACAGAATGCAGAAAGCACTGGTCGGCAGTTTAGTCCTATATTTGGGACACATCAGCAGTGCGCATCCACCAAGAATTGAAATCCTGGCAGTTAGGTTGTCAAGCAAACATCATACCAACTGTTCCACTGGGCCTCGGTGACGAAGAGATTGCAACACAACTCTCACCAAGCCGCTCACTCTAGAGCATTAGAAGCCGGTTCAAGCAATGATTGACATGATAGAAATTATTAGGAGGATTTGATAGAAATCTCAATAAAATGCAGAATGCACTGGACGGCCGTTTCGTCCTATATTTGGGACTCATCAGCAGTGCGCATCCACTACCGAGAATTGAAACATTGACAGTTAGTTTGTCAAGCAAACATCATACCACTGGGCCTTGGTGACGAAGACATTGCAAATCAGACTCAACAAAGCGCCGCTCGTTCACATATTCCGTGGTGGAACTCTACTGAGTTACTTCTAACCATAGGACTCTGCCCCCTGAAGCAACGACTACTCTCACCAAGCCGCTCACTCTAGAGCATTAGAAGCCGGTTCAAGCAATGATTGACATGATAGAAATTATTAGGAGAATTTGATAATTATATTTAATTAATTCATCGAATGCTTTCTGCATCTGTTGAGATTTCTATCAGACTCATAAATATGTCTATATATACACATATGTTTATAAACAAAGACACACATCAATAAATAATTGCAGGCGACTCGTATTGGAGGATACTCGTCTATTATGTCGCCTAGACAATCCCTAATTCAGACGCTCGCTCAGGCACATTTTTGTTTGTTCAAAACCCACAGAGCCAGTCTGACGTTTATCCTGCTACTTGATGAGTGAACTTTGTCCCAATTTCTGTGAGCGAGCGTGATATCAAGCGTGATCAACACTCAGAACAAGTCTAGCACACTCAAACGCTCGGTCAACTATAATTTTGCGCTATCACAGCTCTCGACGGTCTCCCAATTGTTCGTCTACCCAATTTCACTCACAAGGCTTCGGTCAACCTGTGGTATGGTTTACTATATGGGCGCATGACCGAGAGGTTAGAACGTTCGCTTCCTGACCATGAGACGTTGTTCGAATCTGAACACAGTTGAATTGTCAGATTGGAGAAATCCTGAAATAATCGGTCTGGAAGAGGACGATCCCAGCGCGTGGCAAATTTTGAAAGTGCCTGAAACCGCATACACACGCACATAAACACACACAAACACACACAGATATCTATCTATCTATCTATCTATCTATCTATATATATATATATATATATATATATATATATATATATATATATATATATAGAAAAAGTTTCAAATTAAAAATTATAATGTTTTATTTTATGAAAGTATTTATTTATTTATATATATATTTGATATTTCAAATTGTCCTCAATTTTCATCAGATATAACTGTTTGTTACAAATAAATTAAAATTACTGTTTGTTGGCAAGTAGCGTCCTTCGCGAGACGCGGACGTCACGTGATATGGAACGTCACTGTTCAGATATTCCTAACTTAAATCTAACTGTCATAAATATTTTAAAAAAAATATTTTTACTATATCTAAAGAAATTGCTTAGCTATTGAAATATTTATAAAGATTTAAAACACCTAAGTCCCTATTCAACCCTAATTTATGTGTATTTAATTTTAAAATCCAATATGTTTCTTTTTTTCTGCGTGTGAATGTGGAAGTAAAATCGGAATCTATTAATAAACATTTGCAGTTTTCTAATGTGTGTCCTGATTGATTGTAGTGTTTAGCTATGGGGAATAAGGGTTGTTTTGACGTATTGTTTGTTTATGGTTATTAAAACGAAATCTAAAATTGTTTCAGGCTCACCAATATATCCACTATTAGGACATAAGTTGCAGAATAAATAATAGATTACGTTATGGGTATCGCAGGTGAGGTTAGGTGGCTGTATCCTGATATTGGTTTTGGGTACGTAAAATGTATTAGCTATTACTAAATGTTTGCAAACTAAGCAACGAGGTTTGTTACATTTGTAATTTCCTGTTTGGTTTCTATTGTTTAGATATTTGGTAGAGGTGAGGATAGCTGATAAGTTAGGTGATTGTTTCATTGCATTTATGGTTGGTTTATCGAAAATGTCTTTGATCTTGTTGTCTAATTGGAGGTTCTTGTAATCATTTTTAAATTGTGAATAAGTGTCCTTGGGAATATTGATTGTGGTAAAAAACCATGGGAATCAGATTGTTGTTTTTATTTTTCTTGTATGTGAGAAGTGTGTTACGATTTATCAGGATAGTTTTATTTAGTGCTTCTTTTTATTATTTTATTGGGTTTTGCATTTTTTATTTTTCTGGTATTTAAATTTAAGAAATTGTTTATATATATATATATATATATATATATATATAAATCTAAATTTAAGAAAGTATGTGAACAGTGAAGTGGCTTACTAAAACTTTTCTCATTTATATATATATATATATATATATATTTTTATATATATATATATATATATATGTTTATATATATATATACACACACACATGAAAAACATATATATCTCATAAAAAAAATCCTGGACGATTTGAACTTTTGCAGGATTACGATGGACATAAAAATTTCTTATCCCAGTGAAGATCGTCATATTGAAGAATTTGTATTTTAAATTTTATTAAAACCGACACCGCTTCTTTTGTTTGTTTGCCAAAATTTTACAGTGTCGGATTTATATATTACACTTGCTTAATCTCGTCTACTGAAAAACACAAACCTAAATTAATAACAAAATGGAAGATTTAGGCTTATCCGAAATACAGGTTAAAAATAATTTGTAATAAAAAAATTATTTCATGTGACTACGGCGTGACCACGTTAAACGGAAAGCAAAAATTTATTTTTGGACATACAAGAACTTGAATGAATTTGTATTTTTAATGAAACTGAGAAAATGTAATAAATATTTTAAAAATGGACAATTTGTTTTTACAATGATTTTTATTTATATATATATATATATATATATATATATATATATATATATATATATATATATCGAAATTGAAAAACAAACAAAATCCATAAATGTAAAAAAATGAAAACTTGAATTGAATCGACGTCAGACGTTTCGGTTTTAATAAACCATTTTCAAGACAAAATTCATTAACATACAAATTCAGTTCAATATGGACGAAAAACGATGGACATAAAACACAAGTCGTTTATCCAATGAGTAAAAAACAGGAATAAACAAATGTCGCGACGATCTCACAAAAAAAGCGATCCGAACTCACAACAATTTGGGAAGAAGAAATAACAAAAAAAATGTTCCTCGGCGTCCACCACAATTTGGCGACGAGCGATCCGAACTCATATGGGAAGAAGAAACAACAAAAAAAGATTCCCTCGTCGTCCACAACAATTTGGCGACGAGCGATCCGAACTCATATGGGAAGAAGAAACAACAAAAAATTTTCCCTCGTCGTCCACAACAAATGGACGACGAGCGATTCGAACTCACACGAGAAGAAGAAATACATAAATCCTCCCTCCCACAACAAATTGACGACAAAGACTTACGAGGACTAAAAATATGTAAAATTGTGTTATCATGGAAGATTTTAAAAATATTTTGGTACAACTGATAAAATACCAATATGATCAACAATTATAACTACAAGAACAAATGGAAGAAAAATGGGAAAAGCAATTAGAAAGACAAATAGAGCTCCAGTAACTAATATTCAAAGTAGCGGGTAACAAGCAATTAGATATTGAAAAAGAGGCAACTTTTTCGCAAGATGGAGTGTGGAATACCATAGAGATTTTCAAATATTCTCTAGATGAAGACAAAGTTACGGAGAAGACATGAAGATATCTTTAACATTGACTGTCAAAACTGGACAGAAGCAAAAAAAAGCTACGTCTATTGCTTAGAAAATTAGGAACTGAAGAATATACAAAGTTCGTGGATTATGTCTTGCCAAAAAAGACGAACGAATTAACATTTGACGAAGCAGTGACATGTCTTAAAGAACTCTTCAGCCCGAAAACATCACTCTTCCATAGGAGGTGGAAATGCCTTAACCTTGTAAAGGGCGAGAATGAGGATGATTCCACGTTTGCGCAATCGTACATAAACATTGCGACGACTTCAAACTAGCGGAATTAACACCGTACAATTTCAAGTGTTTCATCTTTGTTCAAGGGTTAGTTTCAACGAAAGATAGCGAAATGCGATAAAAGAATGCTTTCAAAATTATAAAATGAACCTGGACTAACACTACAACAATTATCGGAAGATTGCCAGAAATGTTTATGTATAAAGAAAGACTCAAAGGACATTGAGGAGTCAGCTGTATCTCATATACTGAAGTTAAAGAAAAGTCTACGTTCTTCACACTGACCGGAAAGAAAACAAAAAATTAATAATAATGAAAAAAAAAATTCTCAACCTTCCCGGAAAGGAAACAAAAATTCTATAATAAGAGAAAAAGTCCAACATACAGGGCAAATTATGACGAAAATCGAAGCAAATATAACCCCCACCTCCCATCAGCATGTCATCGATATGGAGGTCTACATTAGAACAAGGATTTCCGTTTTAGATTTAAAAACTGTCTTGTGTGTTGGAAAAAGAGCCACAAGGCATCCCAATGTAGGAACAGAAAAGATTCTAGTAGAATAAGAGCTATAGGATGCATAACGAAGACAACACCAACATAAGGAAATATGTGGAACTTGAAATCTTAAATAAAAAGATAAAATTGCAATTGGATTCGGATTCTGACCTGAAGATAATCAACCTACAGACATGGAGAAAACTTAACAGACCAACCATGTTACATACACAAAAAATTGCCAAGTCGGTTACAGGCAAGCGTATAAAATTCGAGGGAGAAATAATTGTGAATGTTAAATTTCACAGTAGAACAAAACAACTTAAGATATACGTCATGAAAGATTCTGAAAATCTAGTAGGTATCGACTGGATGCAAAAGTTCAACGTTTGGGATCTACCTATCAGCTCTTTTTGCAAAAAGTTAGAGGTTGAAACATCAGATGCTATAAAGTTAAAGGAAGAATTATATAACCTATTTCCTGAGGTATTTTCGAGCGGGTTGGGACGACGCAACAAATTTAAGGCGAGAATTGAATCAAAAGAAAACGTCCAACCAGTTTTTAAAAGAAAGCGAAACGTAACGTTCGCTACTAAAGAAAAAATCTGGAGAGACTTGAACAAACCTGGATTCTTTCAAAAATAGAGTTTAGTGAGTGAGCAGCGCCGGTGGTTAATATAGAAAAGATTCAGGAGAAATCCGCTTATGCGCAGATTTTTCGACGGGGCTTAACAAGGCCATAAAAGACCATCATTACCCACTACCGAGCCCAGAGGAGATATTTACAAAGTTCAACGGTGGTAAGATAGTTTCAAAAATAGCCCTTAGTGAGGCTAAGAGAGTACGAAAATCCTTTGCATTAATACGCACAAAGGGTTGTACAAATTCAACAGATTACCATTCGGAGTAAACGTTGCACCAGCAATTTTTCAGCAAACGATGGACATAATTCTCACGGGCCAGAATTTTGCCACCGCTTATCTGGATGATATTCTAATTAAAAGCGATAATGTTGAAGAGCACACATCACACATAAAGGAACTTTTCAGAAGACTTCAGGAGTTTGGGTTAAAAGTAAAAGGAGAAAAGTATGATTTTTCCTAAATGAAATTAAATACTCACGTTAAATAATAGATTAAAATGGCAGGAAACTGGACCCAAAAAAGGCATCGGCAATTAAAAATAGGCCTGAACCAAAAATGTCGCAGAACCTAGCTAACTACTATGGCGAATTTATTGATAATATGCATCAACTGAGGGCTCGACTAAATCAGTTATTAAAAGGAGAATAATTGGAATTGAACAGAGAACTGTAAAAAAGCATTTAAGTAAATAATACAAAAATTAACTTCGGAGTTAGCATTAACACATTTCGATCACGAACTCGAAAGCATTATTGCAAGTGACGCGAGCTGACATGGGTTAGGTGCGTGTATTCTACACAAGATGCGGAACAGTACCAACAAACACGTTGCTCACGCATCTAGATCATTATTACCGGTGGAGAGAAACTATTCACAGATCGAAAAGGAGGCATTGGGCTTAATTTTTGCAGTAACGCGTTTTCACAGATATATTTATGGGAGAGAATTCACGCTCCAAACGGACCACAAATCACTTCTTACGATTTTCGATTCAAAAAAAGATATACCAGTCTATACAGCGAACAAACTTCTAAGATTGGGAATTGTATTACTAAACTACAATTTCAAGCTGGAGTTCTTACCATCAAACAAAATAGGACACGCTGATGGACTATCGCGATTAATACCTGCGAAAAGCGAACCGTTAGAAAATACGGTAATTGCGGCATTACAAGCTGAAGATGAAATCAGTAAGGTATTATGCAATACAATAAAGGAACTACCTGTAACGCTGCTAGAGATAAGACGAGAAGCAGAATGAGAGGAATTTATTCAGAATACCAATAAAAGAATAGAATATAAGGTGGGGAATTTAGCAGACAGTTTCTTAATCTGTGAGAACATATTATTGTGTAACGAGATAGTAGTAATACCGAAGTCTCTACGAAGACGGATCTTGAAAGATTTTCACTTCGGACATCCCCCCCAAAAAACGGATGAAATCACTCATGAGAAGTTTTGTCTACTAGCCAAACATGGACGATGATATTACGCTAATGGTGGAAAGTTGCAAACGTTTTGCTGCTGCGGCGAAATAACCACCCTCTATTAAAGCCATGGCCTAAAGTCGTCCAGAATCCATGTAGATTACGCAGGACCCATTGAGTGTTACTATTATTTAATAACAGTAGATAGTTTCAGTAAATGGCCAGAGGTTACCAGATTTAAACACTCGACGACAGAAAATACCATAAACTTTTTACATGAACTATTCGCGAGATTTGGCGTCGCGGATTGTTTGGTAAGCTATAAAGGCACACAATTTACCTTCAGTGACTTCAAAGAATTCTTGAGAAATATCAAGTAAAGCATATCAAGATAACTCCGTACCACCCGAGGTCGAACGGACAAGCTGAAAGACACACTAAAAAGAGCGTTATGAAAAGCCAAGGATGTACCGATACAACAGTTCCTCCAAGTCTACAGAATAACACATAACGTGAATACGCCATCGGGTTTTTCACCATCGGAATTGATGTTTGCTTGGAGAATAAGGTCTGTGTTTGACAAATTATTGCCATACAAGAAAAAAAAAACAGTATACACCTAATTTACCCAAGACATCATTTAAACCAGAAGAACGGGTGTACTTTAGGATGTTTAGAAACAATATGACTTACTGGGAGCCTGGCACAATAATTAACAGATTGGGAAATATGATGTACACAGTACAAGGCGAGAAGTTTTCACATAGAAGACATATTGACCAATTACAAAAAATGCGGGTTGAGGAGCCATGCTCGTCACCAGCAGAAAACAGCGATTCAATGGATGCAATCTTCGAAGCGTTTGAGATCCAAAGACCACATGAAGACCCAGAAATTCGAAGGTCAAACAGGAAGAGAATATTTACCGAACCTCTGATTATCAACCATAAGAGAAAAAAATTTCTAACTCCCCCCAAAATGGATCTAAGGAGTGGGCTGTTAAGGGGTCCTTCCCTTTTTATAGAAGTGGACGCGCTCAGTGTGTACTTGTACTGCTGCCGGTGAATACCCAGGGGGTGATACAGTGATACAGTGAAGGAGTAAGAGTGTGAGGTAACCGCTTTGTAGGAGTCAGAGTTGCGAGCCCGTAGACTCAGAAAGAAGTCATACATCGATACTGAATTTCCCATACTGTATATATATTATTATTGCTACAAACCGCATTTCTGAATCTACTAACCTTTGTTTTATGTCCCTATTTTATTTCTTTTGTTTAATTCCCCATCTCCTCCCAGTTAGCTGATCAGTGATATCAGTTCTCTGGTGAATGCGTTGCGCTTTTCGTTTCGGGTGTGCTTTTCATTTTTGTTGTTCTGTTTGACTGAGTGTGTAGTTGAGTGTGTGCTTGGGATGAATGACTGTATTATAAAATTATATTATTATAGACCAGCATTGATTTCATTCAGTGAACTGATATTTCTGCCACAGATATGGAATGGCGAGAGGTTTATTACTAACATTATCTTGGAGAGTATCGTGTAAACAATTTTCTACATCTTTGCAAATGATCATTTGGGTCAAAATTTAAATTGGTTATTTTATTGCAGTTACCCCACAGACAAGTATTTGTACATATGGGGGTCTAGTTAGGACTTTCATTATGACAATGTCGTTTTATGGTGGATGTAGTAAGAAAGGTAAATATGAATGCGTAGTTTTGGTGTAAGGAATATATGGCTAGCTACGTTAAACGGTAAGACAGAAGACCGTCCGTTTCCCGATACCCTTTTTGTTTTATTGCCAAATTTTGTATAAATGATAATAAATAGTCAATTCTTTTCTTTTATCCGCCATTGCAATACGTTAATCTCTCTACTCTACTAATATACGGATTACGATTATCTTCTGATCATTATCCTATTTCGCGATTACTACTTGGACAAGTTGAACTAGTGCTGATATTATTGGAAGGTGATACGACTAGCACTGGCGTTTACGATGTCTCGAATAGAGATGGCATTTTTGGAAATGATAACGAGCTTTCGCTTGACATAGCAAAAGTGACAATTGTCGATGACCAACTTCATAAAATACACACGTAGGCACACACGTCACCAATCTATATATTGATAAAGTGCTTCTTCTTCATGTCCATGGATGTGTGTCTGCGTCTACACTCGGATTGTTTATATGGATGTATTTGTGTGAACTAAAATCCGTACACCTGTATGCATGCCTGCCTGTTTTTATGTCTGAGAGATTAATTTCCAAAAAAACACTGAAATAAATTCCTACGCCCCACCAAAATTAGTCAAACAAGCATAAATATATTCACTTAAAAAAAAAAATAAAAAGTAATTTATTTGATGATAGCAACATTATGAAAACCAGTGTCACAAATTCATATCCATACAACTGAATATGTTAGCTCTGTTACTGATATTGAGCACTGATATACTTACATATACATATATATATATATGTGTGTGTGTGAAAAATATATAGAAAATAGGAAAGAACTCGTTAGGTAAATAATGCAATGTTCTTTAATATTTTTGTTATTTTATTTTTAAATTATTATTTTATTTTAAAAATTTTTTCTTATTATTATATCGAGCACTATATATATATATATATATATATATATATATATATATACACGCACGCACACACACACACACACACACATATATATATATATATATATATATATATATATATATATATATATATATATACAGATACACCTAGTGAGCCAGACAAACCTACCTAGGTTTCACCTAAACGGATCGTCAGGGAAAGTTTGGCTAACGAAGCAAAGAGAAACACATATTAATTATCCCTACTAAGACGGAATTAGGCAAAATAAGTAAAATAGTTCTGCAGGATATATGTAAATCCCTTAGAACTTTCCTTAATATTAACCAATGGCAATCTACTAAGGATTGCATTAAATGGTTTGAAAATTACAATAAAAATAAAAAGTGCTCATTTATTAGGTATGATATTAAGGAGTATTATCCGTCTATTTCAGAGAAAACGCTAAACGAAGCCCTTAGCTTAGCTAAAGAATACATCCAAATTTCTGACGATAAAATAAATCTAATTAGACATTGTAGAAATGCATTTCTATTTCACGATAATACATTATGGATAAAAAAAAGAGAATATTAACGGTTTTGACAACCCTATGGGAGCGTTCGATGGGGCAGAGGTGTGCGAGATAGTAGGGTGCCTGCTGCTCCATAGGCTTAACGAATATATAGACTTTAATAACCATGGGTTGTACCGCGACGACGGTTTAATCATAGTGGACAATAGTAACCCTCAAAAATGTGACAACATTCGTAAAAAACTGCACTGGTTTTTTATCTCGATAGAGAAACCAATTTGAAAATTACCAACTATCTAGATATTACGTTAAATTTACAAAATGGCACAATATCCCCGTATAAAAAAGAAAATCAAGAACCCCAGTATTTACACATAAAATCAAATCACCCAGCCCATATTATAAGGCATATTTCTAAAAATATTGGGTATAGACTTTCTACTAATTCCTCCAATAGGGACATTTTTGAGGCCAACAAAATAAGTTATGAGCAAGCCCTAATTAAGAGTGGACATAAAAATAAATTAGAATATATAGACAACCACAATATTACTCGGAATAAACATAATAGGCAAAAGAAAAATTTTGTGGTTTAATCCCCCTTTAAATTTAGCGGTAAAAACTAAAATTGGTAAGATATTTTTAATTTACTGGAACAACATTTCCCAAAAAAACTGAGTTACATAAAATATTTAACAAAAAACAATGTAAAAACTTAGTTATTGTTGTATGCCGAACGTAGGGACTATTATAAATGGATTGAATAAGAAAAAACTAGGAATGATCCACGTAGTAATGCTCCTACTTGTAATTGTAGAAACAAAAACATCTGTCCATTACAGGGAAAATGCCAGCAGGAATGCGTGGTGTATCAAGTGAAAATTTACAAAAATACTGAGGATACTAACCTAAAACATACATAGGTGCTACTCAGGATAAATTTAAAAAAAGATATTATAACCACACGAGTAGTTTTAAGAATGCAAAAATTAAACATAGTACCACGCTATCTACCTACGTATGGAAAACCAAACAAGAAGATAATATAGACCTTAAATGGGAAATATTAAAAAAATACCCAAAATATAAAGCACGCCATAAATTTTGCAAATTATGTGCTGAGGAGAAATTAGCCATAGCTTTATATGATCAACCTAACCAGCTATTAAACTCTAAAACTGAAATTCTCAATGTATGTAGACATAAAAAATCTTGGCTACTAAATTAGACGTTTTCCCGTTATTGACTTTCCACTGAGGTTTTTTTTTTTGTTGAATAAATATTTATCCCCCCCACTTAGGTTTTTGTTTGTTTTTTTGTTTTTGTCACGTGGTATGATTTTAGCTATCACCTATAAATATGTGTTTCTCTTTGCCTCGTTAGCCAAACTTTCCCTGACGATCCGTTTAGGTGAAACCTAGGTAGGTTTGTCTGGCTCACTAGGTGTATCTAGGTCTGCTCTACGGTTGTATTGAGCTCTTTTGTTTGTTAGTTGTTACTCGTATCGGGGTTTTTTCTTTGGGCTTCAGACCTGCATCTGTGCGATTTTTTTTGTCGGCAGAAGTTCATGTTTGTAGCTCTTTCTTTTTTTAAAACCTTTTTTTCCCTCGAGATTGATTTGATTAGCAAATCAAAAATTCGGGGTTTTTTCGAAATGAGTCTAGTTATCTATAGTTTTATATATATATATATATATATATATATATATATATATATATATATATATATATATCTGTACATCCCTCTATTTTAGTTTCCTTGTCATAATGTGTGCGGTGATGCAATTTGTCCCTTGCCGCTATTTGTAGAGAACGTACAACGGCCGAAACGTTGTGACAAATATGGCGACAAAGATGAGGACAATAGTCCGACTAATGTAAATACTGTACATAATACCTCATTTCTGAAATATAGACAAACATTTACCAGTCTGAATGACCGAGAAATTTTCATAGGGGGACGCATATTTTCTATGAAAATTTCTCACATTCAGGCCGGTAAATGTTTTTAATATTGTTTATTATTAAAAAAAACATTTATCTAAATATCTGTATTTAAGAAAAGAACGTATAAACAATATATATATATATATATATATATATATATATATATATATATATATGATAATTCTTATGGATACTTCCCAAAAGGTTTTATAAATCCAAAGAGAGCTCAATGTAAGATCAGAGCACATAATAATGTCAGCGGAAACTATAGAAACAATTGTAATATTCTATTTCGCAAGAGCGATTAAACGATTTCGTCTCATCGTTTAATCGGTCCTACAAAATGAAATATTACCATGGGTTTCTAAAATCTTGGCTTTATCAATATATATATATATAGAGAGAGAGAGAGAGAGAGAGAGTGAGAGAGAGAGAGAGGGGGAGAGAGGGGGTGTTAAAGTTATATTTTGAAGGTATGCTCTATTGAAAATTTCTCAATGAAAGGAATAGAGCGTATATGTATACAAAAGTTTACACCGAAAACTTTGACGACATCTTCTGTCCTTGACATTGCGATCAATCATGAAATAGACTTTCTCTGCTGTGTATTGTCCTCCGTGTTTATTTCAATATTCACTATGTCAGTGATATTGAGCATGTTTTATATATATATATATATATATATATATATATATATATATATATATATATATATATGCTGTGTGTGTTTTATGCCTTTGCTGATGGTTGACACTAGCCGAAAGATCTCAGACATTGGATAATATACTTTCAAATATGAACTTAAAATGTAGGGTAATACAGGACGTTGAAATGAAATGCCATCGGTATTTAACAGATATCATATATTCACACACACACACAGACATACATATATATATATATATATATATATATATATATATATATATATATATATATATGTGTGTTGTGTGTTCTTTGTGTGTTTGTGTGTCGAAAAAGAGGAAGCGAGACACCGGAGAAATATATGCGATTCGACCTTTTATGCCAACGTTAATTGGATGTTTTGAAGCATGGTAGAGCTTAAGAGCTCAATTAAGTTGATAAGAAAGTCAAAAAAAAAATGAGCAATATATTAGAGCACACAACTTTGTTAATGCACTACGAGCAGCTTTATTTTCTTTCCTACATCTTATATGACAAAAAAGAAACGAACTAAGTCAATTATGTCTTCTGTGTCTGGCCGCTTCTTCCAGCTGAAACGCATAGTTTAAGATCAACTAATCGCTTATTAAAAAACAAAATGATGATGCCACTTCTTCTCAGTACCATATATCGTTATAAAATCACGAAGAACTCTCAAATTTTGAGAATTTATTACATTTACTTACTAATCAAATTAAAATATATAAGTAGATAAATACGAAAGGAGACAGGCTTACAGACAGATGCACAGTGGAACTGCTAGTCGGATACATATGGACAGATTTTTAGAAATGTTTTGTACTTTGTTGAACATTTTATAATAGATTGACAGTTATAATTTTTTTCAAGTGATTCATCAGGGTCTGGGTGACCACGGCTCTCCGCAACATCCTATCATTCTTGCCTTTCAACCTGATTTATCTCCTTACGAACCCTATCACACAATGTTCTGATATCCATTTACATAATCTCATAAGGTAAATTATTTGCAATTTCTCCTTGTACCCATTGTTTTCAACCCTGCGAGAGTCAAATTCTCCCAATTTCTTACCCCTTTAAGTGTCTCAGAAATTCCAGCTGTCACGTTAGCTTACCCTTTTCTAAAAACTTCCTTTTTGCGCAGATGCTATGTCCATATTATCCTCAACCTTAGTCAGTATTGTAACGTCTCAGGAGGTTTAGGTATCTTCATTTTTTAATAGAATGTCCAGAATAACTTCTCGTATCGGAGATTAGATATTATATAGCATTTCTCCCATTTTTTTTTTGTAACGAAGGGGGCATTTTATAGTTTACGTAGGTTTTTTTTTAAATTATGTTTTATTTTTACAAAAGACCTATTCATTTTGACATAGTTTCCCGTAGAGTATATAAGAGAATGGCAGTGAGATTTACAAAATGAAGACATATATGTATAAAAGAACATTATCTGAATTTCAATCTCTCTGACGTTGGGTCTGAATTTGCTTGCAAAACCTGGTATTATTTTTTAAAAATCATTTCACACCAAGAAAGACGGCAATGCCTCGCAGTTGGTGAAAATTAAAGAAAAGACTGAGAATTGGGAGGATTGAGGAAAGGAAACAAGATGAACAATCTTCAAGAAGACATATGATATTGATTGACGTTGCATTTGTTTTTGGAAGGTTGTAGTCAACAGGGAAGCTAGGAAGCGGAATGTAGTTTCACAGATGGGAAGTGCAAACAAAGAAAACATTTGAGTAGAAGTGGCGGTTGTATTTAGCTATTTCAACAGTAAACGGGTGGGGGTCTATATATCAGTCAACAAGCATGTTTAAATGCATGGATTCGGAGTACTAGGGAATAAAATGGCCAACCAGTAAACCATTCCAATCAGTATCATGACATTAATTCCCATTCCTCAAAAGCAATTTGTGATGTTCCGAGTTGCCACTAGGATGTACCATTAGTTTTTGATAGAACACATTCAAACACCGGTAACTGTTTTGCAATTGTCTTTTGTGCATGTTTATTATAACCTGGTAATATTTAGCCAAAGATCTGACACCAGGAATTAGAGAAAGTGCTTCTTGTAGTTTGAAATGATCCATAATTTTCGCTTTTCTGGTTCAAAGGCCGACGTTTTTACGGTTTTCACCGGAAGTGACGGTAAAGGTTGAGATATGAACGGCGAAAAGCGGGCTGTGGCTTTATAAAACTCAAACGCGTTTCTCAGGTTTCAGAATTTTTTTTATTATTTCATACCAAGCAAGGGTTCAATGAGTGTTGGATAATATGAGAAAGATAAAACATTATTAAAGAGAGACTTATATAAGAACAGGAATTAATCAGACAGAATATGAAGATTTACATTGCATTTAAGTCTTTGAAGATCAAACTTGACGGGAAAGAAGCCGGAAGAGAGTTCAAAAAGCGGGAATCGAGAGAGAAGAAACTGTCAGCATAGAACTTACGATTTCATATACGCATTTTAAATGTAAAGTGATGAAACCTTTCCGCTTATCTAATACTGCACTTAAATTAAATCTTGTTGCCAATGATGAAAATATTTCAAGAAAACGCACAGGAAAAGTACGTAATAGCGCTGTGAATATGATTGAAACCGAAATGACAGGTTAACATTAATAACATTGCAGATTCTTTGTGTGGTCCCATGAATGTTTAACTAAGTATCAAAAGCACAAGACCAGATGTGACAACTATATCCAATTCATAACAGAATGGATGATACGTTTCAGATATTGGAGAGAAATATCCTCTTTCCTGACATTGAAACATATTTACTAGGTCCAGAGCTGGCAAGTGATTCAGTATAATAGTTGACATTCATGTCAGCGGAAAACGTCAGCGCGAAAACGTTAAGTGAGTCACACACTTGCAGGTTAGTATAAAAAATGCTGATGAAAATTAAAATTAACAATCTATTTTCTGATCCAGTTAAAACAGATTGTGTGTCCATTTTGATATCAGCTGCCAATTTGACATTATCGAACCGATTAGACTTACTTTTAAAGAAAGAGTAAATAATTGTATCATCAATATAGATACCGCGTTGATGGCATCAGCAATGTTACTGATGAAAATTCGGAACGAGCAAGTCCAAGTATAGAGACCTGTGGGAGACCTCTATTAATACAGAAAGAATCAAGAAGAGCATGCAACATACAACAAGCCATGTTTAAATATTCCTTTCTCAGAAGAATGCAAAATTTGAAGCGTATGGACTTGTGATTAATTTATATTTCTCGCAAACGCAAAAAATACAATAAGTAATTTTATTTAACAAACACATTAGATATCATTTTACTGCGGTTATACGGCTAACACGAAACAGAGCATGTATTAATGCATATGTAAAATGAATGTTATATTCACCACCTCCGCTCTGGAAACTTGGAGACGAACATTATTATAATTTCATAAATATTTATTTATGCATATAAACATATATATTAATAAAAAATTATCATTTCAATCCGAAGCAAGGTAGGAATGCCACTATTAGTCAGGGGGTTATATTGAGTGTAAGTGAAAGAAAAATCTGAATAGATAGAGGACTGAGAAAATGGCAAAAGATGAACGATATTGAAGAATAAAGAATAAGTTGATTGAGGTAGCATTTAAAGTGATGAAGGTGGTAGTTACCAGAGAAACAAGTAAATGGAAGATAGTTCTACAGGCGTGAAGTGTGAGAAAGGAAATTAGTCGAGTGGAGGTTGCGGTTGCATTTAGCTAATTAAAAAGTTAACGTTTGGAATTTAGATGCGAATCTAGTAGCACGCTTATATTCACGTAGTCGGGGCACCAAAGAAAAAAGCCCGTTAGTGATAACCTCAAAATATTTGTTGAATAGACTGGATAAAGACACACCACTTTGGTGAGATAGTGACTGAAGTCGAGATGCCAGCTCAAATCCATTATATATATATATATATATATATATATATATATATATATATATATATATATATATATATATATATATATGAAGAAATATAGTCTTAAGGTGTGCTATATTATGGGATAAAGTGCTCAATATCAGAGATAGAGCGTGTGTAAATAAAAAAGTGATCATAGAAGTCAACACTTAGAGGCGACAGTCTGTTTCATGCTATATGCAATCGTCAGGCCACGTGTGCTGTTATATTTCTCGGCTATTTATATATATATATATATATATATATATATATATATATATATATATATATATATATATATATACGGATCAGTGGTGTATTGTGGGTAGTCTATTATGGCGGTCATTTTACCGGAAGTTGTTTATTTATTTATTTGGGTTAAATTATATTGCTTGTTTTTATTTTTTGTTTCTTATTTTATTTATTTATTTATTTATTTATTTATTTATTTTTAATCGGTCTTTTTATTAACGTAGAAAAAATTGTTTATATCACTTATTTAATAGTTTTGTTTTGGTTTGAGAATTTAATTAAAGCTATTTGTTCGGTTTTGGTGTTGATTGTTGTAATTTATTCTAACTATTGTTTTGGCAGGAACAGTTTTTAATTTGTGTTTATTTCGGTTAATTATATTTATTTGTTTTTTCTAACGGTAACTTTATCGAGATTGGCTTGTTTATTTACTTGGATGAATTTAGGTCAATTTATTTTACTTGTATATTTTCTATTTATTTGTATAAAAAACAAGCAAAATAATTTAACCCAAATAAATAAATAAACGACTTCCGGTAAAATAACCGCCATAATAGACTACCCACCATGCACCGTATATATATAAATAGCCGGGAAAAGTAATAGCCCACGCGGCGTGACGATTGCATACAGCATGAAACAGACTGCCGCCTCTAAGTGTTGACTTCTATGTTCCTTATTATATATATATATATATATATATATATATATATATATATATATATATATATATATATATATAAACGATGTATATTATTATATACTAGTAACTGTATTGGGGAAATTTTATGAAAAAGTGTAGAAAAGTTTACTTGCGATGAGTTTCATTCTTCAGGACTTCATCGGTCTAATTTTGTTATGTTGCTAGAAATGCACATGCGCACGGAGAGCGAGTTGCTGGGAATTTTCTTTTATTTTTTCAACCGATTTCATTTGGAGTTTTTTCTCTTTTCCTTTCCATCAATTTTAGAAGAAAATATTCTTAACTGTGATATTTGAAGACCAGCCATGAATGGTGAAATGTTGTAAGAGCGATGACGCAAATTTACTTTGGGTGACCTTGCAATTATGGCACTCTCTAGACATTTAATTCATAGTGAATTATTTTCTCCTTTGATCATGAAAGCATTATATATATCAAAGTTCTCTCATTAAGGTGGGCATCAAATGCATTTGATGTATTATTTTCTAAAATATCCTTTGGGTTCATATAATCTTTTATTTAAATTCCTTGAGGTTTCTTCTATGTATCATTGTGATAATTATTACAGCCGATGGAGGAATTCCTCCGTCAGGTTTTAGCTTTTTGTTTTGTTTAGTATTGACTAATTCTTAATTGTTTAGAACAAAGTATTAATGACTTTTATGTTGAGTTGATATTTTATATGTGATAGAATTAATAGTCAGTATAATACACTTTTTGGATTCATGGATTTACTCTGGAAGGGCTGTTTTTTGTTTTGGAATATTTTGTGGGTCTTTTGTTTCGAATTTAATATAAAGTAAGTAGAGTACTTGATTATTTTAAAAGTGTTATCAATATATTTCTCTTCTTTGTGTAAATCATCCGAGTAGCATATTCTTAGAAATTTTAGGTAAAATCCGATGATTGTGCCGGATTTTATTTTTTTGTTATGATAGGAATAGACATTTATTAGGTCTTTTTTGTTGGTTGATTTCTGGTGGACACCGATTTTTAAATTGTTGTTAAATCGGTGTATATTCATATCTAGGAAAAGTAAAGAAATATGTTCTTCAGATTCGAATATAACTTGTTTAGTTGATCTACTATGTCAGGTATACGAGGATATATAAGTAGAAAATAAAAAAAAATATGAAGAAATATGTTGGTTCTTTGGCTAAATTGTTTTCGAAATGAACGGATTCGAGAAATTCTAAGATACATGCCAACCCTCCACTATGAGGCGATACCAAAATTTGAATTACCAGTGGGATTCAATAAATTCACGCCCTGGCTCTTACAACATTTCACTGTTCCTGGCAGATCTTCTAGTATCTACTTATAATTGTGACTGAAAGAAAAAAATCTCTAAATGAATTCAGTTAAAAAAATTAAATATCACCACGAATACTAAAACCAAGGTGATTAAATTCTGGACGCCATTTTGACCTATCAAAATAAATATTCAAGACTTTCACTAAAGAACGTTATAATCATAAATACATTAGTAAAGAATTTAACCATCCTCTAGGAATTATAAATAATTAACACAAATCATTACAACATATGCTCTCTACTATGTCTAGTAAGAAAATATTTTTGACAAATAAATCCAAATATGTAGATTCACTAATAAAAACCAAACACAAAAATAATCTAGAAAACCTCGACAATAATAAGAATGACAACAAAACGCATAAACCCAGAAAATCCCCAAAATTTGGTTTAACCCACCATTTAACATACATATCGAAAGAAACATAGGTAACATTTTCTTTAATTTAATCCACATGCATTTCATCAATATTCCATTGCTCAACAAGATCTATCTAAAATCTTCTGGGAAATTAAGATATAACTACACACCTGTAGTAAATGGAGATATCATTTCTTTAACTAAACCTTTTAACCTCAACAAAGATAAATGTACTCTGTGCCTGTTAGAAAAACGATCTGTTCTCAAACACACCAATAATCATAATCTGCTGAACAAGCGAAATGAACTCATGATTACATGCAATCAGAGAAGGAAGGCTCTTCGCAAGTAGTTGGATGGTGGCAAGAACAAATAATCTATTATCTGCTGTAATTACCACTACTGATCTGTCTTTAATATTTTATATTTTTTTATAATATCCAATACCTCCCTTAGAGTATCCTCTCATTTAACCGATTTTATAACCTTGCCTTCCATTTTTTTTATTATTTTTATATCGTTTTATTATTTCTATTATTTTTTTTTACTTTTGTTTACCCTATATACTTCTTTTGCCCATCCACGCCTTTTACTTGGTAACTACTAACTTTTTTTTCAGTTCGTATTGCAATAACTTTTTCCTTTGCAGAATACATACTACGGATCAATATAATTATTAAACTTAATATTAATAATTTAGTTTAGATTCCAATATGTGCCTAACAACACTGTACATTTCGAATCTATACCCCAATACTATATTATAGTTATTATAATCTTGAAATCGACATACAATGTAGAGTTGTGCCCATAAGACCCAGAAATTCTAAATAAATGAAACGTATTGAACACTTCATTGCTTTCGTACCTGAATCTGAAAGTTGTACTGTAACAGTAGATATATGTGTAATTATATAAGTAGAAAATCAAAAATATAACGAATACACTTTTATTTAAATCACTTGAGTTTTGTTCTTATGTATCTTTTGTGATAATTATTACAGGAGATTGAGAAACTCCGACTTTAGGTTTTAGCTTATTGTTTTGTTTAGTATTGCCTAATTGTTTTAATTCTTATTATGGCCGCAAATGCTAACATCGATTTGTCCAAGTATCAGATGTCAGAGGAAACGATTTTAAATTTTGGCTTGACTAAAATCGACAAATTATATATATATATATATATATATATATATATATATATATATATATATAAAAATGCGTAATATAGCAGCTATCCAATAAACTCAGCGGTTATGTGCGCAAGAGTACGCAATCGCCCAAACATGATAATCCCAAACAGAAGATCAATTCAGAAATGACAGGCAACACATTGCATTTTCCGAAGACTTGAAACAATTTACTCTCAGAAATAGGTTTCCGCCTCAAGCGATTCTCAAATACTTCGATTAACTAATGTCGGCAAGTTCTGATCGAAATAAATACCTTACCATAGTCAGTAAGTTATTTATTTTGTGAAGAGCAATGAACAGAGTGTGTCAGAGAAGAGTTCGTTTTTCTAACAGGCACAGAGTACATTTATCATTGTTGAGGTTAAAAGGTTTAGTTATAGCGATGAGATCCCAATTAACTACAGGTGTGTAGTTATCTGTCGTAATTTCCCAGAAGAATTTAGATAGATCTTGTTGAGCAATGGAATATTGCTGAAATGCATGTGGATTTAATTAAGGAAGATGAACAGTAATTCTTATATGTTTCCGTTTAATATCAACCTAGCGAGTTCGATGTTCAGTAAGTTTTCTTCTACTGTTGCCCTCTAAGTGCTGTGTTTGACTCAATTATAGAATGATTATTGAATATATTCTATCCTACGAAGAAAAAATTAAAAACATTGTGTTCTCTAGTTATTTTCTGATATTTTGTACGTTGAATTTCGGTAGAGTACTTTTCAGCATACACTTAATTTTGGACAAGCATGTAACTAACTGTTAATAATATAGTTAAGATATCAATGAGTAAATTCCCAGAATCACGCATTTTCTGTGTACATCTGTAGTAACTTTTATCATTTTCTTATCAATATGTTTTTTTTTTATTATGACATTGAATCCTTGATTGTGTTCCTCTTTGTGTCAACAATAAAGGAAATTCTCTTTGACATCAGGGAAATCCGAAACAATAAATAGCTTGCATGATTAAATGGAAATTGAAAATAGAAAAAAAAACACTGTTAATCTTGTTTGCTGAGTATATTCATAGCAGTGAATGTTCCCATAAAATGCAGGAAACGACTGAGACGAGAGGAAAACGATAAAAAGAAGAAGAATCTGAAGCTTTGCGCTAAACATCTTTAGCATTGCACAGAATTAAATAGGTTTAAAACTGAGCTGTTTGTACCCGACTCACTGCAAGTATATATTTATATCATTAAACATCCGAAGTCTATGCTTCATTTTGAGCAAACTAAAAAAAAATAAAACAATGTTTCCCGAATTTTATATATAAGAGTCTAAGTCAAAAAATGTCTGCACTTTATCAATAATTCCGAATAAAACATAAGTGTGGATATGTAAAATATCTAGAAGCCAGGAGAAAGTAAATTCCTTTATAATGCAAAAAAAGATGTCAATATAAAGATGCCAATGTAAAAATAAATCCTACTCAAATTGGGAGAAACGTAGAACAATATTACATATGCAAGGGAGGTAGAAAGAATCTCCCTATTCAAAATTCTGCTTAACCTTTGATAATATCACCATATTTGCATGAAGTAAAATATATTGTTTTCCCTAAAAGTATAAAAATGTAGTAGTTTTTATTTAATTCCAGACCACAAATGGAGCCCTGAATGGCAGAACGCCTCAAACTGTATGAACGTACACTGCTGGCATCCTGTTACGAAGTGTGGTAGGTCGTGGCACAGTGTTCAGCCTTCAGGTAGATGTAAAATAATACCAGAAATTTTATTTCCGAGCTGAAGTGCGTATTCTGGTAGATACGACCACCAGAGTGGTTTGTTGTTTGGTTGTATTTTTGTTTTTTTTTATTGCTATATCAACCTCTTTGTTTTATTTAATGGCGAAATCAAAATATTTTGTACCTAAAATTTTGGTAGACATTAATGTTATATTCATATAAATCATGTTATTTCACCTATAGCTGAGCGGAAAAAGGGTAGATTAATACCTTTTCCAAGGGTATCTGTGCTGAAGTGAATACAACTAACTCAATTAGAATTGGATCTCGGCTCTCTGATTAAATATATTAAGCCGTTATCCTTTGCACAACTCGTATATCTAAACTAAAAGCAGCTAGAATGGCCAAACTGTTACCCATCTAGGTACTACTTGCTTATCTTCGTTGATCGTACCGGAACATCTGATTCAACATGGCTTGTTCGTAAGCCACAATCTAGAATGAAAGAAAATGTGCAAAGTTACAGGAAATTTACTGTATTCTACTTCTACCATACAAATTAAAACAAGTTTTATGAAAATGTACAAATAATTAATAAAAATATTAATAATTTTATATAGGAAGAGTCTTTTCATCCACAAAGCTTAAAGTCGAAAATAATACGGACAAATATCAAAATTCTTTGTTAATATTTGCTTAGAAATCTACGAACCACTGTTCTGATCCAATATAATTATTTATATAGATTCTATATAAATAATTGGGTGATAGAAACAATTCCAACTCGAGGGTAAACAGTCTCTAATAAAAATTTGCCGAATATTTCGCTTTTAGGTGAAATGTACATGCTTAATTCGAAAATAACTAAGACATTTTGATAAAATCTACCGTTTTTGAGTTATGGACAATAAAATTTCGGATTCCTTTGAGTCACGGTGGGTGAAATTGAAAGTAATTCTGCACCGCAAATAATTATGGAGGTTAAACATGAAACAGGATATTCATTATATATCGGTTAGATATTATTTATTGTCACTTAGGCCGTTTACAATTACCTGGAATAATTAAAATCTTCGAATATCCTGCGGCAAAGACGAAGATTTAAGCATAAGATATTCTAAGCAATTATGTATTTAATTTTAGACTTCGAGGATAATGACCGTTACGAAGATAGTATTTCTACACAAACAAAATCTGGTTGATAAGGAAATATGTTTGATTTGGTGTGAAAAGTTACAATACAATTTCTTGGTGCTAGTTTCGATTTGTAGTAGGATAAGATGTCAAAGGAAACGAGTTTAAATTTTGGCTCGAGTAAAATCCCAAAATTATGAATCCTTCAATTTACGGAGATTTTGTCATTTAAGGATCATTGATTGATAAAGAGAACAAATATTTTAAATAAAATTTAAAAGAATGTGGATAGAATTTTGTTATGTGAAAAAGGGCAGACTTTTTTTTATTTAACTATTACTTTCTAAGTTTAATGCACAAATAAACTTTGAGTTATTAACGGAATTCTGATGTTTTAATTCACCCAAAATAATGTAACTTTATTTATCGCAAATATTAATTAACGCAAACGAAATTATAAAATTTAAATCAATATTTGTTTTTTTTTTTATTATTTTGTACACTCTTTGAAATTATAAATCCAAATTTCTTTAGCTTGCCTCGCAACAACCTCGACCAACACCGTGATAATTTAACAAAAATAAGAGTGTTACTCACATTTCATAAGTGCAGATAATATTCGAGGTATTTACAGGGAACATTATACAATTAATTTTTTTTTAAAAATGGCTCCCTTTGGCTTGTTTACCATCATGAGCGCTACGAATACCCGATATTTAGAAATAGCGCACACGATTTGCGAACATTTTGGGGCGATGGCAAATGTCAATGCAACCAGAGTGAAATGAATGCTCCCGGTCTGGGAAAATTTGACTTTTTTTTGTATTTAGGGGTGAAATAATATTTTGTGGTAAATTAGCAGAAAAGATCATGGTATCCATTTTCTACCTTTAGGATATTGGCGAGCATTCTTCTCGACAGATTAGTTTTTTCTTTATTATCTATGAATTGCCATGACTTCTGGGGAAGAATCGTTGAATTGTTTTCCTTAGCCTTCTCTATGATATTTGAGCTGTTCTTTTCCAATACTATTCAAGGCAAGAGAAACCAATCTATTTAACGCACACCTGGGGGAACATGAAATAAGAAACGTAATTCTGCGTTCTACAAGGTAATATTGCAAAAGTGAAAGCTAAAAACTAGGCCGTAATTTGAACTTGTGGTCGATTTCCATTTTCGCGTCAATAAACATTACACTACTCATAAAGTTACAAATTAAACTCATGTCATTTAGTGAATAGAATAGTATAAGCTGTTTACTTTATGTTAAACTTATTTTCTATTAGTCCTGGTCTAGCGTCTCGGCTTCAGTGACTTTCCTACCGTCTTAGGGTTGCTTCTCTGTGTCTTTCCTATAAATGCTTTTATGGTAAGCTTTCGGATGAGCTTTTCGCTATGGTACCTAGAATTACTGAGTTTAAACACAGTGCTAGGCTGGAGAAGAAGCCATCAATTTACAGTTGCGTTGTCTAGATATAACCGCAACATCTATGTTAACAGTTACTTTTCTCGCACTCACTTAAATTCCCTTCCGGTTCCATCCTATTCAGTCAACTTCAATATTCACATATGCTATGTCACTCGCTATCTATTGTCCTTTGGAATATTCTTCTGTTGCTTCCTCTCCTTGGTAATGTTTCGTTTTCTAACGCATCCATTCTCAGTTATCCTTTGTATCTTCGTCATCATATTTTTATTCAAGTGTTTCTGATTAAAAAATCTAGAAGACCTATGTATAATTATTTTAGTTTTAAACATTTCAACTCCAAAAATTAATTTCTTGGGTGCTGTAGTAAATTGATCATGAAAAATAAGAATATATATATATATATATATATATATATATATATATATATATATATATATCATACTCACTCACTCACTCCCTAAGAACCAAAAAAAACACACACACACACACTTAACAGAGACACATCCCCTCTCCAGGAACAAAAAAATCTGTGAAACTGACCAGGGGAATTCAGAGCATCATGGATCCATCCAGCTCTTATCTCAAATGACAACTTAAAAAGACTGTTTGACCAACACAAGGAATGTTAAAAGATTCATGTTAAAAATGTTAAAAAAAAGAAGAAAACTACAGACAAAAGTTCATGTTCTCCATCAAGACATTCATTTCTATAGTTCACTGCTACCAGCAAGCAGAAATATTTCTTCTCCTTATTATGGCCACGTTGGCTGAAACAAGTCGAGGAATCTAAATGAAATAATAATAACAATAAAAACGAAAGAATATTAATCTACAAATCGGTGTGTCTGAAGATTTTAATTTTTTTATATTTTTATTGTTCAATATATATATATATATATATATATATATATATATATGTATATGTGTGTGTGTTACTTTACAATTGGAGTCAAAATATCTTTAGTAAATGACCATTTTAAATAAACAGTACACTGCAATATGATACCAGAATCAGTTTGAAAAATCCTGAGAATTTTAAAATTCGTAGGTGAAAATGGTCATTTACTAAAGGTATCTTAATTCCAATTGTAAAGAAAATTTGCTCTCTTCATTTAAAATAAGCATGGAGCGGTCTTTTGTGAGCCAGTTTTAACATATTTGAAATTCCATGTTGTGTTAATAGGATTATACCAACACGCATTACTATATATATATATATATATATATATATATATATATATATATATATATATATATATAAAATCGTACAAAATCGTCAACAGTGACTAGTTTATAATTACACCCCCGCCACTACAACGATTTTCAGAGATGAAACGAGCCTCTCGCCATTCTATTTAAATTTCCATAGCATACGTATTGACGAGATACATTTATTAGCCCCACCAGCACCGACATTTAAAACTGGAAACCGCCTGTCCCCGTACACAGGTCTGGATCATCCTGTTTCCTTTTGAATTCTATTAGAATGTTCCATTCCGAAAGCTTCTCCCCAAGAACCACTGCCTTGTGTAGAAGACACTAGGAGAATATTTCGAATCGCGACAATATTTAACTATTTAAAATGTAAGTTTTGCGATTATCTTTCATGATTAACCCCATGAAATTCACGTATTTTCCTATCTCACGCTCATACAAATCCAGATCGTAACCTTATACCTTCTTAGACTTGAATAATGCGAATGTTAGTAAACAAAAAATTAACTAAAACCTAATCATTGTGAATATTCGCAATACATGAATGAAGCGATCAACTTTGAGTTATTCTGTAGTCTGTTGTTTTCTATCGATTACGGTAGCAGTTTGCCTCGCAAAAAAAAAAAAAAATCTCGGCCAATTGAAGACCAGATTGCAATCAATAGAGCTAAGTCTTTAGACAGGAAAAGAGAGTCCATGGCTTCAAACGGTAGACAGAAGAGCTTCTAGTGCTGAGAATATGCAAAGATTTTAACGCTCTCAAACTCATGAACAAGTTGAAGGTCAATCAAAATCCCTCCGAAGGATCTAGCTTAAATACCGCCCAACACTACGGCTTTTAAGCTAGACTTGTATATTTATGAAATAATTAATAACATTACAGATGCTTGGGTTAAAATTTTTCGATATTCTATAATTTACATTATTCTTGCAGAAAACAAAAATAACATTTTATCCTCGAGATCCAGGATGCCTCAGAAGATGAAGACGTTAGATTTTCCAGTCCATATGTATAAGCTCATATCTCATAATTTATTTATAGTATTGATTTTATCTATTAATATATCCTCATTAATGCGGAAATTTTCAGTAAATTTGTTATCGAAAATTGTTTTCTATTAAAAGCACATCTTTTATTGCATGTGAAAAGATTTTTATGTTCGTAATTTATAAGCAAGCAATTTTGAAGGCGATTTATGCCTGAGAAAATTACAAACACAAAATAACGCAAAACAGCACAATAATACCAATTAATAATTCCTCTCTCTTCTTTCAACATTAAGGATTGTCAGTTATTTGCTAGCAAAGGCAGTTATTTCAAGGCTTAGTCGATTGTTCCCCAATAAAACAAAATAGTGCAACACTTTTAACACGTCCTTAATAAACACAATAACACTGTCATGCGGCTTGCTTTTACATGAAACGAACTTCATGTAATCAGCCATAAAATGTTTTATTTATTAGAAGAGACATTTATGGGATTATTTTCTTCAATTACGTGAATAGCAGTGGGTTTAATTTTATTGCTGTTATATTGATATGTTTATGTATTGTTTTCTTTAAGAAAGCATTAGATTAAACACTTGCACAAGCTAAAGTAAATGCATATATATATATATATATACACAAATGTATATATAAATATATATATATATATATATATATATATATATATATATATATATATGTGTGTGTGTGTGTGTGTGTGTGAGTGTGTATGCGGGAGATGTGCAGAGATTAAGAGAGTGCGGTATAGAGATTGTGTGAGAAAGAGAGATAAATACATATATAGACAGATGTAGAGTTTGAGAGACTTAAAAACAGGGATACATAGAGGGATAGGGAGTCGGCGGTATAGAGATTAAGAGAGATAGCGGGGTATAGCGATTGAGTGAGGTAGAAAGTGATAAATGCATATAGAGAGGTACAGAGATAGAGGGAAAAAAGCATACATATAGAGAGAATGAGCGTGTGTGTATGAGAGAGAGAGAGAGAGAGAGAGAGAGTTAGAGAGATTGAGAGAGTTTGAAGGAGAGTAGGAGATATATGAGTGAGGTGTATAGTGATTGGGAGAGATATAATGAGAGAGGTGTATAAGAATTGAGATAGAAAGTAAGAGTGTAGAAATTTGAGTGTTAGAGTGATATAATAAAAGAGAGCCATATGTTACCGTTAGGGAGAACGCGAGAGATATGAAAGAGTAACATATGGAGATGCAGACAGACAGAAAGACACACACACACACACACACACACACATATATATATATATATATATATATATATATATATATATATATATATATATATATGTATATAAAGAGAGTGGTATAGAAATCAATGGATAAGTACACAGTATGATATAGGTAGAGATAGAGATTTCTATACACAAATAAAGATGGGTATCGAGGTTGAGTGTTAGTAATATATTCAGAGACATATGTATAGAAATATATCAAAAGAAATGTAAAAGAGATTGAGAGAGAAAGAGGTCTGTAGATATTGGGATTGTTAGAGAAATGTAAATAGAAACACGTATAACGAATATATATATATATATATATATATATATATATATATAAAGAGAGAGAGAAGGCGATAGTGAAATAGTCAGAGGAAAGAGGCTTGTAGAATGTTAGGGAAATGTAAATCCAAGCAAGTATTATGAATATATATATATATATATATATATATATATATAGAGAGAGAGAGAGAGATGAGAGGAAGATGGAAAGAGTTAAAGAGATAGTGAAAGTGAGGGTTTTGACACTGGTAGAGTTTGAGTAGTATATGCAAAGAGAGAGATATATGGAAAAGACTTAAAGTAATATTGAGGGTGGTGGGTTTAGACATTGAGAGAGTTAGAGAGATAGGCAAATCTAGAGAGAGACAGAGAGAGAGAGAGAAAGATTGATTGATACAGAGACTCAATTAGGTAGACTCGATGTGGGGCATCAGTTATTGAGCAAGATTGTAGAATAGTGTGTCAACATCGTTGTGTAACAGTAAAATTGGCCAATTCCTGTAACAACTAAATTGTTAGATTAAACTCTGAAACGTAGTGTATGATGAATGATTAAAGATATTTTACTGGAATTCTCCGATGTTTTTATAACTCTATTGCACTCTACTTTGCATGTACAATTTCTTTCAAATTTTAACAGAAGTATCATGATGAATCGATGACAAGCGAACATGTTTATCATTAACTAATCTTACTAAGGATCAGAATCTCACGAAGGATTGAAATAAATATTTTATATATATATATATATATATATATATATATATATATTATTCAGGATCATATTCCAAATTATTCATGACGATTTTTGCCATATATAACCTACCTTTCTCTCCTGGAGTAACAAGCTGCCTCACATGTTTCACATTCGATTTCATTTTCAAGTGTTTTTTTTTTAATGCACTTTGCACTGTCATAGCTGAAACGCTTTTCTCACTCGACAAACGTCGTATGAATTGGGGTGGATCTTTTCTAATTGATCCCTTTAAATTATTTAAATAAAATGATGATCACGCTTCCTGTTGTGAGCTCCTGATCCAGTTTTCCTCTCCATAGTTCCCAATTTTTTAAACATATTCACCTTTCTCTTAATGTTTCTTTAATGGACGTTGCTGATGAATCCAGAGTACGAATGTTTGTTCCATTACTGAACGTCTGAATACTATTTTTCGTCACACCATTGCTCAGTTGGGAAGACATAAAAGGCCTGACACAAAAGGATGTTAACCTTTTCTCTTTCTAGCTAAAAAACTCAAATTTTTTTCAGTGATTCTTACAAAAAGTGGTGTCAAGATGGCTACTTGCTTTATCTGAAGACCTTAAAAAACTAAACTCTGCTAATTTATTTTTTTTATTGTTAGATATTAGACATGTTGTGGGATTGATAATTACCACAAAATGTTACTCGAGTTGGACAATTCTACTGTTATATTTTGTATGTAAATAAATAACTAAGTAACACTTAGGATTTGTCGCAGAGTTTCAGAATGACCTCGACACGAATTTATTCCTAAATACGAAAGAACCCGGCCAGATGAAATTGGACCATGTATGAAGACATTAATTTTTCTCATTTGGTTAAACAGATATCATGTGTTTCAGGAGATATGATTGAGAAACCATAATCACAATGGAATTTATTCGAGCTAGCCGAACTGCCATCCTTGATAAGGAAATTTTGAAATTTTAAATGTAACCGGAATAATTCACGAAAGTCATATCTTCTTCGTCTGATAACCGAGTATTATGAACCTGGTGTATGGTAGCCGAAAGTTATGACCCGAATGACAAAGCAATATTGGTTTTGTTGTTTTCAATTCCGTCTGGAGACGCAAAGAAAACCAGAAAACCAGAATATCTTGGCCAAATTACACACAGACAATCTTGAGAAAGTAGATCAACGTGAAGAAAAAAAATAGTCACTTTTGCACAAGACAGAAAATGTATCTGTAAACAATAGGAATGTTTAAATTTTTTTCACGGAGCAACAAATAATGTAACTTTTTCTTTCTTACCCTTTCTTTAACAGATAGTTTGAAATGACCGGATCCAATTAAATATATATGAGCGTTTCTGTGTTCATTTTCACTGATAGAAATGAATATCTTCCTCAAATTGAACGGCTTGTTTTATTCGCAAATTAATTTTAAATATACTATGAAACTGAAAGCACTGATTAAATATTTCCGTCTCATTTATGGCGGGCAGATTAATTCGTTCCATAATGACAATGTCAAAAACTATACCCAGGGTATTCTCTAAGTTTCGGTACTTTAAAAAAAAAAAGTCTTCTTAATGAACATTGTGATATTCTATCCTGTTAAATGGTTTTAGAGTAGATTAAAAATAAATATTAATCTTTAGGTTTCGAATATCTGCTGGTAGCGATTGGTTGTTTAATCACCAAGCTGAATTACAGTTCTAGCCCTATCAGTTACATTCATTTTCACACAAATATATTCGGGAAAAACATGAATTCATCTCTCCTTTCTCCAACAATATGGGTTAAACAACACCTTAAACAGAGTATACTACACTTTGGTGGCTAGCATTCGAAGAGAACTAAAAATAAAATCAAAGCGGTTTAGAAATCAACAAGAAAGCACTATATCATATTACCTAGAAATCTATGGAAATTCCTAGATGATAAAGAAAAGGGAATCTCAGGAAGAATGTCATTGCTTACGTCCTTAAAGAATATGTCATATATTTTAACTGCTGAACTAAAAGAAATAGAAATATCGGAACAAATATATTCTAAGTTGATTTTTTTTTATTTCAGAAAAGATAATTTCCTTTCTTAAAAAATTGAAGAAATTTCTGTTATTTTTTTATGTATTGGTTTATATTAGTGAGCATAGAAAAAAATTAATGGTGCCAATTAAAGACGATTGCTGTTCAGAAACTATATGACAATTTACAGATTGTCTTGTGCTGTCATTAATTCGATGAAAATTACAAGGGGCCATCAAAGATAAACACAGCAAAAATATTGGTCTACTCGTGCGACACTGATGTCGACACTGTCGTCTAGACAATTATCTCTTCGTCTCCCTATTGCGAGGGATAAATATATTAGCGGGGACACAAACAAAAGCCCTAAGACGAAATTCAATAAGATAATCAATGGTGAATATGAGATAAAATATATAAAAAAAAATATGTAGATGCAAATGTCTGGTGACAAGTGATTCAATTCATCGGTCTGGAATGGTGAAGCCATAATCACTGGCACGTGTTCGGATTTCGCATTAGTACACTCGTAATGAAGACTCAGGGGAGTAATTGATAGATTCTCGGACTGAGGAATCGGAGAGCTAAGTTCGAATTCCGGTTGAATACATTACGTTCACTTAAGTGTTAACAACCTTGAGAAAATTATGAATCCTTTTATTCTTCAAATATATATTGATAAATAGCAGGACAGACTGGGTTCTATAGGCTTGGGTGGCAACCGGTCTAGTAGAAATAAAACTATGAATTCAAACCAGTTTGGAGAGGGTTGGTCATCGTCTGCTATCTTGCCCAAGTCATACCAATTCTACTAGAGCTGCAGTACATGCAGTGCCCCTACGACTCCGATGTGTTTCGTGACTTTAGATCGAGACACTCGGGGCAACAATGTGTATATTTCTTATCGTTTTCACACAGCCAAATGTTTGTAGTTAATGTATTCATTAAGGAATTTTAAGGGATAATATTATGAATTAGTGAGGAAAATGGAAAATAACTCTCCAAAATATAATTATATTTTACGCTTCCAATGATTTAAAACGTTTTTAAGACGTAGCCGACCATGGCTCTGTACATATACAGTCTTTATTTTCTATAAATTTCTATGGATTAATGGAAAAGATGTCCGAGACTTGTATACTTGGCAGTCATTTTCTACGACTAAGTGCCGCACAAGGCTAGAAAGGATATATATTTAATACATAGATCGTAGTAGAAATGACGAATTCATGTAATACTCAAGAAGACAATTTAAGAGAAAGAAATAGAACAAAGAATATCCTGCTCTAGGGGTAGTTACGCCTAACACTGCAAATTACTACATCAGCAAAACATTAACCTGAAAACATAAGGCATGTTATTAACTCTCCTTTATTCACTTCAGATTTCCGAAAAAAATGATAGCCCCCGGCGTCTGCCTCTCACAATTACTGTACGACATATGCATCAAACCGCATGCTACATACGCTCATCTAATCAGGATATTATTGGACGGGAACAATAGAAACAAGTTTACAACTAGGAATTATGTATGATTCACAAACAGCCTATGTGACTAACACATATTTAAATAGTCTTCTCAGATGGAATCATTCTTACGGATGTTATGCACACTAAAGCCGTTCAGAAATATCTAAACCTTCAACTGTATGCTTAAAATGCCTTTGAGCGTATGAAGCCAGTTGAAGATCACCTTTTATCGAAACTTGTAGACTGGCGCTACAAAATCATACAAAGTGCAAACATAAAACGACATGACTAAACCGCAGAAAAAAATAAATTGATATCATATGTAACACGAAGCGAAAATAATGACATAATCAAACTACTACAAATAAATGGCTAGAAAGGACCCACCACCATCACCGCCATTAATACTGGAAAGAACGATAGCAGCTATTGGACTGGATAGACTTAATTTCATGAAATACTTAATTTTGGAGAATTATTTTAGAATTTCAACGAATAATAGTACCGATTGCTGCTTTAAAGAACGCTGGTAGTCTCCTTATAAGGAATGGGCTAATATTATCATTACAATATGTGGGGAAAATTGAAGCGACATAGTAAGAGCCAATTTTCAACTCGGCTTTCTGCTTCAATTATATGCATCGACAATCGACACACTAATTTCAAAAGTTGTACCCATTCATTGTCGAAATATAAATATATGAATATTGAGGACAAACAATGCAACGAACACAGGAAATATTTCGGTTGTAATTATTTTGAATAAAAACATTTTTTTAAAATTTTATTTTATATTTGTTTTTCCTTCTCTTTCTTTCCTTCGCTTCTTATACGTCCTTTATTCTTCACACGCACACACATGTGTGTGTATTTCGTTTAACAAGACTGACAAATTATATCCGTTATGTTTTACTTTTGTACGTACACGTGTCTTATTTCTGAAATTAAAGAATGGGAAATATGTCCAAAGGGCTCGTGATTTCCAGCGTTTTTGCTAATCTATTTTTCCTTATTCTGCTAAGATATTTTTTAAAAGTGATGCTGTAGATGGTGAAAATGGCGCTGAATATAGATATATTGTTAATTTGCAAACACTCTCAGTGTTTAATAAAGATTATTAGTAGTTATTTTATGTTTATTTTGATTTTTTCATGTTTACTTTTTTTGGTTATGTTTTCTAATAAGAGATTCCATCACATTTAAACGCCTTTTGAAGTCGATGATAAGCTTAAAAAGAACAAACGTGGGCTTGGTTGCGATACATAGAAAGGAAGAACAAAATTAAGTATGGAACAGAATGTTTAATTATGAGACGAATTAGCAGATGGAGAAATAAAAGCGTGGGATTGACGTGATACTAAGAAGTAGTCTCGCTGTTCAGAAAACAACTTTACAAGTCTTTATGGACTCGATATAATTAATAGTGCATGAAATTTAATTTTAAAAATTACGCTTTATTCATCTTTATGTATACAGAAATAGATTTTCTGAAGTTGGTTCAAGATAATGAAAACACTGTTCTGCCGTCCATTTACATTTGGACGTTAAGTAGATTTTGCCCGGATTTCTTATGTCAATATTGCATTCAACATGTTCGGTTCGCGTCAAATTTTCTAAGAATTCCTTCGGCGCTATGAGCCCTAAAATTATCAACTGCCTCTTTCTGATTGTCATTAAAAAAAGCGATTTTTTTACACTTCATCGGAATAAAAACGCTGAGTCACTCTTTGAGAGTAGCTCAGTATGTGCATGATTCGATCATTGGTCAGCATTTGCATGCTAGCCTTCATTATGCGACTAAATAGGTGAACAATTCTTTCAAAAATTTTCACAGAGACCGGGTAGTTCATCATTTACATTCCATCGCAGCGGCCCAGGTTATATTACATCAACCGGCTTTGTACAAACAGATGCATTTCATTCGCTATCTTAATCTTTTAGGAAGTTCCCGAGTACTATGTTTTTAGTCACTTGTAAATATTTATTTTTATTCGTATATTAATTTACCAATTAATATATATTACTCTTATTCCATAATTCTCCTAGTTTTTCTAATTTTTTTATTACTGTGTCAGTTTCATTACTATTGCCAATTTCTTTGTTCAAGTCATAAACTACTTCAAATGTTTCCTTAAGAATGTTGACCGAAAGAGTCTATTATATTTATGCCCTGTGGTATTACGTATATGTTTATATATGTACTCACAAACACATACAAATACACATACACAAATAATATATATATATATATATATATATATATATATATATATATATATATATATATATTATTTATACAGAAGAATTATTTATTAAAGCTGACCCTAACACTGTGGCACCATTTACGAGGCAGAGAAAGAAAGAGAAAGAAAAGAAGGCAGAAAGAAATGCGAGACGGATCATAGGTGATAAAACAGCCACACACATAGCCTAAGAGACAATGAAAATATTGATAAGTAACAAGTGAAAAAGTGTGTCATTACAATGACAGGGAATTTCTGAGTAAAAAAAAAAAAAAAAAAGAAAAGGAGAAGAAATTAGGAACCAGATGTGTTTTGATAACGGCTATGTTATCTAGGTACGTAAACGAATGGCTAGACCACTGGCCCAGGAAAAATTAAAGTGAAAATGCTATTTCGATAAGTAACGAGAAACAGGCCACTAAAAAGGACTTTGGACAGATATGAAAAATTAAATCCCACACAAGCAGAGCGCTGACCGAATTCCTTTCAACAAAACAACTTTGCCCTGCGATAATAAAATTATGTTATCAGACACATGTACCGAAGGAAAATAAATGGGAACCAGAAATGTTTTTCTTTCTTCCTTGGAGACGACAGATTGACTGAAATTTTGGGGGATAATTCTTTTCTGAGGCCATGTCGGAAAACCAACCATCTTGATGAATTAGCGATAAACTACCTGACAAACGCCACGTGTTGAACAAAGAGTTGTCATATTATCCGTTCGTGGCTAGAGAAATGATAAGGGCGATTTGAAAGGAAGAAAAAGGAAAGAGAAGAGATAATTAATTTTTTTTAGTTAAGCAAGGTATTTTTTTTCCGAAACAAAGCCGCGGATTGTTCACGCCCGACTAAGACATCATTGGTCATGTGGTGATCACGTGACGCACGAAGGGGGAGGAAAGATACCCGACCAAGACTTCACTGGCCGAGAGTGATCACGTGACGCACGAAGAAGGCTGTCGACGCCCCCATCCAGAGTGTAAGTATGAGAAGCTGCTACGAAGAAGTGGGGAGGGCAGTTCACACCCCTCAGAAGTATGGTGAGAAAGTGGGTGTGAAAAAAAAAGTTACCAAAAATGGAAAAGAGTGGAAAATCCCTAACCAGAAATAAAAGAGGTGGATATGTATTTAGAATTATCGAGGAACCCCCCGACGCCAACAGACCCACCCCGGTTTTGGTCGGCATCAATAAAAACGAAGCCCCAACAGGCAGAAATCAGTTCGAGCTCCATTTTCCAGAGTTGAAGTCGCCTCGAGATAGCTGACCAAGGTTCACGCAAAATTTCGGACTCCTCTTCAACCAAGAACAATTATTTTGAAGAGCGACTTAGGACCAGACCACCGAAATAAGTTTTTTTCGACTTTCGTCCAAAGACACACCGAAACACAAATTTCTTAGAGAGCAAACAACTTAGCGTTAAAAACTTGCCTAGCGAAAAACGACGTGTCACAATCCACAGAACGGGTCGGGAGATAGATGCAGTCCTATGTATCGAACAACTAGACATAATGTTTGTTACCTTTTTTCTTTGATACTTTGAACTTTTTGAGTTTTCATCTATTTTCTTTTATGCATATTTGTGTGTTATCACTCCCGTTGAACTCATTTTGCATTACGGCCCCAACCACTGTTTGATCTCGTCTGTCTAAGATCAATTCACAACGTGGGTAGGCAGACTGGAGTTCAATGCAGTTACCATGGTAACCAGGCGTTGGAAGCGAGTTGGGAACGACGAGGCTGATATCAAATCTAACCAGATTCCCACCCGAATCACCAAAAGGTTAGAACGTCACATCAGGGTGCCGCGACCGATACCAAGCCAGTTGGTCGTCACAGGACGAGACAACACGACTGACGCGACAGGCGGACGTCACGTTTGGAGCAGCGACACCCGGACGGAGCAGCGAGGAGCGAACAGCTGGCCCCCGCGGCGAAGACGTCACAAGTGGTGCTGTTTGAGGACGTCACAACTGGCGCCGTGGTAGATCAGGATATAACGTCACAGTTGGCGCTGTGACCGGGGGGACGACGTCACACACTTAAAAGAGATTTGAAAATAATATATTTAAATATAAAACTTACATATTTATATTTTTATGAAATTACATTTAAGGCGGTGTAAATGTTATCAAACTTGTCTCGCTCGCAACAATTGCAACTGAGTAGTGAGATCGATCTTCACAAGTTGTCCCCTACATTCTGTCTTTTGCCACATCTAAGCTACGCTTGGAAAATCACTTTGCGTACCTCGGCGTGGTGTAATGGCTAGCAAGGTTGTCTCGCTCGATCAGTTACGTCTGTAAAGTGAGTTCTATCCTCATAGATAGCCTATGTTTTCGGCTTTGTGTCACGT